>PYXC01001847.1:395000-420000 GCA_015244755.2 Tenualosa ilisha | reverse complement strand
AGAGGAGAAGATAGAGAGGGAGGAGAGGGGGATGCAGAGAGGAGAGGAGAGGGAGGAGAGGGGGATGCAGAGGACAATCAGCATGTATGTGATGGACAGGAGGAGGAGAAACAGAGAGGAGGAGGAGGAGGAGGATGGAGAGAGTGAGACGACTGAGGCGGAGGACGAGGAGAGCACCACCAGCCCATTTACGGAGAGATGGAGCGAGAGAGAGCGCGAGGAGGAGAGTGATTTCTCCATGGGGACGGGGCCCGGTCGGCGTGGCAGTGATGCCTCCTGTCCACCGCACGTGCTCACTCTGGACGACTGGAAGGCGTCACCCGTCCCCGACAGCAACTCGGAGGACATGGGACCAGACACAAGGTCAGGCGGGGGTCAGGGGTCAGGCTCGGGGCCTAAGTGGGTGTCAGAGGCCATGAGCTCCATTGTGTTGAACCAGCAGGTGTGTCGTGAGCTACTGGAGGAGTGTGAGCGCAGCCTGGACATAGCCGAGCGACGCACGCCCACACACACACACACACGCTCGCAGCTGCTCCAGAGCTATGACGAGGTGGACGGGCCCGGCCTGGGATTGGGATTGGGATTGGGGTTGGGCTCAGGTAGCGCAGGTGTGGTGTCCGGGGCAGTTGGTCCCCCTCCGTGCTACTCGCCCCAGGTGAAGGGGTCAGACTGGGGCCACATGGGGGCACTAGGAGGGGCGCTGTGGCTGGGGAGGTTTCCCTCCGACTCCGACACCTCTCTCAGCATGTGCACCGCAACCGCCGACCTCACACACACACAGGTACGCACCGCCGACCTCACACACACACAGGTACGCACCGCAACCGCCGACCTCACACACACACACACACACAGGTACGCACCGCCGACCTCACACACACACAGGTACGCACCGCCGACCTCACACACACACAGGTACGCACCGCAACCGCCGACCTCACACACACACACACACAGGTACGCACCGCCGACCTCACACACACACAGGTACGCACCGCCGACCTCACACACACACAGGTACGCACCGCAACCGCCGACCTCACACACACACACACACACACAGGTACGCACCGCAACCGCCGACCTCACACACACACACACACACAGGTACGCACCGCAACCGCCGACCTCACACACACACACACACACACAGGTACGCACCGCAACCGCCGACCTCACACACACACAGGTACGCACCGCAACCGCCGACCTCACACACACACACACACACACAGGTACGCACCGCAATAGCCGATCTCACACACACACAGGTAGCACCGCAACCGCCACCTCACACACACACACACACACAGGTACGCACCGCAACCGCCACCTCACACACCACACACACACAGGTACGCACCGCAACCGACCTCACACACACACACACACACAGGTACGCACCGCCAACCTCACACACACACAGGTACGCACCGCCGACCTCACACACCACACACACACACACAGGTACGCACCGCAATAGCCATCTCACACACACACAGGTACGCACCGCCAACCTCACACACACACAGGTACGCACCGCAACCGCCAACCTCACACACACACAGGTACGCACCGCCAACCTCACACACACACAGGTACGCACCGCCAACCTCACACACACACAGGTACGCACCGCCGACCTCACACACACACAGGTATGCACCGCAACCGCCAACCTCACACACACACAGGTACGCACCGCCAACCTCACACACACACAGGTACGCACCGCCGACCTCACACACACACAGGTATGCACCGCAACCCGCCGACCTCACACACACACAGGTACGCACCGCCAACCTCACACACACATTGAGCACAGATAAAGATACTCACCACCACCACCGACCTCACACATACATGCATACACAGGTATGCACTATCACACACACACAAGTATACACTGTCACCACTACCTTACACACACACAGGTACACACCGCCACAAACACACACAAATACACTCTACCAAGCACACGTGCAGACACACTCATACATACACTCTCACATGCACCTACACATACATTCTCACATCCAGTAGTGTGTGTGTGTGTGTGTGTGTGTGAGGGGTAGAGACCTTCTGGAGGGTGATTAGCTGCCTGGAATGCTTCTCAAAAGTGTGTGTTGTGGTCTTTCAGGTTGGTGAATCTGAGTCCTCAAGGTTAAACACAACTGCCAACCAGAGACACAGGTAAGCATCACACAGCACACCTGCCTACAGATGACATCACACAATGTACCAAACCTGACCACTATTGTATTCAGTTCAAAGTGTGTCTTCCTCAGCAACCCAGTGTACCTCCTCTCTCAGTCTCCTTCCATCGCCATCTTTGGAATCTCTCTCATTCGCTTTTACTCCCTTGTGGCATCTGCTCTTCCACCTTCCAGCAGCTTCCATCTCTTCTCCTGAGGTTAATGATGCCACATAGTCACTCTGCTCTACACTGAGCTCTTGCTTGGATTGCTTCCCTCTGTCTACCAGACCTGCTCGATCCACTCAGTCTCACTCGTCTTTCTTTGCTCAATGTGCACTAATCTTAGAGCCGATGAGAGGAAATGCACAAAACTAATCATCTTGTCATTTATGTGTTTAGCAGATGCTTTTATCCAAAGCGACTTACATTTTGTCAACTATCAAGTGTTCAGGGCCAGTCTCCCCTAGAGCAACTTAGGGTTAAGTGCCTTGCTCAGGGGCACAACAGCGGCAGCTGGGATTCAAACCCACAACTTCACAGGCTACTTGCACGCTAGCCAGGTTCCTTAAACACCACGCTACCACCGCTACCATCCGATCTATCAGTTCCAGGCATTGCTATCATTCTTCTCATCCAGTGTCACTTCTGCAAACAAGGTTTTTTACATGACAAGATTTACAATACTTTTGACACCTGGAAATGGTTTTCCATCTTCAAATCTCTGCTAAACCCAGCAGCTCCACCTCTTGCAACCAACACAGCCCACAGCTGACACCTTTGCTGCATTTTTACAGACAAAGTTGCAGCAATTAGTAATCAGTTCTCTGACCGACCTACACAAACCCTGTCTCAACTTTCGTCACAGCTTCTTCCTCTGAGCCTCTCTAAACCTACCACTTCTTTTTCTTCTTTCACTTTATCAGAGGACAGGGTGTCTAAGCTTCTTACAGGCAGCCGTCCTACTTCTAGTCCACTGGACCCTATTCCAACCACCCTTCTACAGGCCAAAGCCACTACCATTATGACAGCAACCACACGTGGTCAATGTTTCACTAACAAGGGGTACATTTCCCACCACCTTCCAACAAACCCAGGTAACATCGCAGCTCAAAAAACCCTCCCTTGCCCCCACTCAAGTGGAGAACTACCAACCTGTCTCTCCTCTTCCTTTCCTCTCTAAAACTATCGAACGAACCGTCTTCAAACAGGTCACAAAATTTCTCTGTCAGCACAACCTCATTGATTCCAGTCTGGCTTCAGAAGTGGCCACTCCACTGAAACCACAGAAGCCTTAAAAGAAGCCAGAGCAGCAGGCCAGTCCTCAGTACCTATCTTGTGCCTCACCTATGTCTGACCTATCAGCAGCATTTGATACGGTCAACCCCAGTACCCTACTGAACAAACTGGCAGACATGGGCATCATTGGCAAAGTGCACTCCTAGTTTGAATCCTGTGTCACTGGGTGATCATTCAATGTGTCATGGTTAGGGCAAACATCAGCGCTACACCACCTCACCACAGGAATGCCCCAAGGCTCAGTGCTGGGGCCCCTTTTCTTTGCTATGTATACCACCTCATTGGGTCCAGTCATCCACTCCCATGGCTTCTCTTATCACTGCTATGCAGATGATACCCAACTTTATGTGTCCTTTTCTCCTGGTGACTTCACAGTGTCAACACAAATCTCTGCCGGTCTTTCTGTCATACCTGCATAGATGAAAGAACATCACCTCCAATTAAACCTCTCCAAAACTGAACTGCTGGTCCTCTCATCCAAGCAAACCATATATCACAACATCAGCATTACGATAGACTCCCTGTCTGTTGCTCCCACCAAGGTTGCAAGAAACCTTGGCGTCATGATTGATGACCAGCTGACCTTTTCTGATCTCATTTCCTCTGTAGTTCGGTCTTGCCAGTTTTCTCTATTCAACATAAGGAAGATCAGGCCAAACCTAACCCAACATGCAACCCAGCTCCTGGGACCTTGGCTATCGCTTGCGTTCACTATTGCAATGGCCTCCTATCAGGTCCTCCAGCCTTTACTGTGAGACCGCTACAGATGATCCAGAATGCAGCTGCACATCTGGTTTTCAATTTCCTGTTAGCAAGTTGCACTCTTAGTAGTTAGTTTTGAATCGTGCTGTAGCTTGAATCTTGATCCTCTTTCGGTAGGTGGTTTTGGATGAAAGCATCTGCTAAAAGCATAAATGCAAATGTAATGTAAATGCTCACAGATGACATCACACGGTGCACCATACCTGCTCACAGATAACATCACACAGCACACTATACCTGCCCACAGATGACATCACACAGTGCACCATACCTGCCCATAGGTAACATCACAGTGCTACAACTACACTCCACAAATGTATTCTCAAATAAGCATAAAATGTGTGTGTGTGTGTGTGTGTGTGTGTGTGTGTGTGTGTGTGTGTGTGTGTGTGTGTGTGATGCCTCCATCAGCTCCACCACCCTGTCTGCAGACTCTGAGGAGGAGCTCCCTCTGGTGGCCAGAGCCTCTGTCTCTCCCCCACGGCCCCATTGGACCAGTGAGTAACCAATCACAGGCCTTTCCTGCCTCAGTCCTGACCAATCACAGGCTCTTATTGCCTCTGTCCTGACCAATTGCAGGTCTTTCCTGCCTTAGTCCTGACCAACCAGAGCTCAGGGCTGCTCACATCAGGAGCTCCTAAAGGGACAAGAGTGACAGAAGTCAATCAAGCACGAGTGACCATGGTGACCATAGTGACCGTAGTGACCATAGTGACCGTAGTGACCATAGTGACCATAGTGACCATGGTGACCATAGTGACCGTAGTGACCGTAGTGACCATAGTGACCATAGTGACCATAGTGACCGTAGTGACCATAGTGACCGTAGTGACCGTAGTGACCATAGTGACCGTAGTGACCGTAGTGACCATAGTGACCATGGTGACCATAGTGACCATAGTGACCATAGTGACCATACTCAATACTGGAGTGACCACAGCAACCAAAGGAGCTGAAAACTGCTCAACTTTCGCAAATCAGCTGTGATGCATTTGAGCGGGAAACGAGAGGAAAAGGATGCGTCTTTAGTGATTTGAGTGACATGAGCCAACGCAAACATTTGGATGCTTTAGTGATGCTTTTCCTGCATCTTCAGTGACTTTACAGCTTGAGAAGCTCTTGGTGTGAACACACAGTTACTATAGCATAGATTAACCTTTCTCTCTACACCTCTCTCTCCCTCCCTCACACACACACACACACACACACACACACACACACACACACACACACACACACACACACACACAGACGAGGTGGTGGAGCTGGTGTCACGGATGGCATGTGGGCGTCTGGGCTCGTGTGTGGCTCCACCTATCAGCAGTGAGAGTGAGGAGTATGAGGAGGGGTTACTGAGAGGCCACACCCCTCCCAGCCGTACCTCCCAGCACGACCTGAAGCTGGAGAAGATCTTCAAAAGCTTTGCAGGTGAGTCCCCATCAGCACAGGTGCAGTACGGCACAGGTAGGTTAGAGATTCCAGGTCCAACACAGGGTAACCCTAAAGGCAGACTTATGGTCAGGCGTGTTGCCTTGTCGCTGTCGTGTATGTGCACACAGGGGGGGCGAGTGAGAGTGAAGAGGACGTGGAGTTTCACACCATCAACAGGACAGTCAGTATAAGTCAGGATGTCGTGGATGGAGCCAACCTGAGCAGCAGCAGACACAGAGCTGAACAGAGAGACCAGAGAGACCACAGCAGACATGGAGCTGAACAGAGAGACCAGAGAGACCACAGCAGACATGGAGCTGAACAGAGAGACCAGAGAGACCACAGCAGACATGGAGCTGAACAGAGAGACCAGAGAGACCACAGCAGACATGGAGCTGAACAGAGAGACCAGAGAGACCTGCTGAGGCAGAACCCAGAGCCTAGGGACCACCACAGGGAGGATGGAGACCCAGGAACAGAGTGCATCCTGGTAACACATCTCACACAACTAGGGCCCTCTTACATTAGATAGGCCTTACCCAGAACCCAGCCTCAGGGTTGCACATCTCACACAACTAGGGCCCTCTTACATTAGATAGGCCTTACCCAGAACCCAGCCTCAGGGTTGCACATCTCACACAACTAGGGCCCTCTTACATTAGATAGGCCTTACCCAGAACCCAGCCTCAGGGTTGCACATCTCACACAACTAGGGCCCTCTTACATTAGATAGGCCTTACCCAGAACCCAGCCTCAGGGTTGCACATCTCACACAACTAGGGCCCTCTTATATTAGATAGGCCTTACCCAGAACCCAGCCTCAGGGTTGCACATCTCACACAACTAGGGTTTTTCTTTCAAGACTAACTACCACAATGGAGTTTTTCCTTGGCCCTGTTGCTCTTGGGTGCTCCTTGCTTAAGACAATGCTGTTGTAAAAGGCGCTGTATAAATGTAATTGAATTGAAATGAAAGATGTTGGGTAGCCGGGAAAAGTACAAATTTCCTTCCTCTGGCATTGAAATGACTTCCAGGTGTAAATGAAGTCTTTCAGATTTTCACTAAATACACAAAGAAAAACCATTTTTTTCTGCTTCTCGTTCTGATCGTACGCTACTGATTTATGGCTGCTTGGAGTGCCACACACGGACCATCTTACACCATGCGTGTGTGTGTGCGTGTGTGTGTGCGCGTGTGTGTGCGCGTGTGTGTGTGCGTGTGTGTGTGCGTGTTTGTATGAGTGTGTGTGTGTGCGTGTATGTGTGTGTGTGTGTGTGTGTGTGTGTTTGTATGAGTGTGTGTGTGTGCTTGTGTGTGTGTGTGTGTGCTTGTGTGTGTGTGTGTGTGCGTGTATGTGTGTGTGTGTGTGCGTGTGTGTGTGTGTGTTTGTATGAGTGTGCGTGTATGTGTGTGTGCGTGCGTACGTGTATGTATGTGTGTGTGCGTGCGTGCTTTCAGACCGAAACTGAATCCGACTCAGACGGGACACATTCTCTAGTGGAATGTTCTAGTATGTATCACACCCCAGGACCTGGAACAGAGGTGAGAAATCACACACACAAACACACACACACACACACACAAACAGTATGTACACATCCCTACTAAACTCCACACACTAGTAGTGTGCCCACGGGCCCAGGGGTGGGGCGGTGCAGGTGTTGGCGCCCGTGAGGCCTCCGATCAGTAATTTGTGTGGGAATGAATAGCAGACATTCTGCGCCTGCCTAACTTGAATACGGTAGGCTGTTTGTTTTCGTATTAAGGCCCAATTGCGGAGTAAAATTGTTCCACTTTTCATCTTCATATTTTTTAAGCATTTGTGTTCACAAAGCAAGTGCTGCATTCAGTATCCAGCTTATCAACTTATCAATGGTTCTTTGTGCTAAATGATGGTTTATGATGGAGGTTAATGATGAATGAAAAGTCCAGATGTTCTTAGGATTTATCGATTCATGCGCATGCATGTGTGTGTTGTGGGTGTGCATGTGCACTCATATTTGTGTGTGTGTGTGTGTGTGTGAGAGAGAGAGAGATGGAGAGTGAGAGATAAGTGCGGGGTATATAGCCTGGTAGGTGTGGATGTTAAAAATCTGTGACCCACACATCATCAATACACAGATATCAGTGTGTTGTCTGTGTTTACACTTATCCTATTTGTGCAAAGTGTGTGTGTGTATGTGTGTATGCATTAGAACCCTACTTCTGAGGAGGAGGATCTGGATGTCACGGTGGAGGTGTGTCGACCCCCCCTGGTCTCTCTGGAGACACAATCAGGAGGTAAAACTTTGCTGCTGTAGCCATTAAAATACATTCACATTTACATTCATGCATTTAGCATAATGTACACATACACACACACTCTCACACACACACACACACACACACACACACACACACACACACACACACACACACACATTTAGCAGGCAAAGTGACTTACATGTGTTAATTAGCAATTACCTCAGGGCCAGTCTCCCCTAGAGCAACTTAGGATTCAATTCAATTCAATTCAGTTCTATTTCATTTCTCCTGACCGCCAGAGGCGGTGCTTAAAGCACCTGGATGTTCATCACATGCACATGCAGTTCGAGTGTATATACCAACAAAGTCGCTTGCGACAGGGGTGACGTATGCCACTGCACCGGTACTTCAGGTACGTTCACCCCGGAAGCGTTCTCTTGCATCTTCTCGTGCAAAAGCAGGTTTCTTTCGAGGTGTATTTTTCTTGCTAAGAGCAATCGCCTGGAGTCTTACAAACCCTTAACGGGTTGGAGCTGCGTTTTCGCCCTCTTAAGACTGCGATTTGCCGTTTGGTTAAGTAGATTGTCTTGAAACTTTAAGGTAAGTGAAATATTTTCAATTAAGCCGTTTATGAGTGATTTCGCTCTGACTTCAGCAGAGAGCAACTTCTAATTGCATGTTTGATTTGCAACTCGATCGTATGGGTGTTTTCTCGCCTTATAGCGATCTGATAAGTTACGTTTCGTTTTGAGTGTGAGACTCGTTGTATTATTAGAGCGTTGGCTACGGCCACCTCTTAACTTTTGTTTGGTAGCATAGCCTACTATAGCAGGGGCTTGTCACGGGGGAACTAAGTGTTTAGATTCGCTGAATGTTTCTCTTACAGTGACGGTTGTTTGAGTTTTTTTGCGCCTTTGATTCGTGCTGTAGTTTGTTTACTTGACCGCGGTAGGGTGAGTGTGTTCGCTCCTGACTGCTCCGCGGTCATTTCGGCTATTTTGTTTTGTTTGCTCAATCTTGTACCTTGTATCGGTACTTTTGACCTTCCTGTTTGCCGCATTCAGGTAAGTTGTGTAAACGAAATATGTTTATGATCTGTATTAATTGTCGGACCCCTCTTGAGCCTGAGGACGGTCATGATCGTTGCCCGAGCTGCCTCGGCATTGATCATCTTAGACAGGGATTGACGGAACAGGCGTGCATGAATTGCTCTTGCCTCAGTTTAGCTGCGCGCACTGCTAGGCTTGCTAAGCTGGAAAGCAGTTTGTGCTCTCAACTGCCCCCAGCACCGAGTGATTGCGCTCTTTCCCCCAAGTCGAAGAAGCGCTCTAAGCAATTGCCACGTGAGGCCCCTAGTAGGCCCAAACGACAGAAGGTGGACCCCTTGGTACATCGAGTAGACACCTTGGCTTCAGAGTTTGCTGAGATTAAAGCATTACTCTATAACCTACAGCCGCCTGAGGCACGGCCTGCTGGTGGTCTCGCCACAGCTGCGTCATCACCTCCTCCTGAACCACAACCTCCAGTGCTGTCCCCGGCTGTGGAGGTCCAGGACGATGACATTCTTTCCACAATGGCATCTGACAGCCTAGATGCTGAGGAATGGCAAGACGAACAGGTGGACAAGTCGCATGACTCTGGGGGTGACTCCATAGACACTGGCCGCAGTTCACTGAGAGGCTCAGTGGATAGCCGTACATCAGTGGTCAAGCCGGCTGTGAAAATTGCACTAGCACGTCTGGGGCTGGACGCAGCACCATCTGAGGTTCAAATGCAGAGTGCCTTTTTTAGGCAGGCCTCCCCCTCTGCTGTCTTTACTGTTCCACCTTCAGCCCCCTTTATTGAGGAGCTGCAGAGATGCTGGGCAGACCCTAGGCGTTTCTCCCACCTTCCTAGCGACTGCCAGGCTCTGGCTAACATGCAGGATGCATCCAGTCACGGTCTGGACAGCATGCCAACCCTCGAACCGGCTCTTGCTGCCCTGATTGTTTCGCCAGACGAGGCATTGAGACCCGACGCTCGCTGTCCACGGCCACAGTGTCGCTTGACGGATGACTTCATTGGGAAGAGCTATGATGCTGCAGCCCGTGCTGCACGCATAGGTAATTCGCTATCTCATCTGATTTTGGCCCAGTCTCAGGCCCTCCAGTCTTCTGGAGCAGACCGGTCACTGCAAAGCCTAAGTGAGGCCTCGCTGCAGGCATTTGCTTTCATGTCCAGGGAGCTGGGCAGACTAATGTCGTCTTTAACTCTTGCTAGGCGCCAGATATGGTTGGCTCAGTCACCACTCTTAAAGCCCTGCAGGAGGGCCCTCCGCACTCTACCAGTAGTCCCGGGACAACTCTTTGGTGCCGCTGCACAGCAGGCCTTGGAGCGCACCCTTCAGGTGACGCAAGCCAGGCAGCAGTTTGCAAGCCTGAGACGTGTGTCAACACGGGTGCAAAGACCACCTTTGACACCTGCCGCTGTCCCTCCAGTTCCACGGCCCCTTACACAGACACGGGCACCCTTGCCAGATGTTTTTCGCCAGCCAGCTGCTAACCGCCCCTTTCGCCAGGCGCGTCGGGATGCACTTCCCATTGACTACTGACTACTCCACCCCGGCAGTCGGACACTTCACCAGTCAACAACTCGCCTGCTGGGAAGTGCTCACACCAGACCCCTGGGTTGTATCCACCCTATCTCAGGGTTACAGCATACAATTCAGACGCCGACCGCCGGGTTTTCAAGGGGTCAAAATGACCATTGTAAAAGATCAGGCCAAAGCTCTGGCCCTACGCCAGGAGGTCTTGGCCCTCCTGGAAAAAGGTGCCATCGAGCCATTAGAGCCACTCTCACAAAACAGTGGGTTTTATTCCACTTACTTTGTTATTCCAAAGAAAGGGGGTGGGCTTCGCCCCATACTGGATCTGAGGCGTTTGAACAAACACCTCAAAGTCTTCAAGTTCCATATGCTTCGCACATCCGACGTTTTAAACAGCATCAGACAGGACGATTGGTTTACAACCATCGATCTGAAGGACGCATATTTCCATGTTCCCATTGCTCCCCACCACAGGCAGTTCCTCCGCTTCGCCTTCGAAGGACGGGCTTATCAGTTCCGGGTGTTACCATTTGGAATTTCCCTAGCACCCAGAGTCTTTACAAGGTTTGTAGCAGCAGCACTATCCCCACTTCAAAGCAGGGGAATGCGTATCCTTCCCTACCTGGACGACTGGTTGATTTGTTCTCAGTCGAGGGTAGACGCACTCAGCGACTCAGCCATGGTGGTCTCTCATATCACCAAGCTTGTGCTCAGGGTGAACCACGCCAAGAGCTCCCTTACACCCAGCCAGAGCACTGTGTTTCTTGGCCTTCAGCTGGACTCTCAGCTGTTGAGGGCAACCCTGTCTCAGCGACGGGTGAACGATATTGTACAACTATTACATCGCTTCAGGAGGGGACGAACCCTGACCTTCGGATCTCTCCAGACACTACTGGGTATGCTCACCGCAGCCTCGTCGGTAGTTCCTTTGGGCCTCCTCACACTGAGGCCTCTCCAGATCTGGATGAACAGCCTTGGGTTACACCCACAACATCACGGGCACAGGTCAGTCAGGATCACTGCCAGTTGCCTAACATGTCTACGGGCATGGAGGGAGCGCTCTTTTCTGACGGGTGGGGTCCCAATGGGGTCCATACCCTCCCGCAGAGAAGTGGTAACGACCGATGCATCACTGGTCGGATGGGGCGCAGTGTGGCAGTGCAGGTCTTCCCGGCGTGTATGGGGTCCACAACAGCGGGGACAACACATCAATGTGTTAGAGCTGCGGGCTGTCTTCCTCGCATTGAAACATTTCCTACCTGTTTTAGCGGGTCGACATGTCCTGATAAGGACCGACAATACATCTGTGGTCTATCAGATCAACCACCAGGGGAGTACCAGGTCACTGCCCTCCCTACAGCTCACTCGACGACTACTGACATGGGCTTACCCTCGTCTGTTGAGCCTGAGGGCAATGCATTTACCGGGCGTGAAGAACACGGCTGCAGATTTTCTGTCGCGACAGAATCCCGACCCTGGGGAGTGGAGGCTGCACCCGGAAGTGGTGCAGAGCATTTGGCTGCAATACGGCAGGGCAGAGGTGGACCTTTTCGCCTCTCAAGCCACGACACAATGTCCCCTGTGGTTTTCGCTGAGGGAAGCGTCAAGCCCCTTGGGCCAAGACGCACTGGCACACAAGTGGCCACAGCAGCTCCTGTATGCGTTCCCGCCTCTCCCGCTCATTCTACCCACTCTCGAGAGGATCCTCCAGGAGGATCACAGGGTGCTGTTGGTAGCTCCCCATTGGCCGGGGAGAATCTGGTTCCCTACCCTGTATGGGTTGCTGAGCGGGGAGCCCTGGTGTCTCCCTGCACGGACGGACCTCCTCTCACAGCTGGAAGGTCAGATCTGGCACCCGAACCCAGCACGGTTACAACTGTGGGTGTGGCCTTTGCAGGGCCTGACCCACTGCTAGCGGCGTGTGAGCCGGCAGTTGTACGGACCATCCAGTGCTCCCGCGCACCTTCCACCAATGCGCTCTATGCTAATAGGTGGAAGCTCTTTGTGAGATGGTGCCAAGCACAGCATGAGGAACCAACATGTTGCCCGATACCGGTGATTCTTGCCTTTTTACAGTCTCGTCTGGAAGAGGGCCTTGCACCCTCCACCATCAAGGTGTATATAGCGGCTATATCCGCCATGCATAACCGAGTGGATGAGCTGACGGTGGGATCCCACACACTGGTGAGCCGCTTTCTTAAAGGTGCTCAGCGCATAAGACCTCCTCAACGAAGTCCAAGACCATCTTGGGACTTGCCTCTTGTATTGACAGCGCTGTGTCAACCCCCATTTGAACCCCTAGAGGGGTCGGAGCTTAAATGGCTGTCTTTAAAGACTGCATTTCTTTTGGCCATGGCATCGGCTAAGAGAGCGGGTGAACTACACGCCCTGTCTGTTAGTCAAGAGTGCTTACGATGGAATCCTGATGGTACGGGTGTAACATTGTGGCCTAACCCTTCATTTCTACCAAGAACTTCTCCTCTTCATACACGAATCAGCCCCTCAGCCTGGAAGCTTTCAGACCACTGTCTGAGGAGAATGGGCAGGGGCAAAGTAATGTCCCTCTGTGCCCAGTTCGAGCACTAAGGGCATACATTGAAGCGACTGCTGCATTTCGGCAGTCGGATGCACTGTTTGTGTGTCACACGGGACATAGACGGGGCCACCCGTTGTCCAAACAGAGGCTGTCCAATTGGATCGTGGAGGCCATTAGCCATGCCTACACTAACAGCAGCCTCCCAGTCCCTCCCCACATCCGAGGCCACTCCACTCAGGGTGTGGCTGCATCTTGGGCGGCTCTACGCGGAGTTCCACTATCCGATATCTGTGCCGCTGCCTCATGGGTCTCGACTTGCACGTTTGCAAGGTTTTATAGGGTTAATGTGGCCATGCACAATCCACTGTCCACAGCCACCCTTTCCAACTGTTCATAGGGTAAGTAGGTCTTCCTCGTGACCCTGTTGGTATTAGTCATCCAGGTGCTTTAAGCACCGCCTCTGGCGGTCAGGAGAAATGAAATAGAACGATGGTTACGTATGTAACCGCGGTTCTATGAATTTCGGATGACCGCCAGAGCTTGGCTGTCACTCGGAAGGCTGACGAGAAGACTGCCAAGAGAACGCTTCCGGGGTGAACGTACCTGAAGTACCGGTGCAGTGGCATACGTCACCCCTGTCGCAAGCGACTTTGTTGGTATATACACTCGAACTGCATGTGCATGTGATGAACATCCAGGTGCATCCGAAATTCATAGAACCGCGGTTACATACGTAACCATCGTTTTATTTATACAGCGCCTTTTACAATAGTATTGTCTCGTGGCGCTTCACAGAAGGAGCACCCGAGAGCAACAGGGGCAAGGAAAAACTCCCTTATGTTCAGTTAATCTAGGAAGAAACCTTGGGCAGATCCACGACTCAGGGGGCTAACCCAACTGCCAGGGGTCATGGAGAAAAATTACAATCAGTAGTAACCATGACAGACTATAAGTTGCCTATGGTTTAGCTAAGCTTCATAATAGTTCATAATAGAGTATTATCCCACTTTTACATTACATGGTAGTCAGTCTATAGGTGGTTATCAGGAATTATGGCTGGACAATGTAGCAGCGGCCAGACATAGTGACAAACTCAAAGGAGTGAGATGGGTCATGGGGGTAACAGTAAGGGTCCATATGACAGCGCCATTGTGAGGGGGGGTCAATCACAAAGCCTCAGGAAGGGGAGTCGGGCCCAGCATCGGCGTCCAGGAAGGTCCTCTGTGATGGGGAGTCGGTCCTGACATGCTTAAGTGTCTTACATCAGGGCCAGTCTCCCCTAGAGCAACTTAGGGTTAAGTGTCTTACATCAGGGCCAGTCTCCCCTAGAGTAACTTAGGGTTAAGTGCCTTACATCAGGACCAGTCTCTCCTAGAGTAACTTAGGGTTAAGTGTCTTACATCAGGGCCAGTCTCCCCTAGAGTAACTTAGGGTTAAGTGTCTTAGATCAGGGCCAGTCTCCCCTAGAGTAACTTAGGGTTAAGTGTCTAAGATCAGGGCCAGTCTCCCCTAGAGTAACTTAGGGTTAAGTGTCTTACATCAGGGCCAGTCTCCCCTAGAGTAACTTAGGGTTAAGTGCCTTACATCAGGGCCAGTCTCCCCTAGAGTAACTTAGGGTTAAGCGCCTTACATCAGGGCCAGTCTCCCCTAGAGTAACTTAGGATTAAGCGTCTTACATCAGGGCCAGTCTCCCCTAGAGTAACTTAGGGTTAAGTGTCTTACATCAGGGCCAGTCTCCCCTAGAGTAACTTAGGGTTAAGTGCCTTACATCAGGGCCAGTCTCTCCTCGAGTAACTTAGGATTAAGTGTCTTACATCAGGGCCAGTCTCCCCTAGAGCAACTTAGGGTTAAGCGCCTTACATCAGGGCCAGTCTCCCTCTTGCTAGCCAGGTTCCTTAACCACTACACCACCACATGATCAACATCACACTGCAATAAACAGGACCAGCCGTATAGTAGAACTCTGTGTGTGTGTGTTGTCTCTCAGAGCCCCTGGCTACTGTGTGTAGACCAGAAGAGAGGGAGCCAGAGTACATTGCTGCTGACCAGGAGCAGCCAGACATCCGGTACCATCTCACACACACACACACACACACACACACACACACACGCGTGTCCATGGGGTTTAGGGGTATGATTCTTGCTTTGAGAGGTCCTGATTTCATATCCTGGATGATCCCCATGTTCATCACATGATCATCACACTATGAAACATCCACAAGCCAAAATCAGAATATGAGTAGGGGAATATCTGTGTTGATGTGTGTGTGTGTGTGTGTGTGTGTGTTGCCCTAATGTCCTCAGGTGTATCTCCTGTAATAAGCAGATTGACAACCCCTCTCTGCTCAGGTAAGGGGTGGCACTTTATCCTTGCCTGTATATGGATGTAGAATATATGTATATATGTGTGTGTGTGTGTGTGTGTGTGTGTGGTGTGTGTGTGGACACATGCATACGTGTGTGTGAGCATGTGTGTGTATATATGTTTGCCTGTGTCATTTATGCATGTGTGTGTGCACGAGCACAGCCGTCTGCCGGACCTGGCTGCAGATTTAGCAGAGATCTCCAGCATCGTCTGTTCACCTGGGCATCTGCAGAAGATCTCCTCCAGATGGAGACCCTGTTACAGCACCCCAAACAGTAACACACACACACACACACACACACACACACACACTACAGCACCCCACGCACCCCAAACAGTAACACACACACACACACACACACACACACACACACACACACTACAGCAACCCCCGCACCCCAAACAGTAACACACACACACACACACACACACACTACAGCACCCCCGCACCCCAAACAGTAACACTCACACACACACACACACACACACACACACTACAGCACCCCCGCAGCCCAAACAGTAACACACACACACACACACACACACACTACAGCACCCCCCACACCCCAAACAGTAACACACACACACACACACACACACACGACAGCAACCCCCGCACCCCAAACAGTAACACACACACACACACACATACATACAGACACACACACACACTCATACATTCACACACACAACTACAGCACCCCCCGCAGCCCAAACAGTAACACACACACACACGCACACACATGCACATACTACAGCACCCCCGCAGCCCAAACAGTAACACACACACACACACACACACACAGTAAGAGGGTGCGTGTGTGAGTGACCCCCTCTTTCTTGGTCTTTTCCTCTCTGCAGAGATGCCCCACCCTCCCCACAGCACCCTGGCTGCCCAGACTCAACCTCTGCCCTCTCTACAGAGTCTGCTAGACACTCCCGAACACACACACTCCAGCCAGGTCAGACACACACACACACACACACACACACACTCCAGACTCAACCTCTGCCCTCTCTACAGAGTCTGCTAGACACTCCCGAACACACACACTCCAGCCAGGTCAGACACACACACACACACACACACTCCAGACTCAACCTCTGCCCTCTCTACAGAGTCTGCTAGACACTCCCGAACACACACACTCCAGCCAGGTCAGACACACACACACACACACACACACTCCAGACTCAACCTCTGCCCTCTCTACAGAGTCTGCTAGACACTCCCGAACACACACACTCCAGCCAGGTCAGACACACACACACACACACACACTCCAGACTCAACCTCTGCCCTCTCTACAGAGTCTGCTAGACACTCCCGAACACACACACTCCAGCCAGTCAGACACACACACACACACACACACTCCAGACTCAACCTCTGCCCTCTCTACAGAGTCTGCTAGACACTCCCGAACACACACACTCCAGCCAGGTCAGACACACACACACACACACCAGACCCACTCCAGACTCAACCTCTGCCCTCTCTACAGAGTCTGCTAGACACTCCCGAACACACACACTCCAGCCAGGTCAGACACACACACACACACACACACTCCAGACTCAACCTCTGCCCTCTCTACAGAGTCTGCTAGACACTCCCGAACACACACACTCCAGCCAGGTCAGACACACACACACACACACACACACTCCAGACTCAACCTCTGCCCTCTCTACAGAGTCTGCTAGACACTCCCGAACACACACACTCCAGCCAGGTCAGACCACACACACACACACACTCCAGACTCAACCTCTGCCCTCTCTACAGAGTCTGCTAGACACTCCCGAACACACACACTCCAGCCAGGTCAGACACACACACACACACACACACTCCAGACTCAACCTCTGCCCTCTCTACAGAGTCTGCTAGACACTCCCGAACACACACACTCCAGCCAGGTCAGACACACACACACACACACACCTCCAGACTCAACCTCTGCCCTCTCTACAGAGTCTGCTAGACACTCCCGAACACACACACTCCAGCCAGGTCAGACACACACACACACACACACACTCCAGACTCAACCTCTGCCCTCTCTACAGAGTCTGCTAGACACTCCCGAACACACACACTCCAGCCAGGTCAGACACAACACCACACACCACACACTCCAGACTCAACCTCTGCCCTCTCTACAGAGTCTGCTAGACACTCCCGAACACACACACTCCAGCCAGGTCAGACACACACCACACACACACTCCAGACTCAACCTCTGCCCTCTCTACAGAGTCTGCTAGACACTCCCGAACACACACACTCCAGCCAGGTCAGACCACACCACACACACACACTCCAGACTCAACCTCTGCCCTCTCTACAGAGTCTGCTAGACACTCCCGAACACACACACTCCAGCCAGGTCAGACACACACACACACACACACTCCAGACTCAACCTCTGCCCTCTCTACAGAGTCTGCTAGACACTCCGAACACACACACTCCAGCCAGGTCAGACACCACACACACACACACACTCCAGACTCAACCTCTGCCCTCTCTACAGAGTCTGCTAGACACTCCCGAACACACACACTCCAGCCAGGTCAGACACACCACACACACACACACACTCCAGACTCAACCTCTGCCCTCTCTACAGAGTCTGCTAGACACTCCCGAACACACACACTCCAGCCAGGTCAGACACACACACACACACACACACACTCCAGACTCAACCTCTGCCCTCTCTACAGAGTCTGCTAGACACTCCCGAACACACACACTCCAGCCAGGTCAGACACACACACACACACACACACTCCAGACTCAACCTCTGCCCTCTCTACAGAGTCTGCTAGACACTCCCGAACACACACACTCCAGCCAGGTCAGACACACACACACACACACACACTCCAGACTCAACCTCTGCCCTCTCTACAGAGTCTGCTAGACACTCCCGAACACACACACTCCAGCCAGGTCAGACACACACACACACCACACACTCCAGACTCAACCTCTGCCCTCTCTACAGAGTCTGCTAGACACTCCCGAACACACACACTCCAGCCAGGTCAGACACACACCACACACACACACTCCAGACTCAACCTCTGCCCTCTCTACAGAGTCTGCTAGACACTCCCGAACACACACACTCCAGCCAGGTCAGACACACACCACACACACACACTCCAGACTCAACCTCTGCCCTCTCTACAGAGTCTGCTAGACACTCCCGAACACACACACTCCAGCCAGGTCAGACACACACACACACACACACTCCAGACTCAACCTCTGCCCTCTCTACAGAGTCTGCTAGACACTCCCGAACACACACACTCCAGCCAGGTCAGACACACACACACACACACACACACTCCAGACTCAACCTCTGCCCTCTCTACAGAGTCTGCTAGACACTCCCGAACACACACACTCCAGCCAGGTCAGACACACACACACACACACACACACTCCAGACTCAACCTCTGCCCTCTCTACAGAGTCTGCTAGACACTCCCGAACACACACACTCCAGCCAGGTCAGACACACACACACACACACACACTCCAGACTCAACCTCTGCCCTCTCTACAGAGTCTGCTAGACACTCCCGAACACACACACTCCAGCCAGGTCAGACACACACACACCACACACACACTCCAGACTCAACCTCTGCCCTCTCTACAGAGTCTGCTAGACACTCCCGAACACACACACTCCAGCCAGGTCAGACACACCACACACAACACACACTCCAGACTCAACCTCTCCCTCTCTACAGAGTCTGCTAGACACTCCCGAACACACACACTCCAGCCAGGTCAGACACACACACACACACACTCCAGACTCAACCTCTGCCCTCTCTACAGAGTCTGCTAGACACTCCCGAACACACACACTCCAGCCAGGTCAGACACACACACACACACACACACTCCAGACTCAACCTCTGCCCTCTCTACAGAGTCTGCTAGACACTCCCGAACACACACACTCCAGCCAGGTCAGACACACACACAACACACACACTCCAGACTCAACCTCTGCCCTCTCTACAGAGTCTGCTAGACACTCCCGAACACACACACTCCAGCCAGGTCAGACACACACACACACACACACACTCCAGACTCAACCTCTGCCCTCTCTACAGAGTCTGCTAGACACTCCCGAACACACACACTCCAGCCAGGTCAGACACACACACACACACACACACACTCCAGACTCAACCTCTGCCCTCTCTACAGAGTCTGCTAGAGACCCCCAAACACACACACTCCAGCCAGGTCAGACACACACACACACACACACACACACTCCAGACTCAACCTCTGCCCTCTCTACAGAGTCTGCTAGACACTCCCGAACACACACACTCCAGCCAGGTCAGACACACACACACACACACACACTCCAGACTCAACCTCTGCCCTCTCTACAGAGTCTGCTAGACACTCCCGAACACACACACTCCAGCCAGGTCAGACACACACACACACACACACCACTCCAGACTCAACCTCTGCCCTCTCTACAGAGTCTGCTAGACACTCCCGAACACACACACTCCAGCCAGGTCAGACACACACACACACACACACACACTCCAGACTCAACCTCTGCCCTCTCTACAGAGTCTGCTAGACACTCCCGAACACACACACTCCAGCCAGGTCAGACACACACAACACACACACACACTCCAGACTCAACCTCTGCCCTCTCTACAGAGTCTGCTAGACACTCCCGAACACACACACTCCAGCCAGGTCAGACACACACACCACACACACACACTCCAGACTCAACCTCTGCCCTCTCTACAGAGTCTGCTAGACACTCCCGAACACACACACTCCAGCCAGGTCAGACACACACACACACACACACACCAGACTCAACCTCTGCCCTCTCTACAGAGTCTGCTAGACACTCCCGAACACACACACTCCAGCCAGGTCAGACACACACACACACACACACACACACTCCAGACTCAACCTCTGCCCTCTCTACAGAGTCTGCTAGACACTCCCGAACACACACACTCCAGCCAGGTCAGACACACACACACACACACACACTCCAGACTCACCTCTGCCCTCTCTACAGAGTCTGCTAGACACTCCCGAACACACACACTCCAGCCAGGTCAGACACACACACACACACACACACACACTCCAGACTCAACCTCTGCCCTCTCTACAGAGTCTGCTAGACACTCCCGAACACACACACTCCAGCCAGGTCAGACACACACACACACACACACACTCCAGACTCAACCTCTGCCCTCTCTACAGAGTCTGCTAGACACTCCCGAACACACACACTCCAGCCAGGTCAGACACACACACACACACACACTCCAGACTCAACCTCTGCCCTCTCTACAGAGTCTGCTAGACACTCCCGAACACACACACTCCAGCCAGGTCAGACACACACACACACACACACACTCCAGACTCAACCTCTGCCCTCTCTACAGAGTCTGCTAGACACTCCCGAACACACACACTCCAGCCAGGTCAGACACACACACACACACACACACTCCAGACTCAACCTCTGCCCTCTCTACAGAGTCTGCTAGACACTCCCGAACACACACACTCCAGCCAGGTCAGACACACACACACACACACACACACTCCAGACTCAACCTCTGCCCTCTCTACAGAGTCTGCTAGACACTCCGAACACACACACTCCAGCCAGGTCAGACACACACACACACACACACACTCCAGACTCAACCTCTGCCCTCTCTACAGAGTCTGCTAGACACTCCCGAACACACACACTCCAGCCAGGTCAGACACACACACACACACACACACTCCAGACTCAACCTCTGCCCTCTCTACAGAGTCTGCTAGACACTCCCGAACACACACACTCCAGCCAGGTCAGACACACACACACACACACACACTCCAGACTCAACCTCTGCCCTCTCTACAGAGTCTGCTAGACACTCCCGAACACACACACTCCAGCCAGGTCAGACACACACACACACACACACACTCCAGACTCAACCTCTGCCCTCTCTACAGAGTCTGCTAGACACTCCCGAACACACACACTCCAGCCAGGTCAGACACCACACACACACACACACACACTCCAGACTCAACCTCTGCCCTCTCTACAGAGTCTGCTAGACACTCCCGAACACACACACTCCAGCCAGGTCAGACACACACACACACACACACACTCCAGACTCAACCTCTGCCCTCTCTACAGAGTCTGCTAGACACTCCCGAACACACACACTCCAGCCAGGTCAGACACACACACACACACACACACTCCAGACTCAACCTCTGCCCTCTCTACAGAGTCTGCTAGACACTCCCGAACACACACACTCCAGCCAGGTCAGACACACACACACACACACACACTCCAGACTCAACCTCTGCCCTCTCTACAGAGTCTGCTAGACACTCCCGAACACACACACTCCAGCCAGGTCAGACACACACACACACACACTCCAGACTCAACCTCTGCCCTCTCTACAGAGTCTGCTAGACACTCCCGAACACACACACTCCAGCCAGGTCAGACACACACACACACACACACTCCAGACTCAACCTCTGCCCTCTCTACAGAGTCTGCTAGACACTCCCGAACACACACACTCCAGCCAGGTCAGACACACACACACACACACACACTCCAGACTCAACCTCTGCCCTCTCTACAGAGTCTGCTAGACACTCCCGAACACACACACTCCAGCCAGGTCAGACACACACCACACACACACTCCAGACTCAACCTCTGCCCTCTCTACAGAGTCTGCTAGACACTCCCGAACACACACACTCCAGCCAGGTCAGACACACACACACACCACACACACTCCAGACTCAACCTCTGCCCTCTCTACAGAGTCTGCTAGACACTCCCGAACACACACACTCCAGCCAGGTCAGACACACACACACACACACACACTCCAGACTCAACCTCTGCCCTCTCTACAGAGTCTGCTAGACACTCCCGAACACACACACTCCAGCCAGGTCAGACACACACACACACACACACTCCAGACTCAACCTCTGCCCTCTCTACAGAGTCTGCTAGACACTCCCGAACACACACACTCCAGCCAGGTCAGACACACACACACACACACACACTCCAGACTCAACCTCTGCCCTCTCTACAGAGTCTGCTAGACACTCCCGAACACACACACTCCAGCCAGGTCAGACACCACCACACCACACACACTCCAGACTCAACCTCTGCCCTCTCTACAGAGTCTGCTAGACACTCCCGAACACACACACTCCAGCCAGGTCAGACACACACACACCACACACACTCCAGACTCAACCTCTGCCCTCTCTACAGAGTCTGCTAGACACTCCCGAACACACACACTCCAGCCAGGTCAGACACACACACACACACACACACTCCAGACTCAACCTCTGCCCTCTCTACAGAGTCTGCTAGACACTCCCGAACACACACACTCCAGCCAGGTCAGACACACACACACACACACACTCCAGACTCAACCTCTGCCCTCTCTACAGAGTCTGCTAGACACTCCCGAACACACACACTCCAGCCAGGTCAGACACACACACACACACACACACACTCCAGACTCAACCTCTGCCCTCTCTACAGAGTCTGCTAGACACTCCCGAACACACACACTCCAGCCAGGTCAGACACCACACACACACACACACACACTCCAGACTCAACCTCTGCCCTCTCTACAGAGTCTGCTAGACACTCCCGAACACACACACTCCAGCCAGGTCAGACACACACCACACACACACACTCCAGACTCAACCTCTGCCCTCTCTACAGAGTCTGCTAGACACTCCCGAACACACACACTCCAGCCAGGTCAGACACACACACACACACACACACTCCAGACTCAACCTCTGCCCTCTCTACAGAGTCTGCTAGACACTCCCGAACACACACACTCCAGCCAGGTCAGACACACACACACACACACACACACTCCAGACTCAACCTCTGCCCTCTCTACAGAGTCTGCTAGACACTCCCGAACACACACACTCCAGCCAGGTCAGACACACACACACACACCACTCCAGACTCAACCTCTGCCCTCTCTACAGAGTCTGCTAGACACTCCCGAACACACACACTCCAGCCAGGTCAGACACACACACACACACACACACTCCAGACTCAACCTCTGCCCTCTCTACAGAGTCTGCTAGACACTCCCGAACACACACACTCCAGCCAGGTCAGACACACACACACACACACACACACACTCCAGACTCAACCTCTGCCCTCTCTACAGAGTCTGCTAGACACTCCCGAACACACACACTCCAGCCAGGTCAGACACACACACACACACACACACACACTCCAGACTCAACCTCTGCCCTCTCTACAGAGTCTGCTAGACACTCCCGAACACACACACTCCAGCCAGGTCAGACACACACACACACACACACACACTCCAGACTCAACCTCTGCCCTCTCTACAGACTCTGCTAGACACTCCCGAACACACACACTCCAGCCAGGTCAGACACACACACACACACACACACTCCAGACTCAACCTCTGCCCTCTCTACAGAGTCTGCTAGACACTCCCGAACACACACACTCCAGCCAGGTCAGACACACACACACACACTCCAGACTCAACCTCTGCCCTCTCTACAGAGTCTGCTAGACACTCCGAACACACACACTCCAGCCAGGTCAGACACACACACACACACTCCAGACTCAACCTCTGCCCTCTCTACAGAGTCTGCTAGACACTCCCGAACACACACACTCCAGCCAGGTCAGACACACACACACACACTCCAGACTCAACCTCTACCCTCTCTACAGAGTCTGCTAGACACTCCCGAACACACACACTCCAGCCAGGTCAGACACACACACACACACTCCAGACTCAACCTCTACCCTCTCTACAGAGTCTGCTAGACACTCCCGAACACACACACTCCAGCCAGGTCAGACACACACACACACACACACACTCCAGACTCAACCTCTGCCCTCTCTACAGAGTCTGCTAGACACTCCCGAACACACACACTCCAGCCAGGTCAGACACACACACACACACACTCCAGACTCAACCTCTGCCCTCTCTACAGAGTCTGCTAGACACTCCCGAACACACACACTCCAGCCAGGTCTGACACACACACACACACACTCCAGACTCAACCTCTGCCCTCTCTACAGAGTCTGCTAGACACTCCCGAACACACACACTCCAGCCAGGTCAGACACACACACACACACACACACACACTCCAGACTCAACCTCTGCCCTCTCTACAGAGTCTGCTAGACACTCCCGAACACACACACTCCAGCCAGGTCAGACACACACACACACACTCCAGACTCAACCTCTGCCCTCTCTACAGAGTCTGCTAGACACTCCCGAACACACACACTCCAGCCAGTCAGACACACACACAACACTCCAGACTCCACCTCTGCCCTCTCTACAGAGTCTGCTAGACACTCCCGAACACACACACTCCAGCCAGGT
>PYXC01001847.1:302500-390000 GCA_015244755.2 Tenualosa ilisha | reverse complement strand
TTAGGAGACAGTCTTAGGAGACAGTCTTAGGAGACAGTCTTAGGTGACAGTCTTAGGAGACAGTCTTAGGAGACAGTCTTAGGAGACAGTTAGGAGACAGTCTTAGGTGATAGTCATAGAGACAGTCTTAGGAGACAGTCTTAGGAGACAGTCTTAGGAGACAGTCTAGTCATAGGAGACAGTCTTAGGTGACAGTCTTAGGAGACAGTCTTAGGAGACAGTCTTAGGAGACAGTCTTAGGGAAGTCTAGAGCAGTCTTAGGTGACAGTCTTAGGAGAGAGACAGTCTTAGGAGACAGTCTTAGGTGACAGTCTTAGGTGACAGTCTTAGGTGACAGTCATAGGAGACAGTCTTAGGAGACAGTCTTAGGAGACAGTCTTAGGAGACAGTCTTAGGAGACAGTCTTAGGAGACAGTCTTAGGTGATAGTCATAGATGACAGTCTTAGGTGACAGTCTTAGGAGACAGTCTTAGGAGACAGTCTTAGGTGACAGTCATAGGAGACAGTCTTAGGAGACAGTGTCTGTGCCTTTGCTGCTGTTTGCGGCCGCTGCTTCCAAAGGCGTGTAGTTGATTTACACACACTCAGAGATCACTCAGAGATCCGGTTCAGTAAGGACAGTTGGCTGATTCTCTTCACTACCAGCTGGGTTTCATCATTCATGTTGCAGTCTGTTTTTCTCTTTAGAGCAGTTTTGCTTAACCCGCCTTACACTCGGTCATCACTGCATCACTGCTGTTTTGAAAACTCTCAAAGAGATGATTTACTGCTGTACTAAATCATGTGACGGAAAGGTTGACTTGTCATTGGTTGAGGCAGAAAGCAACAACACTGCAATGCACGCAATACACTTGCAGGGGCTTGAGAAACTCCCAGAAAAACCGTTATCATTAAGAAATGAGATCATATGTAGGTGTGTATGTGTATGTGTATGTATGCATTTTTTTTAACAATTTATTGTGCAGCCCTAATCTGGAGTCACGTGCACAGACACACACACACACACACACACACACACACCGGTGACATGTCAAGTCACCTACAGACACAGACACACACACAGGTGACATGTCGAGTCACCTGCAGACACAGACACACACACAGGTGACATGTCAAGTCACCTGCAGACACAGACACACACACAGGTGACATGTCGAGTCACCTGCACAGACACAGACACACACACACATTAGAGCTTAAGGTCTTTGCTAAAACCCAATAGATTTGGGTTTAATCTCTATCATTTTACATAGGCTCTGATTTGCACAGTATTTGAATGAGCGGTCAGGTGATGCGATCCAGATAGTGCGAGACAGGTGCGAAAATGAGGAGGTGAAATAGAGGCTGGCCTCTGGTTGCTATGGCAACAAAAGCAAAGTCTGAGGTGAAGAAGTTTGACTGTGTGCATGAGAATAACGAGCCAGTGGGTTATGCAGAGATGCAACACTCATGACAGCAAAAGGACAGAGTTCATCACTGATAAGGTAGAACTAGTGTTGACGCAGGGCAGCTATATGTTGATAGAAACAAAATATTATCTTTGAGTTGGCTATTGCGTTTATGGAAACTAAGTTTAATTAAGAAGTGTTTCATTCATCCCTAGCTGCAGTCGTGCTCAAACCGAACGTTCAGGGGCAGGCTCGGGTTCAAACAGGACGTGCACAGGCTCGGGTTCAAACAGGACGTGCACAGGCTCGGGTTCAAACAGGACGTGCACAGGCTCGGGCTGGATTTCTTTGATCCGATTTCAGCTCTTAACACACACTACAGTAGTGTGGAGTCACCTGCACAGACACGCACATACACACACACACATACATCAGAACATGAGCTTCAGACACACATGAAAATGGAGCTTGTCATAGTGGGATATATCTTGCTTGAGTAAACAAAACACATTAGCAGGAGAGTGTGTGTCTGTGTGAGACAGGGTGATCATCCTTGAACACACACCAGGGAAGGAGCCGTTCAGAAAGACCTGAGACCCACCCACCTGACCCCTCCTGTTGCCATGGACACCACACTACATGGCACCCAACTCTGGCGTTCCACATTCAGGAAGTTCAGCGCAGTTGGAGGAAAACATAAATCCAGACGTGTTCTTTTGCTTCAGCAAAATCCACATAATCCACAGCACTGGAGTCCTTTACTAGAATATGTTTAATCTACACTGTTGAATTGCGTCAGTATGTTTGCTATCAAATCTCATGCTTGCTAAACAGTAATTACCCAATAGAAGATTTGTGTTCAGCTCCATATTTTGGTGCATTTTAATCTTTCCTGCAGAAGCTCTTGTTTTCTGAAATGAAATTGAAGTCTGTTGTTCTTAAGGAAGCATGTCTAATGTTTGAACAGTTGAGCAAATCTATGGTCTTGCATGTAGTCGCTTTAAACGTTTTAAAATATGTAATATTGTCACTTCATATGATTGATTGTTCAGTGATTATAGAATGCTACGTTGTAATCCATGGTCAGCTTGCATAAATGAAATGATTTTGAACAGAAACTTTTGTTTTGTCTGAGTCAACTGACAGACTAAACGGTAGGGTTTCTGTGACCCGACATGAAGGAGAAAGGAATCGCCATTGAAATGTGCAAATTTATTAGAATTACTCTCCCTAAAAAATATCAAATGTATAATAAACAGACAAATAACAAAAATATAAAAAATTTTCTTAACAAAAGCCTCCTTTCCCTGTCTGAGGTGCTCCAAACCCGAACCCCCAGGGATGGTGTGATGGAGCCAAAAACGGCATGTCCATTTCTCACTCTGGCCACCAGATGGCAGTAGGCATCCAGCAGAAACACTGAAAGCAACATTCCCACTCTGCCCAGTAGATGGCAATGTGTAGCCAAGGCCAGTAGATGGAACTGTGTGAGGGCAGGGACATTGGAGGGAATGTTACAACTTGGGTTGGAGTGTGTGTGTGTGTGTTAGTGAGATGCTGTGGGACTTTCTTCACAGGGGCGGCCTGCGCACCCTCAGAGCACCTGTAGGGCAACAGACGAAGGAGGAGAGATTAGTGATGGGAGTCAAATGTCACAGTGCCATTCTACCTGATAGCATAACAAGACTTTTGCCTTCAGAATGTGTGTGTGTGTGTGTGTGTGTGTGTGTGTGTGTCTTGCCTGCATTGTGGCGGGGAGGGGTAGATGCCCTTCTGCCCTGGACCCCAGGGGGTGCTCCCGCACTGTTCTGATTGACTGCTCTGGCCTGAGCTCCCCCACCTCCTGGGCCAGGGCGGGCGCTCTTGGACTGGGCAGGAGGCTGATGCTGGACAGGAGCAACCAGGGCCTCTAGTCTGGACACTGGCTCTGGGGCATCTGCTGGACATGAGAGATGGGGGCACTTCAGGCAAGATATGAAAGCCTCAACTGGCCATTATGGGCTAGTCAAACAGTAACCTGACCTCTCCGTGCAGGCCTCAGCTCAGTCCTACAACCTGATGTGCCACATGTGGCCTCTGGGTTAAACACATCTGGATGCATGTGTGACTATGCTCTACATTATTAGGAGTCTTGAGGAACAACCACACACACACACACACACACACAATGACACTGGGACAAAGTGCACTGTTACCCTGTGTGTCGTGCTCAGCTGTTGGCAGCAGGTCAATGACGCCAGGCACTGCGGTGCGGTTCTGGATGTTTCTGGCCAGTTGGGCAGTCCGGTTCAGCTTCTCACTGATCGCCATCATCGTTTGCTGCTTCTGCGCCCGGATGTCTCGGGTCTCACTGATCAGCACCGCCAGACGCTTCTGGAAGTACTCCAGCTCCTCAAAGGGCAGCAGGGGGTCCAACTGGGGATCGGAATTAAGGGACAAACTATTCAGTGGAGCTAACAACTCAAATGGGATGGTATTAGTTCTTTCCTTCCATATTGTAACGTGTGTGTGTGTGTGTGTTGGGAACATGCAGATAGTGCACAGTGCTGTTGGACACTGGTTGTGTAATGGCTGTGTAGTGTGTGTGTGTGTGTGTGTGTGTGAGTGAGTGTGAGAGAAGACGCGGTAGTGCACAGTGCTGCTGGACTCTGGTAAGTCATGACTGTAGGGTCTGTATTGTTCTACTGCTAAAACAGCACTCTGGACCTTTGGACCTCAGGAAACACACATTTCTGCACAGTGCGCATACAGGCAACCACAAGCAATTATCAGGCCCACTTCAAAGCAGAGCTCACAAGGGACGCAGGTACACAACACACACAATTATTAGGCCCATTTAAAAGCGGAGCTCACAAGGTAGAGATGAACACACACACACACACACACACACACCATTGGGAACTGACCGGAAAAGAGCCGTCCTCTTCTTGCTGCTGCATCTCCCACCTCATGCGCCTGAACATGCAGTCTAACGTCACCTCCACATTCTGGAACTGAAAAACAAACAGCTGGATTCCATACTAGGCCTGTGTGTGTGTGTGTGTGTGTGTGTGTGTGTGTGACCGGCCACCATACTAGGCCTGTGTGTGTGTGTGTGACCGGCCACCATACTAGGCCTGTGTGTGTGTGTGTGACCGGCCACCATACTAGGCCTGTGTGTGTGTGTGACCGGCCACCATACTAGGCCTGTGTGTGTGTGTGACCGGCCACCATACTAGGCCTGTGTGTGTGTGTGTGTGTGTGACCGGCCACCATACTAGGCCTGTGTGTGTGTGTGACCGGCCACCATACTAGGCCTGTGTGTGTGTGTGTGTGTGTGTGTGTGTGTGTGACCGGCCACCATACTAGGCCTGTGTGTGTGACCGGCCACCATACTAGGCCTGTGTGTGTGTGTGTGTGTGTGTGTGACCGGCCACCATACTAGGCCTGTGTGTGTGTGTGTGTGTGTGTGACCGGCCACCATACTAGGCCTGTGTGTGTGTGTGTGTGTGACCGGCCACCATACTAGGCCTGTGTGTGTGTGTGACCGGCCACCATACTAGGCCTGTGTGTGTGTTTGAGACCGGCCTCCACACTGGACCTGTGTGTGTGTGTGTGTGTGTGTGTGTGGAGACCAGCCTCCACACTGGACCTGTGTGTGTGTGTGTGTGTGTGTGTGTGTGTGTGGAGACCAGCCTCCACACCAGGCCTGTGCATCTTCATCACATTCCTTTCCTCCCCTTTGAGCCTCAAACATGATTTTTTCATCACTCCTTGATAAACAAGACATTCTGGAATCGTGTGTGTGTGTGTGTGTGTGTGTGTGTGAATGAGTGAGACAGACATGGGCTGCTAGGCCTCTCTGGAGGAGACTCATTCAGACAGACCCATGCAGCAGTGTGTGTGTTTGTGTGTGTAGCCTTGTCTGAACGCTGCAACCCTATAAGCAATATTGCACTACTCAACTCAGCGGCCAGCAGAGACAATACTGATAGGGTCACAGAGGTCAGGAATACTGATAGGGTCACAGAGGTCAGGAATACTGATAGGGTCACAGAGATCAGGACTCTGCTGCCTGTGCATGTGGACACCTTCCTCAATGAAACACACCAACCACAGCCGGCCACATCACTGTAGCCTGTGTGTCAGTTAATATCACTGTCGATGTAAACTGTGTTTGTGTGTATTTGATTTTGTATGCTGTGTCTAGAGACCTTAAATTAGCACCAGCTAAATGCTAGTAGATTTCAGCAACAAATCAGTGACATCAGAGTAAAACTACTCATATGGTGGGTGGGTGTTTTCTGCCTGGGCCATGTCCTCCTGCGTGTAGATTCTTCACCAGTGTGGCGTGGTCAGCTGAGGAGATGGGCGATATGTGCTCTTTGTTGCTGGGCTGCCCGCAGACGCTTTGACAATACTATTGCACTGCTAGCTGTCCTGTACAGTAGTGCAATGAAGTCAGAGCACCTGCAGGGGCAGCCTGATCACCTGAGCCCAGTCCACAGGGCAGCAGGGGTGGGGTCCTGGTCTGGAGAGAAACCCCTGGCCAATGCCCTTTTAACATTGCACTGCTTCCATTACCAGAGCACCAGGAGCACAAAGTCAAAGGGGCACTGGACAGACAGACAGACAAATGGAATTTGGACTTCTCCAGGTTTGGTGGTTTGCCCTGATAAACAACATGAGACTTCACTTGTTGAAGACAAAGAAGATAGCAGTCGTGTTGAAGAAAAAAAGACTCTAGGTTATACTTTGCTGGTTAGTGGAAGCCATCTTGCTGTAGTCCTGTTGGTTGGGTGGGTACATGCTTGTGTTGAATATCAGCGGAGCAAGGACTTACAGAACCTGAACGCTTGGCGAGGTGGAGAGATCAGCCCAGGAGCAGGGGATGGGAAAGGACATGACGTGAGATGAGGTGCGTGTCCAACACATGAGATGGGAAAGGACATAACTTCACGCGACATAATATAGTGTTCATCTTGCAAGAATAAGGTGCGTTGTCAGACGATTTTAAAAACTTTTGCTAATTCAGTGAACCCAAGTCACAAATGTTGACAATCTAATTCCTTGGACTGTATTTATTGCTGAAATACAAACACCACAACAGGGGCATTTGGAGTGCCATTCAACTCCATTTCAATTTTAAGCAAATCTAATATTACAGGTTGTAAATGAGTTTTAAGGTTTTTTTTAAATGAATTTTTTTCCTGGCCAGGCCATGTTACGTAGGGTTGTGTGTGGCGATTGTAGCCTAGGGTGAAAATATCTGCCACAGGAAGTTCAAGTTCATCTTCGTTAGTATCAGGATCTCTGGACTACAGTCTCGCTGGTCTTCCGGCTTTGTGATCATTTCAACCAACCTCCACGGATGTGCAAATAATACATATATCCATACATACATACACACACACACACACACATATATTTTTGTCTCCTACTGTCGTACTTCAGGCGTCACGCTAAACCTGGTAATCTTAGTAATTCTGGTAAAACCATGACGGCTTGGTTGGACGGCTGTGCATCGGTGTTCTGTCTGATTTGACTTATATCTGAGAGGAGGAATACGTACTCAAAAAATGCATGTAAGGTAGCAATATGAAAGTGTAGCCGAAGTGTTTATTTGAAACCAAATCTATATGGCAACACAGCCGTGGTTTGTTGGCCCTAACGTTAAATGGCCTAATGAATGATTGGCAAATTAATGCCATTGTTTTAAAATTAGTTAAACCTATTTTAGAGAACAATAAAATGAGCCACCTATAGCAAGTCACCTCATAACATATGCAGAATTAACGTGACTACAGGATAACTATAGCGGGTTCACTGATTTATGAGACTTTCGATTGCTATCGCCTGTAAGCTTGTTGCTTTTCTCCTCGCTTGTGCTGCGCTCTCGCTAGCCAGCTAGCAGAGTAGCCAAAGTAGCATCATACCTCCAGCGGGTTAACGTTAGCCTGCCTGCACCGATTCGTAGCTAAAATTCCCACCAACTATGAACTAACATTAAAGACAGTAGTTTATCACATTGAAGGATCCAAGAAGTCTGCATTAATATAGAGGGAAAACCAAAATGTCGAGGTTAAACACGCAGAGAGCGGTTATATTATTTGAAAATTAACGGTCACGTACAGGGAGCGCGGTCCAGGCACTCTGATACGGCCTCTTTGCAAACGCAGCCTTTCCGTACTCCATGTCCTCGCTGTAAGCGAGTATCGAATGCGCCTGTGAGCTATCTAAATAAGCATTTCGCTCGGTGTGTGTGCCATGCGTTTTGTTATATCATAGTCAGTCACTGTTTTTGATACACAGATGCAGACATCTGTGCGAAGAAAATACGCTGCACGCATTTGTTTGCCTCTTCAACGGAATACAATTGAAGGGGAAGAGGCGAAAAAAATGTGTAGTCTATCTGATTCGCAACCAGTCAGCTCCCGCTAACGCTCGCTAGCTAATGTTACAGCCTCCATCCATTTAATACTCTACAAAATAACACTAGCCTGGTTTATTTTCATTGTTAACGTTTCATAGATGGCCTGACGACCGTCCGTACCTTAACTGTTAGGATGAAAAGCAAGCTTACCATTTGTTCCAGTTTATCAACTGTTAAGTCCATGTCTGCCTGTGTCGAATAGTTTACATTCCTGAAGCAGCCCCGTAAATGTAAAGCCAACAGTACATGTAAAGCCTGCTGTGATTGGCTAGCTGTCAGGAATAGTGGAAGGAGATTGGTCGGATAGGAGCCACCGCAGTAAATTAATCTAGTTAGGAATAGAGGGCGTTTACAAAACGGCGATAGAAGCACTGATTGGACCATTTCAGTCGCAAACTTCCACTGGATAAAGATTGCAAAATATCTGCATTCATTGGATGAAATGTTTTCTGAATCAAGAATACAACTTTATGCTTGATTTTGAACATTTTGTCTTAAAATAAAACAAAAATAGGCTGTTTACTATAATTATAAACATTTAAAATAATCATAAATAATTTTGTCATTATGACATTCAAAGAAATGTTCTATTTCGGAAGCAACAATTGTTGCCCGGGACTGTAGTGTCTGTCTTTATGAATTATGAATTCGATCTTTATGAATTCTATCTTTATGAATTCAATTCAATTCAATTACATTTATACAGCGTCTTTTACAATAGTGCTGTTTCATGGCGCTATATAGCATGAAATGTCCCAAAACTTTTAGGATCTTTTCTGTGTTCAGAAAGCAACTCAGAAGGAATGCGTCCCTGCAATGTATCTCGGATGAAAGTTACACAATGACAATAACATATTCTAGGCATCACTTGATGATTTACATACTGAATGGGTCGCAAATGGTCATGAATCTGTTCACACAGAATTCCCAGTAGATGCTTGTCCCTTGAAAGACCTCAGCCAGAGCGACATGTCTCTGGCCTCAACCTTCAGTTCAACTGATCATTTGTATTTTATATATTTATAAATGTTATGTCGTCCTCTGAACTTTGACAGCACTGACATTTTAAATACTGTAATTGTCCTCAGTAGAGCCAGAGCCTTCTTCTTTGAAACTATCGCCCCAAGGATGATTGGCAACTTTTTTGGTCAATCATAAAAGAGGCCCACCGTAGTTCATCCAATCAGACACCGCAATGAATTGTACGTATTTCAGTGCGTCTTTAAGCGTTTGGTAGCACGCACACTCTCTCTTGACCGGCTGCCGTGGTAGAGGACGTTGGAGTCACACGGGGAAACAACGATACGTTGTATTTTGTTCGTTTTCTGAAGTCAGGCCCCCACAAATTTTGTCCAAGATGTTCTCCCGCGTTGCAAGACCAACCATCAGTGTTGCTCGGAGTCTTTCCACATCTTCACAGGTGAGATATTAATTAATAACTGCCAAGCTTTGGGAGTTACTATCTTGGTTTACGTTAGCTAGTGATAGCTCTGTTAGCTTGCTTGGACTAGCTAGTTTGGCATCGATGGAGGTGTAGAGGTTTACCTTACGATTGGTAGCTAATGTGGTAAACCGTTGCTCTGTAATATACCACGCTTCAGTAGATTCGTTACCTGATGGTACCTCTTTAAACTTTGAATTAATGTCTTCAAAACGCCAACATTGCTCGGTATTATGGCAAAGGATAGAACGTAACCAGATAGCCATTCACTTTGTCCCAGTTACATTGAACGCTAACGTGAAGTTAGTTCAACCTCAGCTGTCAGATAACTTACTAGCGCCAGTGTTAGCCATAGCTAACCATAGCTGCACATCGAAAAGGTCAATGCTTGATAGATGACAGCGGACGTCCCGCAATAATACTGGACCTTAACCTTGTGCCGTTAACATTAGCTTTTTGTTATTTCAGATCAAATGGTATCAATGCATTTTGCTTCAATTCACGGAGGGTTGTAGCCATCTATCCAGTTACCTAGACGCTTAACTTATAAAGTGGAGTAGAGGTTATGCAAACTACTGCGACTTTAATTGCATGGCATCTCTGGAGTAAACGTTATCTTTGCTAGTTGGCAAAACGTTGGCCTTTGAACCGTACTGAATGTCGATATTAAGGCCCAACCTTAATCAAATGCTCATAGTGCCATCAGAAACTCCACTGAGTTAACATTAGCATTACAGTAACACCAGTCTAACTAGCTAGCTGCCTTGCAGTATAGCATGGCAAATGTGCTCAGTATTCGGGAGTAACCCACACACATTGGGCTGTTCTCCGCACACAGTAGGTTACTCACTCCGTGTTGGAACGCAAAAGCGCTTTAGTGAATTCTTAATTACATAAGGAGGCTCCGTAAATCCGCTGCTTGTACTGAGTGGCATTGAGGCCCCCGCGGCTATCACGTGATCAGCTCGGACCAGCAGCAGAAACGTTAGCCAAGCCTTAAAATGTACCTCTGACCTTTACCCTTTCTGCGTGGGTGCAGTAGTCGTTTAAGGGGCTCGGCTTACAGTGGTAGCTGGTAGACAGGTAGTGTTTTGTGTGTTCGTTTGACCTCGGCTCTGTTTAGGTCTTGCCTTGTCTATGTGTTCAGGAACATGGAGAGGGCTCAAGGTGACGGTAAACTAGGCAACGTTTTGGACGATGTTGCTGGGCAACCAGAAAACTGGTCTCGTGCTGATTGGATGATGAAAGTTTGCCCACTGATACAGTGCACCAGAAAAATACTAGTGGCCCAATAGGAGCGGGAATGTGCTAGAATGATGCTGCTCATTAGCATTGCTCAAAAGGTTGCCTTGTGTATCATACACTGCAGGTTTACAGAGGATTTGGTATTTATTTTGAATGCCATGTGTTCTTGGGTTCTAGAGCAGTTTAGAGCAATGTGTCAGTCAGAGAACATTAGTTTGTCTGAAGTAAGACCCCTCACCACCTGTTGCCAGTTAGACTCTTTCCCTGAATCAGGAGCTAAAGGAAGTTGAGTTCAATCAGCAGCTCCCACTAGAGCGCTCATCTGTTAAAGCAGACAGCACTATAGTGTGGGTGTGACTGCTGCTCTTGGCAGATAAGGAAATCACTCTCCAGCATTTAGCAACCAGGTAGCAGTGGTTTGTGTGGTTGTTTGGAAGCCATTCTCTTTCTCATTCTCTAGCCATCTGGGTTCGCAGTCCCCACTGGTGAGCAGGTGTGATGTGGATAATGCAAATACCTGTGTGCATCATGAGGAGTTGATGTGTAAGTGACTGTGTGTTTGTGTGTGCGTTTAGAGCCATGCTAAAGTGGCAGTGTTGGGTGCGTCGGGGGGGATCGGTCAGCCTCTGTCCCTCCTGCTGAAGAACAGCCCCCTGGTCAGCCACTTGTCCCTCTACGATATCGCTCACACTCCTGGCGTCGCCGCTGACCTCAGCCACATCGAGACCCGCGCACAGGTCAAAGGTAACCTTTTAGAACATCTTGCATACCTTCACAGTTCACACACAAATTAAGTGCAACCTTTCAGAACGTCTCTCACACACCCATGCAGATGTGTCATAGGTGACCTCCCATAACATCTTACACACTCAGGTAGGTGATGCAAAAGTATAGTTACTAGCCTAACCTATGAGCAATAGGAAATTTCATTGCAGCCAACAAAGTTGCTATCATCATTAGCTATTATGTTTTTGGGAAACGTGTCAGTCAAGTTAATTTTATTTACTTGGCAACCATCATAACAACCATAGCTACAGCCTACCAACCACTCATACACTAGGAACAACTTAGCAGCCACTTTCAGAATGACAACGTTCTCACTTACCAACATCCTTACATACACTAGCAATTACTTCAGTAACTGCATCTCTAGTTGATTTGATTTTTTTCCCTCCTATCCCCTCCCGTGGTGGTGACTCAATGCTGGGATGTGAGTGTTCACCCAGCTCGATGGCTCTTCCCCACAGATGCCAAGATGGCATAAAAAAAACAAAAACAAACAGAGGTGTGTCTCCTCCCCAGGTTACATTGGTGCAGAGCAGTTGGATGAAGCGGTCAAGGGATGTGATGTGGTCGTCATCCCTGCTGGAGTGCCCAGGAAACCAGGTGATGGAGTGTGTGTGTGTGTGTGTGTGTGTGTGTGAGAGTGTGAGTGAGTGAGTGAGTGAAAGAACCCTGGAGAGGATGTAGCCTGGAGAAACAGGGGAGTAGACGAAGAGCTGGTGGAGAGGATGTAGCTTGCAGATTGCAACTGGATGCAGAGGGGTGGTGGTGGCTCAAGCTTGTGGGTGTGGGTGGGCTGGGCAGTCTGATGAGGAGGTGTGTATGTAGGTTGGGCAGTATAGAGAGAGAGAGAGTGTGGTTTTGTGTATGTGTGTTGAGTGTGTAGAGGTGGTGTGTATACTGGTGTGCTGGTGTGTGTGGGTGTACACACTCGTGTTGTGTATGCAGGTGGATATGCGGGCTTTGCAGTTTAGAGGTGTGTGGGCTGGACAGTTTACTGAAGTGGTGTGTATGCTTGTGTGTGTGTGCTGTCAGTCCGATCTTCGTTTGATTGAAAAGGCAGTCCGATCTTCGTTTGATTGAAAAGGCAGTCCGATCTTCGTTTGATTGAAAAGGCAGTCCGATCTTCGTTTGATTGAAAAGGCAGTCCGATCTTCGTTTGATTGAAAAGGCAGTCCGATCTTCGTTTGATTGAAAAGGCAGTCCGATCTTCGTTTGATTGAAAAGGCAGTCCGATCTTCGTTTGATCGAAAAGGCAGTCCGATCTCCGCTCGGTTGAAAAGGCAGTCCGATCTCCGCTCGGTTGAAAAGCCAGTCCGATCTCCGCTCGGTTGAAAAGCCAGTCCGATCTCCGCTCGGTTGAAAAGGCAGTCCGATCTCCGCTCGGTTGAAAAGCCAGTCCGATCTCCGCTCGGTTGAAAAGGCAGTCCGATCTCCGCTCGGTTGAAAAGGCAGTCCGATCTCCGCTCGGTTGAAAAGGCAGTCCGATCTCCGCTCGGTTGAAAAGGCAGTCCGATCTCCGCTCGGTTGAAAAGGCAGTCCGATCTCCGCTCGGTTGAAAAGCCAGTCCGATCTCCGCTCGGTTGAAAAGCCAGTCCGATCTCCGCTCGGTTGAAAAGCCAGTCCGATTTTCACTTGACTGTGCTGCTAGAACTATTTGACTTCCAGTCACATTCTCTTGGTGTCGAAAGAGGACTATGAGTAGTGTAGTACGGTTTGATTTTGGAAGACTAAGGCAATCATTTGTTTTTGTCTTAGTGCATGTAAACATACTCTGTGTGTGTGTGTGTGTTAGGGCTGGGCGATATGGCAAAAAGTTTGATCACAGTATATTTTTCCATATTGACCGATATTAATTTTTATCACAATTAGGGGTGGCGATAGAACTTCAGATCAAAATCTTAAATTAACTGGACTAAGCAGAATCACATGACAACACATTTCTTTCAAGGAACAGTACATGAACTCACATAGTGGAATGCACAGAATAAAAAGAAAATGTTTACAAAATGATTATTGTTATTATATATATAATAATAATAATAATAATAAACACTGATTAATATTCATATGCTTGATCATTTTCAATTTACAGTTATGATTGTCGGTACGATTAATTTTCTTGATTAATTGCACAGCCCTAGTGTGTGTGTGTGTTTTTGATGACCTCAGAGAAGACTAGAGTGTGCAACTCCCACAGCCAGTTGGCTTATTTTGCTAATGCAACAAGTCTCCTTTTTATGATGTGTGTGTGTGTGTGTGTGTGTGTGTGTGTGTGTGTGTGTGTGTGTGTGTGTGTGTGTGTGTGTGTGTGTGTGTAAACCGATCTGTGCTGTGTCCAGGTATGACTCGTGATGACCTCTTCAACACCAATGCCACCATCGTTGCTACCCTGGCTGATGCCTGTGCCCGTAACTGCCCCGAGGCTATGATCTGCATCATCGCCAACCCTGTACGTGTACTGTCCCTGATTGGTCCATACAGCGTCACATGCTTCATCACCTGGAATATAAAGATAGATGAAGTTAGTTGAAAGTAAACGGTGTGTGTGTGTGTGTGTGTAGGTGAACTCCACTATCCCCATCACATCAGAGGTTATGAAGAAACACGGAGTGTACAACCCCAACAGAGTCTTTGGAGTCACCACACTGGACATCGTCAGAGCCAACGCCTTTGTGGCAGAGCTTAAGGTGTGTGTGTGTGTGTGTGTGTGTGTGTGTGTGTGTGTGTGTGTGTGTGTGTGTCTATCTGTATCTGTATCTGGAGTCACCACACTGGCAGAGAGCTGTGTGTGTGCGCGCGCGCATGTGTGCATGTTTGTTAAGTACTGTTGTGTTTGTACACTATTGAGGCAGACGGCATGTTGGTGTGAGTGTGTGTGAGAAAGCTGAGTAATGTCTGTGTGTGTGGTGTCCTCAGGGGCTTGACCCAGCAAGAGTGAATGTGCCAGTGGTTGGAGGACATGCAGGAAAGACAATCATCCCTCTCATCTCACAGGTAAGGACACACACACACACACACACACACACACACACACACACACACGCACGCGTTTAACATCTGGCTTCAAATACACTCACATTGTCTCTTGTTGGTCACTCGTGCACGCCATTTGTGATTCTCTCTCGCTACACATGAGCACATCTGTGCTTACTGTGTCACTCTTAGTCTTTGCTGAAGGTGGGATGTGTGTATGTCTCTCTCACTCTCTCTCACACACACACACACACACACACACCACACACACACACACACACACACACACAGAACATTAGTGATTGTGTGTGTTCTCTTCTCTCTCCAGTGCACGCCAAAGGTGGAGTTCCCTGCCGATCAGCTGGCGGCTCTGACTGGTCGCATCCAGGAGGCAGGCACTGAGGTGGTCAAGGCCAAGGCTGGAGCAGGTGAGTCCCAGGAGACGCCTCCCCCTCATCTGATTGGCCTAATGCACACCGTCTTGCATATGATTGGCTTAAAGCATCCAACCTCACAGTTGATTGGATATGACGCTTTGAAGTTTTCCTAATCCTAATCCTCTCCCCTCGGCTGGCATAAGACCACCGATGAGTCCAGACTGTTTCTGTGCAACAAACTACCTGAACAGTATTTTTACATGGCTAAACATCCTAAAAGTCAAAGTTAGTGAGATTCAGCAGCCTGCAGTCAAGAGATGAGATTATATTTGATTTGCTCTCAAGGCTTTTTTGCACTTGGTATTTGGTGTTACTGTGTCATCAGGATTTCCGCTGGGTCTCAATTCTCTACATTTGAAAACGAGAATTTAAGGTCTTAAACGGTTGTCAAATATAAACAAGTTGCTCTGTGTTATGGATTATGTAAGGCCACTGGACCAGTGAGGTGCATTTTGAAATTATCTTTTGTTGTTGTTGGAAATGACACATAAAATGAGCAAAAAGCTCTTGGTGTGCGTGCGTGTGTGTGTGTGTGTGTGTGTTTTCACACTACTGTTCAGGGAGATGAGCTAGAGTCTGTTGGGTGTTCAGTGGAGTGTACGTGACCGTGTGTGTGTGTGTGTGTGTGTGTGTGGCCTCAGGTTCTGCTACCCTGTCCATGGCCTACGCTGGAGCTCGCTTTGCCTTCTCCGTGCTGGACGCCATGAACGGGAAGGAGGGCGTGGTAGAGTGTGCGTACGTCCGCTCTGAGGAGACCGAGTGCAAATACTTCTCCACACCACTGCTGCTTGGGGTGAGTAGTACACACACACAGAGACAGATAGAACATGGAGGTATCTTGCCAGAAATATGTTAAGAGAAGGTCTGAGCTGTCTAATGCTCTCTTCCTCCTCAAGAAGAATGACACTCACACTCATTCACACACTCGCACAGTCATCTTGTAGGTTTTGTGTCATACATTAGTTGCTTGATGTTCTAAGCCTTTTTCCTGTTCTCTTCCTCCTGCAGAAACATGGCATTGAGAAGAACCTGGGTCTGGGCAAACTGTCCGCCTACGAGGAGAAGCTGGTGGCTGACGCCATTGGCGAACTCAAGGGCTCCATCAAGAAGGGCGAAGACTTTGTGGCAAAGATGAAGTGAGCAGTGGGCGATTCAGATGGGTTCTCCATCGGGGAGAACGAGCACTTATTTATGTAGTCCAGTTTCTTATCCGTTCCGTTTGGAGCGTCTTGAGTCGAGTCTCCATCATGACCACCGATAATGACACAGACATAGCAGCGTGTTACTGATTCAATTTCCATGACTTCATCAATAAACAGTGTCCTCTACCACACTCTGTGTGTGTGTGTGTGTGTGTGTGTGTGTGTGTGTGTGTGTGTGTGTGTGTGTGTGTGGTGTGGTGTGTGTGGTGTGTGTGTGTGTGTGTGTCTCATAAGGCAGCCTTACAGACTGACTGACTGCTGTTTATCACCTAACTGCCTGTGTGTATTAGAAGCTGGTTGCTGGTTTCTACAGAAGTTGTGTTAGGCATAGGTTTCTTTCTGACTGCCATCCTGCTGGCTAAGGATCCCCCAGGGTCTCCTCCCCTTTCATTACAAGCCACTGGTGACACTGACAGGAAGGTTTGAGACCAGCCCAACACCCTACACCACACCAGAGTTGTATAAGTCTGGCCTTAGAAAGTAAAAGACCCACTCACACACACACACACACAAATAAAATATATCTTCTGTCTCTAACGCCAGCCGTTGCTTTCTGTGGGTGGAAATTTTGATGTCCGTTTGCTACAGGAATGTAGATCCGCGAGTGTTATCTGGTTTTCGCTAATAAGGAATGAAATATAACACCAAACCAACATTAGGTGAGAGCGTGTAAATTCTGAGTGGAAAAACGTGCGTGCGGATTCTACAGAGCTGAACGTAAGCCAGATATACTAGCAAGGGAATGTGAAGAAAGAACTATTTTACTTCCATCGACTGTGTACATACGCCTGCTGGCCCGCAGTGTATTTCCCAGAATGGCTGTAAGGACTGCAAACTATCAGCACCACTCAGGAAAGAGATGTATGGTAAGTTTGACCTCTCACAAGTCTCCTTGGTGAGATATTGGCAGTGCAGCACCTGCACGCTGTCAAGATCCTTAGTACATGAATTTTACGTAATGGGGGTATATGTTGTGGAGGCACGCCAGGTGTCATGGTCATTATACACACCAAAATCAACCGTCCCTGGGTGGGCTCGAACCACCAACCTTTCGGTTAACAGCCGAACGCGCTAACCGATTGCGCCACAGAGACTATGTGTAATCTCCTGCAGAAATCATAAATTGTGTGCTGCCATTATCACAGACTGGCTAGTTTGAAGTGAAATAGACAGCAAAGCTGTGCGTTTATTCACTAGATAACGTTAGCATGTACACTGCGCAGTCGACATTTCAGGTTCATTGATTCAACTCTTCACGGGATGAATGTATTTTGGTATATGGACTTTGTTATGTTGTTTTTGTTAAGAACGACTGAATATGAATCACGTGTAAGATACAGACCATGCACTAACAAACGCGGACATATTAAACTGCTCGAGAAGGAGGGAACTGTTCTGATTGATGTTATTGATGTTTATATTGCGCCATCTTCTGGCCACTCCAGTTGAAGTAAGTGACTGGCAGGCGGTTCGGGCGGTCCGATTTAGGCTTTCGGTGAAGTTTCAAAGATGATTATACATTTATTTACGCGATAGGCTACACCAACACTCAATTTTTCCATGACAAATCGCATTCTCGCATTCAAATAACAAAAATGCCACCGTTTCCGTTGTTGTGTTGTGGACAACTTTGGCCACAGGGCGGCAGCGTGGTCTCTGTCTTACTGAAAGGCAATGTTTGCTATCTGTGAAGGCAATTACTAGGCAAAGAAATTGTAATAAATTGCCGTGCTAAACCTTCTAACACTTTGAAAGAAACTCACACTGACTATAGCCCCCTGCAGTTAATAATGGGCCTTGCAGTAACTTCCTTTTATGGATATGAAAATTAAGCATAACTTACCTGAGATCGTGGCCGGTTAGCTCAGTTGGTTAGAGCGTGGTGCTAATAACGCCAAGGTCGCGGGTTCGATCCCCGTACGGGCCAATGATGTTCTTTTGCAAATTTCGGCTCTAAGCCTCTGAGAGGGGTGCTCTCTCCCCCGAATTTTGAATGATGTATGGGGTCATTAATTGTTCAAATCTCAAACATCTCAAAGTTCTGAGTGTGTGTTTTTTTTTTTTAGCAAAATGCGCCCACCACAGGTAAATTCATTATTGACTCTTATGCTAGTCTCCCAGTGACTGATTAGATATTCACATTTTTAAAATAATTTCCACCCCTGCATGGGCTTGTAAACTCTTTACATGTTGAGTGCATTTCTCCCTGTGAGGTACAATCCCAAAATGCCTGTTCTCTCAGTCCAGTTCAGTTCAGTTTATTTTAAACCATTAGCAGCAGTACAAAGAATAACAAAAATGACACAACAAAGTCAAAAGAAAGTGCTGAAGTAACAACAACAATAAACATGTGAGAAAAAGTAATTCTATCAAACCCAAATGACTATTTTCTATTTACACTTGCTTGCTTACACTTTAATTATTCTACAGTAAATCAACATTGCACAAATGAAGCAGGAGGTATGTATAAGAAAAAATAAAATTTTACCCCTGTTGGTCCATTCTCCTAGTCAGGCTGACACTGCCTGGTGCTTCCGCTCAACGTCTTAGTTTCAGGCCAAGCGATAACGCTGAATTCAAACAGTTCCAGTATTTAATATACATCACGACCAAATAGTAACGATTGGTTCAATGGGAGTGATATGCTGCTAGGAGACATGCACCAACCGAAGCCTATTTAGGGCCCTGCTGAGCAGTCCTGGGAGAATGATGCTATTTAGGGCCCTGCTGAGCAGTCCTGGTAGAATTATGCTATTTAGGGCCCTGCTGAGCAGTCCTGGGAGAATGATGCTATTTAGGGCCCTGCTGAGCAGTCCTGGGAGAATGATGCTATTTAGGGCCCTGCTGAGCAGTCCTGGGAGAATGATGCTATTTAGGGCCCTGCTGAGCAGTCCTGGGAGAATGATGCTATTTAGGGCCCTGCTGAGCAGTCCTGGGAGAATGATGCTATTTAGGGCCCTGCTGAGCAGTCCTGGTAGAATGATGCTGCAGTAGCCCAGGCAAGGACTGATGATGATGACTGAGATGAAGGAGTGATTGAGAGTTGAGTCTCAGAGTGAGGGCTGAAATCTACAGATATTTTTCAGATGACAGAAAGTGGACAGGGTGATGTTTTTCTTCTGAGAGTGGAGCCCAAGATGACACCTTGGTTATGAGTCACTCAGGGCCACTGTAGCCACTTTATGTACAACAGGACTTTTGCACTGTAGGCTTTATAGGGTTTAACCAAAAAACAAGTTTTCAACTTTTCAACTTTTCAACTCAAGATTCAGTATTCATTTCCTGTAATTACCCAGTAATCACCTATGCACTGTCATAGAAATGACACAGAATCATTTTCCCTGTTTCAATATTGTTGCAGTATAATAGCTCCTCCAAAAATGAAAACACATGAAATTACTTTGGATCCCTTTATTGTGATGTAAATATGATGGAGGATGATAGACAAGATATGATAAGAGGATGATAGACCAAACAGAAATATACTATTTTGACATTAGTCGTATTAGTTAAAAGTATTAGTTAAAAATGTAAATATCGACAGTTCACAAGATGATGGCAAGATAATGCTAGCCCAAACCCCAAATCTATAAACAAGCAGCCTAAAATAAATAAATAAATAAAATAAAATAAAACTCTACCCGTGGTAGTGTGTGTGTGTGTGTGTGTGTGTGTGTGTGTGTGGGTGGGAGCAAGCGGGTATCTTGTCCCGGGCCCTTCTGGGCCCTCATGAAATTGCAGAATAATTCAAAATATGCCTATTTGTGAAAGAAATGTATCATATTTTCGTTAAAGAAATGATTCCTAGTTGCTGTTATCTTCATTGTCCCTCAAGAACCCCCTGCCACCCCCAACACAAAAATGGTTTGGCCTTTGATCAAAAAATGCGACATCTTTTGATTAGTTCTCTCCAGTCGACCTTATTTGTTGAAAATAAGCTCGTATGGACATGTCAGAGTATTTTGTCCGGGGGTGGGGTGGGCATTCAGAGTATTTTGTCCGTGTAAACAATATGAAACATTTAGAATAGCGCAGTGTTCTTACTTGTGGCCGTATAGTCCTGTGATGAGTTGAAAATGGCTCCTTTCAGATGGAAAGGCTTTAGCAGGAAGTCATCTGCATATACTGCCAGGCTCACTGCCGACTGAAAGCCTATAGCGTGGGAAGTCCAAGTGTGTGTGTGTTTTGTTTATGGAGGTTATATGGGCAATGACCACTGCCATGCACTTTAGAGAAGCTTCAGCCTCATTTACTGTAAAATATGACAGTGGTTGGTAATGTCAGATAAATAAACAAATAAAACACATGATGTAGTGGGGGTGAATTTGGCGATGGGACTTCCAACCAAGAAAGATCAATGAATCAGCAAGCGGTGCCTCGTTCTTCCGCTCAGTTTGTTTTAACTCCACCACTGCGTCAGGGAGCCAGGCGGAAGTTTCAGTGCATTCCAAACGGTGTATTTCAGAACCTAACATACGACACGACCAAACAGTAGTGATTGGTTGAAGCAGAAAGCATCTGTCTGCCGTGGACCAAATGCATGGCATTGCTGCACGCTTTGCAGGAAGTGAGAGGATGTGAGAGTGGCTGATGCATCAGGCTAGCTGTGTGTGTATATACATATAAAACACACATATGGAAGCATGGCATTAAGAGCAGTGTGCAGAACAGACATAAACACTTCAGTCAGTCACACTCCTTTTATTTGTATTTCTTTCAGTTGTATTTGAATTAGTCACACTAAAAAACAACATAGTGCGGAAAAAGCAAAAAACATGACAGATGCCTGTACCATGTGACTGGATGAAATAATTAGATGTTAATGTAATGTTGTGCTAATGTTCAGTTGAACAGGTCTACAGGTGCTTGATGAGGTGAGTGTCTAATGTTGTTGTCAAGTTGACCAGACATCTTTCAAAATATCTGAAACTTTCATCTCCATGTTTGTTTTGACACTTCAATACTTGACAGATACAAAATCAAATGAATAAGCAACTTTGGCAACAATGGATTACTTACCAAATTTCTGAAATATGGTAAGCACTGCTTTCAATCAAAGATAAAGGCATATCAAATATGGCAAGTATAGTCTGACTAAGGGATCAATCATGCAATAAATCATCCCAAACTTCGATGTCAAAATAAAAGATATTGACCACTATCAGATTATTTAAATTCATGATACTTCATATGTGAAAGATGAAATCAGTAATCATTTGTGCACAAATTATTAAAACACTTAAATATTAATTATATTTGATAACACTTTGGAAGAAATAATACATATTAATGATAATAATAAATGTGTTTAAGCATATTTTCAGAAAACTTGTGTTTTCAGGGTAAACTAGTTTCAGTGATGATGGCACATGAAGATGAATTTAATCCGACACCAACCTAACGCAATAAAATATAAACATTATGCAGTAACACACAGTACACATCATGTAGTATGAAGAGTGTGCTCTTAGCATAAAAAGTGTGCTAGCCATTTCTCTGCCGCTTGCTGAAGGTGCCACCTGTGCTATTACTAACCCCTGGGCTAGAAGTACCTCTGCTGCATTACACCAATGTCAAAGTATTGATCATTTCATCTCCTCACCTCTAGATAATTACATTATATTACAAATTATTGATCATTTCATCTCCTCACCTCTAGATAATTGCACTATGTCTGCTTGGCAAGTAGATGCTGAGCAGGAGCATATGAATGGATTGTTTTTGTCAATTGTATCATGCAGTGACTGATAACTATGAGGCTGCAATTGTGTCTCATTATTGCTGCTCTCCATCCTGACACTCCTATCTGTTTACTGACGACAAATGTAGATCAGATCAGCCAGGTACAGACTGAAGTTAACGCATGTGAGCACAGCCACAATTATCAGCTTGTCAAATGGACAAAGTTCTGGGTTGCTGTTGCAGACTATGGACCTGGTGGAGTTTCCCCTGTGGTGCTTGTCAAATTTGTAGATGGGCCAGATTATGGTGGCTGTCAGGTACATCATAACAGCCAACAAAGCGTAGATGGGTTGACAGGTGAAGAGGGAAGAATTAGTGCATTTCCCAATACACAGCAGGATGACCATGCTGGACAGCAGAAAGCAGATGCAGTAGACAGCCATACACCACTTTACGGCTGCATGGCTTTCATAGGCGTTGGGCTCACTGATAAACACAAAGATGACACCGGCCACAAAGGTTTCACACACCTTCAGCAGACCTGCCCCTGTGGCCATGAAGCCAGTTCCATGTTGCGCAGACCTGTCCTGGCGTATCCTGTAGCCTGCCCTGATCACCTGCGTCAGGTAGGTGATGGTGGCGAAGCAGGAGAAGACCAGTGTGGTGACGTGGGAGGTGTAGGAAGAGCCGCTGAAGTCCCTGACAAAGTGCACACCAAAGATGATTGTGCTGGAGAGACACAGAAGGGAAGCATAAGAGGTAAAGGTGATGGTGAAGTCCTCCCAAGACATGGGCAGTCTGGACTGCAGGCCACACAGCTCCACCAGCAGCACCAGCGCTGAGGCGGAGAAACTGAACCCCCAGGTGAAGATGCACCACTTGGCCATGGGCTCGTCCATCACCAGTGTACCATCTACTGCACTGTCCACTGCCACGCTAAAGGCCACGCAGGCCAACAACATCGACAGCACATGTGCACACTGCATGCTTTCACACCGCTCACACTGAGGATTGCTAGCAGTGGGGCCTGAGGTGTTTGGCAGCAGAGGAGTTCTGTCACTGGAAACAGAGGCTCGTTGCTGTTGAACGTTCCTAGCAGTGGAGACAGAGGCTTGTTGCTGTTGAACGTTCCTAGCAGTGGAAACAGAGGCTCGTTGCTGTTGAACGTTCCTAGCAGTGGAGACAGAGGCTCGTTGCTGTTGAACGTTCCTAGCAGTGGAGACAGAGGCTCGTTGCTGTTGAACGTTCCGAGCAGTGGAGATAGAGGCTCGTTGTTGTTGAACGTTCCTAGCAGTGGAGACAGAGGCTCGTTGTTGTTGAACGTTCCTAGCAGTGGAGACAGAGGCTCGTTGCTGTTGAGCGTTCCTATCAGTGGAGACAGAGGCTCGTTCTTGAACGTTCCTAGCAGTGGAGACAGGGGCTCGTTGTTGTTGAACGTTCCTAACAGTGGAAACAGAAGCTCGTTGCTGTTGGACATTAATAGCAGTAGAGACAGAGGCGTGCTGCTGTTGGACATTCCTAGCAGTGGAAACAGAAGCTTGTTGCTGTTGGACGTTCCTTGCATTAGAGCCAGAGGATGGTTGCTGATGAGCGTTACTAGCTTGGTAGCGAGAGACATGTCGTGGTGGAATGTTTGCATCAGTGGAGACAGGGGCAGCAGCAGAGGCTGCTTGATTGTGTGCTGTCCTGAGCCTCTTCACTGTGTCAGCCAGCATTATGTTTGGCCCAAGACAGGGCACAGGAGTAAAGGCCTGTCTGCACTGGGGACATCTGACTGTGTGCTGGGCACTACTTCTGAGCCAGTATTCCCGTATGCAGTGACTGCAGTAGTTGTGCCCACAGGGGATGGTCACTGGGGCCTTCAGCAGCTCCAGACAAATGGGACAGAGGAAATCTTGGTTATCCAGGACCACACGAGTTTTATCCATGGTGAGATGAAGAGTAGTGGAGAGGTGCTATAATCATAACCACAGTCTGAGGGGCTCATAGGATGGGGAGGTTCTGTACAGTCATCTGATTTGTCCACAACGATCTAGAGAAACAGCACAGGAAACAGTTAGGTACTTAGGTTACAGTCAGATACTTAGGTTACAGTCAGGTACAGTCACAAAAGGTTTTTGTGAGACTAAAAATGACGGCATAAACCCGTGACTCTCAGGATACAGGGGAGAAACGTACAGGGAATTTGGGGGAATGTCCATGGGAGAGCCGTAGAGAAAGGCAAACAGGAGGAAGCTATTCAGTGAGGTTTTTGTTTGATCAGTGCTGTGTTGAAACAGCAACAGAGTTATGGTGGTTACTGTGTAGGTTCCTGGGGTAATCAAGTTGGTTGCTATGCTGGATGCTAGGTTGTCATTGTGGAAGTGCTTGCTAGGATGTTGCTAGGGTAATATTTATATTCACTATAACAATAATAATAATAATAATAATACAACTTCCCAGAGAAACATAACAAGGCTGCCATTAACCTGTGACTGACTGTCTGCCACACAGCAGAGAAGCAACTGTATTATGTGAATAAGAGACAGTGTTACTATGGACTTGCATTACGTAGGTCCACTCCACTAGGTGGCTAAAATTCTGGATGCATCTATAACAGAGGACACTAACGTTTGAAGCATTCAGAACCCAAGAGCTCTGAAGAGCTCTGCCCTGAAACCTGTCCCTTTAGTCAGTTGGTTCTGAAGTTAACTAATTCATCTCACACTGACCCATCATCGTCAGACTAGCGCTGTTTTCCAAAATCAAATAAAAGTAAAACTAATTATGAATCAGAGCAGAAAAAATACCTGTAACATTGGGACAAACAAATGAGTGAGAGAGAGTGTGAGAGAGAGTGAGAGATAGAGATTGAGAGAGTGTGAGGGAGAGAGTGAGTGAGAGACAGAGTGAGAGAGAAAGGGATTGAGAGAGTGAAAGAAAGAGTGAAGGAGAGAGTGAGTGAGAGAGAGAGTGAGAGAGAGAAAGAGTGAGAGATAGAGATTGAGAGAGTGTGAGGGAGAGAGTGAGTGAGAGAGAGAGTTAGAGAGTGAGAGAGAAAGACATTGAGAGAGTGTGAGGGAGAGAGTGAGAGAAAGAGTGAGTGAGACAGTGAGGGAGAGAGTGAGTGAGAGAGAGAGTGAGAGAGTGAGAGAAAGAGATTGAGAGAGTGTGAGGGAGAGAGTGAAAGAGAGAGTGAGAGATAGAGATTGAGAGTGTGAGTGAGAGAGTGAGAGAGAAAGAGTGAGAGAAAGAGATTGAGAGAGAGTGAGGGAGAGAGTGAGTGAGGGAGAGAGATGAAGCAACAGGGAAACGAATTCAATGACTCAATGCTGCACTATGATGGAACACAACAGCAACAAAAGCTGCCCTTGAAATATAGGCAGTTTCTCTGTTCTGATGTTGGTCATACTTTTCTGGATGCAGCTACCAGACAAAATATGCCAGTTTCACTCTGTTTACCAGTGTCACATTTGTGTGATGAGGATGACATGAGGTTGCGCAGCAGAACAGAAGCACTGGTCACCTGACAATTGGCCCAAGATAACTTTCATTTCTCTCCACTCTCGGTGGAGTGGACCTGTCCATTACTTTCACTTCTCCGCCTTTTTAAAGGCGCTGTGTGTTAATACTTTTACATTCAAATATACAAAAATGAAGTGAAGTGAAAAGTGAAGATAAAGCCATTGACCAAAGGGCCAAAAACGCCTAAGTGCTGTTCTTCTGCCCTACAATGATCCAAGAGTCTGAAGAAGCTCTCAGAGTGTTTACTTGAACCATATTTTGTGAAACTGAAAAATACACAAATCATAATGTTTCAATCTACAGTATGTTTTTTTACACTTTCAAATCATTTATCAAAAGCTAATCAGTATTTCAACTCTTCTTGCATCACTGGTTCAGTTGTATGTTGACCTAGTGCAAAGTTTCTCAGGATTGCTTGCAAGCACAACATATTTTCAACACTTAACAGCCTCATACGCAATTACAAACACAAACATCTGAGCCTAAAGTTACCTTAGGACATGCATTTGAACTAAGTTGCAAGATAAACTTACTTATTGTCCTGTATCTAGTATATAGAGCAAGCAACACGAGGTCCATCTCTTTCTGTCTTCTTTCCTTTTGCACAAAAAGGAAACTGAAAGTAAAGTTACTCGACTCGACAACGATACCTAACTTGGCCAGTAGATGGCAGTATTTTACCACATGACAGGCAATATTAACCACAACACGGGGGACAGAATATCAGACCTCTCCAGAGATCCACTGATTCTGGCAGGCAAGTCAGCTGTAGTGGCAGCATGGCTTCCCTCTAGTATCACAGGCTACCATATCAGTCAAGGCAAGCTATCACTCAGGGGCTGATCCACTCATTTGAAATCTAAACACCTCAAGTAGCGATCGGATCTTACTACCGAATGTCCAGACCCTCTGTACGACACAAAAGTAGAACGAAGGTCTGGTTTTATTACCAGACCCAGGATAAATAGGCTACCTCTGCCCTTTCACCTATCTCTGCCCTTTCACCTATCTCTGCCTATCTCCAACAATACTCTGAGTAGTTTGAGACACTATTGATGTGATAAGAACAAACGTAAATGAATGAATAAAAAGTACCCATGGCTTCAACAACAAGTTATCATTCATGTTTCCATTAAATCCTTCAAACATCCCAAATTCATCAATCAAAAATCTCAGTCTCAAAAAAAAAAAAAACAGTGCACCCAAAACAGAATTTTGTATCCAGGCCTAAAGGCTATGAGGAGAAGCATGTGCTGGTCTGTCTCACTATCCACTAAACAGCCACCTGTGCATAGTGCAAGTGTGTGCTCTGTTTGTGAAGGCTGAGGAGAAACAGCCCTCGCTCTGGGACACTTTAGGGTAACACATGCCCATAAACCTTTGAAACTGGAGGGTATGCGTGCCCATAAATCTTTGAAACAGTTTAGCCTGGCCACGCCTTCCTTCGCACATCCACTGGATTATCATCTCCCTACAGTGCAAGTCTGGATTTGATTCCATTGAGCGTGTTGTTCCTGGTGGCAGAGAGGGGTTGTGAATGCAGAGCTAGAATGCTGTCAGTCAAGGCAAGCTGATCCAGAAAAAAGAGACTAGGGCTTCAAACCCATTATTTACTGTTGAAACACAATGCACAAGGGACTAGGGCTTCAAACCCATTATTTACTGTTGAAACACAATGCACAAGGGACTAGGGCTTCAAACCCATTATTTACTGTTGAAACACAATGCACAAGGGACTAGGGCTTCAAACCCATTATTTACTGTTGAAACACAATGCACAAGGGCCTAAAACTCACTATGATGACACAGACTTCCAGTTAGGGGGATGGAGTCGGACATGGTTGTTGCTGTTGTTGTTGACTTGAGATAGTGGTCAGTGTGAACAGTCCACTGTATATTTGACATGCTGTTACTTGTAATGCAGTACTCTGGCAATGAGAAGAGACTATATTTATATATTTATATATGCCCAAATTACACATTTGCTTTCTGATGTGTGAGCCTGGCCTAATTCACTATTTTCCTCTGTCCACAATTCATCAATTTATCTGAGTGTCATCCCTGCCTCATTCCAGCAGACTCTTCTCACCCTCCCCTCCTGAGTGGACTACAACCAACACTATGGGAGGCCCATGTCAGGATCGACTCCCCATCACAGAGGACCTTCCTGACGCCGATGCTGGGCCCGACTCCCCTTCCTGAGGCTTTGTGATTGACCCCCCCTCACAATGGCGCTGTCATATGGACCCTTACTGTTACCCCCATGACCCATCTCACTCCTTTGAGTTTGTCACTATGCCTGGCCGCTGCTACATTGTCCAGCCATAATTCCTGATAACCACTTATAGACTAACTACCATGTAATGTAAAAGTGGGATAATACTCAATTAAGAACTATTATGAAGCTTAGCTAAAACCATAGGCAACTTATAGTCTGTCATGGTTACTACTGATTGTAATTTTTCTCCATGACCCCTGGCAGTTGGGTTAGCCCCTTGAGTCGTGGATCTGCCCAAGGTTTCTTCCTAGATTAACTGAACATAAGGGAGTTTTTCCTTGCCCCTGTTGCTCTTGGGTGCTCCTTCTGTGAAGCGCCACAAGACAATACTATTGTAAAAGGCGCTGTATAAATAAAACTGAATTGAATTGAATTGAATTGAACTAAACACCTCACTAATGATACGTTCAAAATGAAACATGTAATTTCGCTATTTTTCTAATGTATATCAAAGCCCAGTAAATATGTTTGGTACACGATTTCTACGGTTTTGACTTGTGCGGCATATGGACCTGTGTATGCAGGCTAAAGCATTAAGGGTTTAGCCAGTTGGCTAATAAACTAGGGGAATATTTTGGTACATGCTAATTAATAGGCTACTCTGAATAAATCTCCATGGATGACATACTGAAACATGAAGAAATGACAAGCTGAATTGATAGCCTAGCCACGATTGGGTGTTCCCCTGAGTGAAACATTGTGTGGTGTGGACATCTAGGGCGCACATCAGACATAAAGCTGTGGGCTAGTCCCTATCACAAACTAGTGTAACCCTGTTAAAATATTTTAGTATATTGAAGAGTGAAGTTAAATAAATAAGATCATAGGTTAATAAATAGCAAATAGGTTAAAAGCTTAAAACTCATTGACTAGCAGTGAGGTTATGGGTTTTCTTTCATATAAGAAAGTGTTCATAAAGTGTACATTAACCTGTTGGTTATTTGTTGTTTAAGAATTTCTATTAATAGTATGTGTTAAAATGTTTACTAGAATGAGAAAAGAGAATATACATAAGTTTGTTAAAATTATTTTATTTCTGTAACCTTTGCATATGAGCGAATCACATTTGAGGTCAAGGGACAGGAAGTGATTGGAATGTCAGAACGAGATGGAACGTTAGTAGTGACAAGAGTCAGAGGGAGAGATGAACGTAACGTATAGTGTGACGCTGCATGTGAGATACCATGTTTAGCTATAGTGTCTTTTATCATTATTGAATGAAAGTGTTCGACAAGGACTCTTTACTAAACTTTAATGGTGATGGAGTCAGTCAGTTTGAGTGAAATACTCAACGGAAGACGAAGTTTATTAGTTCTAGCTGCTAAGACAGTGGCTAGTGCTTGTTCATGGACTTTGCTGGGATGCTAGCGAACAGCGAACTCAACCAGAAAAGCCTGTGTGAACTGGGGAACTAGACGACGACGACAGAGATCCTGACAGAGCCGGATAGCGTTGCTGATGGGACTTTGCTGACATCGTCTGCCCTGCGGTGGATTATAGTATCCTGTCTCCCTGATTTCGCTCACTATTGCCAGATTGGACTCCACGTGAGAACCGCCATCTTGTAAAGGTACCTTACATTTTGTTTGCCTACGGGTGAAGGAGCTGTTTTGTTTTAGGCTACAACGTACACCAGCATCTTTCTGGCCAGCATCGTTTGAACTGGGTATTTTGATTTATTCGCATATTCGTATTGCCCGCTATAGGTATATTGACTTGGGCCCATAGGTTAGCTGTGTATATTTTATGTTAGTTGAATGCATGGGACATTCTGAGAACCGAATGTACACATTTTGATATAAATAAGTGTGGTTACTGACTATTTTGGTTATTCTGAGTAAGTTAGTGAATGAGTATATATGGTAACTTTGAAGTGAATGTTTCTAAAAGTTTTAAGAATTTAAGTGTCTAGTTAATAATAGTTAATTAACTTAAATTAACTTAATAGTTAATTTATTAGAGATTTAAGGTGAAAAAGCATTACATTAAAAGAAGGTAATTACATACACATAAGTATAGGTTAATGTAACTTTATTAGTAAAACATTTAGTTTGAAAGAACTCAGGTTAGCCACCTCTCATCATAGCCATACAAGCTAGAGAGGCGCTACATAAAATGGAGGCACCGCTGGGATTGATAGCATAGTTTTATTGTTTTTGCATTCATTTTGTGACAGTTTGCGCTTTGCATTTGTAAATAGTGATAACAGTAAAATTAACATGGATACATACACACAGTTAGCATCAGAGTTGAAAGGGTGGTGCCAAGGTGAGTCATTAGATCAGGCTCATGCGGTCTTGGTGCTCATGCGAGAAGATGTAGATACAGATGCCATTCAGCAGACAATGGAAACAGTGAAGTGTCTTGGACGTGTGCGTGTAAGAGGGCGAATTTTGAGCATGCAACAGAACCGATACCTCGTCTTGTGTGAATGCAGAGAGACCGTGAAGAGCGAAAGAGTTCCTTTTGAAGTGTACCCCATTAATGGTGGTGGACCGTGGTCTGTTATCACAGCAGACGAAGGTCAAGTAACTAGTGCACAAATCCAGAGGCTATTTGGACAGCAGCAAACTGAAGGTAGGTCCACGAATGACCCACGTGCCCCATTCTTGTCCAAAGAGGCTGTTGCTAGTTCAACGGAAGCCATTCTGCATGCTGTGAGTGAGTTACTCGACAAGACCAAATCAAGTGATCATGGAAGTTACCGTCGCTTACGAACCTTTTCTGGGCTGTTACCTACCCCAGCTGGAGAGGAGCAGTTTGACCACTGGCTGGGTCAAGCGCGACTTATGGTGGAAGAGTGCGACTGCTCTTTGAAAGAGAAAAGGCGGAGGTTGATGGAAAGTCTTAGGGGACCAGCCCTTGACATTGTTAAAGCAGCACGTGCTGGTGATCCTGATGTAAGCCCTGAAAACTGTTTAGAAGCACTTGAACATGCTTTTGGGACCGCTGAATCAGGAGAAGAGTTATATTTTGCCTTTCATTTGTTGCAGCAACGGCCAGTGGAGAAGCTCTCCGACTTCCTCAGACGCTTAGAACAGTCGTTGGATAGGGTAGTTCAGAGAGGTGGTCTTCCTGCTCATTGTACTGACAAAGTAAGGCTAGAACAGCTGTTGCGTGGTGCTATTGCCTCTGACCTGATGCTGGTTAATCTTCGTCTTAGAGAAAGAAATGATCAGCCGCCATCATTTCTCTAGCTGCTAAAGGAGATGCGCACTGAGGAAGAGTATGAAGCTTCGAGAAGAAAGCTTTGTCCTGTTGTGCAAAATGCATGTTTAAAACCAGAAGTTGATGGAAAGCAGACCGAAATCCAACAGTTGAAGTCTGAGATAAAGGAACTGAAGGCTTTAGTAGCTGCTGCGGTTTCCAAGCCAACTCCAGATGTTTCAGCTAGCCCTGAGAAAACTCCCCCTGGTCTAGAATCTGCAGAGAGCAGCTCAGATAGAGAAGTAACGGCATTGAAGAAAGAGTTAAAGCGCTTGCAGCAGAAATTCACACAGGAAGTGGCTGAGCCTCGAGCAGCCGTAGCAGCTGTGACGTCAAAGCCAACCGGCAGCTCTCCACAACGATCTCTTAAAGGCCCTGATGAGTACTTCTGCTACCGATGTGGAGAGGGTGGGCATTTTGCTGCCAAGTGCCCAAACTCAGAGAACCAGGCTAAAGTCATCAAGAGGCTAATCCAAGCCCTGAAGCTTTCAAAGACCAATCAGTCATCAGGTGATGCCACAGCTAATCAAGTCAACTGTTCAGTCAAGAAAAGTGCAGCTGACGTGCCTGAAAATGCATGTATTCCTGATGGGTTGGTTGGGCCGCCTAGCCTGGTTCCACTGAAAGTTAACGGACAACCATGCACTGCATTATTAGATAGCGGCTCTCAGGTGACAATAATATTTGAGCCCTGGTACCAGCAACATTTGGCAGATGTTCCAATTCAGCCAATTCAGCTACCCCTACCGTGGCTACGTGGTGGTTGACCTCGAATATCCAGCTGAGGTTTTGGGGACTAGCCAGACAGTAACTGTGCTAGCCCTCATATGCCCCAGTCTGAGAGACAAAGACAAAACCTCTGTCATTGTGGGCACCAACGCCAGCCATGTCCGTCGCCTACTGAACCAATGCAGAGATAAAGTGGATGTCATGCAAGCATTAGGCCTTCGCGTGAGCGTGCGAGAAAATCTGCCTATACTCAAAGGAGGTGCTGTGCCAGTCCATGAAGATGACGAAGCTGGTCGTGTTCGATGGATGGGACCAGGCGCTTTACTTCTATCCCCAGATGCTGACATGCAGGTTGTGTGCAAAGTGGAACTGAAGAAGCCTGTTGAGCAGGAAATCTTGATGTTGATCTTGATTTCTCACCAACAGTCACCTTACCGGCTGATGTGTTTATTATGACCGCCGCTAGCGAAGCTAGCGAAAGCGGTCATATTGGTGTTGCCGCGCGTTTTTTCCCTTTTTTTTTTTTTTTTTCACCGATTTTCCGTCAACGATTCCCGGGACACTGAAACTCAGGGGGAGATGAATGTTTGTAGGCATGTAGCCCTAGAAGTTTGTGAGCGAATATGAGCTTTTGGCCCCCAAGGCCCCCCCCCCCCCCCCACTGTGCCAGTGTCCGTCAAAGAGGGGGAGACCGGCAAAAGTTTTCGCTGAATAACTCGATGAACCTTTCACCCAACAACACGAAATTTTTGTAATATGTCGGTGTTACAGAGACGTATCGACCCAGCCCATAAACACTCACTTGAAGCATAGCGCCACCTACTGATATGGGTAAATGCAAAAATTGGGATTTTGAGTTGGCAATATCTTGGACCGAGAAGCTGGGAACTGCGCAAAATATGTCATGCACGATCACCCTAAAGACTTCTAAAACCACAGCACAAGCCATGAAATTTGAACCATAGGGGGCGCTGTAATTGCAGAAAATGTCATTTTGCCTATTATCTAGAGAATGCTAATGTTTACAGCAATTTTTTTTTTATTGTGAAAACTACTGACCCTCACGCATTGAAAACACTGGTCGACGCCCACTTCCAACGAAAACGGTTTACGTGAAATTTTAACATTGCCAAAACGAATCTGAACGAACTCGTCATAGGCCGTTAATGTGAATCTCACCAAATTTGGTATACGTCATCTACAGACAATGCTGACAAAAAGTTATCAAAGAATTTATCTTGAGATAAATTGTTTCGAAGTTACACGTCAATGAACATTGAACACGTAGCGTAAAAATTTTTAAAAGTACATATCTTGGCTTTTAATTGCTCAAATTTGGTCAAACTTGGCATGCCATCTCTAAACTGCTTTTTTGTCATGTGTACTAAATTTTGTGACATTTCGTCATAGGGGGCGCTGTTTATCGCCGAAGCTAGGTGTCAAAAACCAGTTTTTGTTAAATAACTCGTTAACATTTTTGCCCAAGATAACGATTTTGTGTTAGTATGTTGGTGTTACAGAGACGTATCGACCCAGCCCATAAACACTCACGTGAAGCAAAGCGCCACCTAGTGATTAGGGTAAATGCAAAAATTGGGATTTTGAGTTGCCAATATCTTGGACCGAGAAGGTGGGAACTGCACGAAATATGTCATGCACGATCACCACAAAGACCTCTGAAACCACAGCACATGCCATAAAATTTGGTCCATAGGGGGCGCTGTAATTGTAGAAAATGTCATTTTGCCTATTATCTAGAGAATGCTAATGTTTACAACATTTTTTTTTTTTATCGTGAAATCTATTGAACGTCACGCATGGAAAACACTGGTCGACGCCCACTTCCAACGAAAACAATTTACATGAAATTTGAACATTGCGAAAACGAATCTGAACGAACTCGTCATAGGCCGTTAATGTGAATCTCACCAAATTTGGTATACGTCATCTACAGACAATGCTGACAAAAAGTTATCAAAGGATTTATCTTGAGATAAATTGTTTCGAAGTTACACGTCAATGAACATTTAACACGTAGCTTAAAATTCTTTAAAAGTACATATCTTGGCTTTTAATTGCTCAAGTTTGGTCAACTTGGCATGCCATCTCTAAACAGCTTTTTTGTCATGTGTACTAAATTTTGTGACATTTCGTCATAGGGGGCGCTGTTTATCGCCGAAGCTAGGTGTCAAAAACAGTTTTTGTTAAATAACTCGTTAACATTTTTGCCCATGATAACGATTTTGTGTTAGTATGTTGGTGTTACAGAGACGTATTGACCCAGCCCATAAACGCTCACGTGAACATAGCGCCACCTATGATAGGGTAAATGCAAAAATTGGGATTTTGAGTTGCCAATATCTTGGACCGAGAAGGTGGGAACTGCACGAAATATGTCATGCACGATCACACAAAGACCTCTGAAACCACAGCACATGCCATAAAATTTGGTCCATAGGGGGCGCTGTAATTGTAGAAAATGTATTTTGCCTATTATCTAGAGAATGCTAATGTTTACAACATTTTTTTTTATCGTGAAATCTATTGACCTCACGCATTGAAAACACTGGTCGACGCCCACTTCCAATAAAAACAATTTACGTGAAATTTAACATAACGAAAATGTATCTGAACGAACTGGCATAGGTTGTTACTGTGAATCTCACCAAATTTGGTATACGTGATCTACAGAGAATGCTGACAAAAATTATCAAAGGATATATCTTGAGAAAATCGTTTCGAAGTTATACGTCAATGAACATTGAACACGTAGCTTAAAATTCTTCAAAAGTACATATCTTAGCTTTTAATAGCTCAAATTTGGTCAAAGTTGACATGCCATCTCTAAACAGCTTTCTTGCCATGTGTACTAAATTTTGTGACATTTCGTCATAGGGGGCGCTGTTTATCGCCATATATAGGTGTCAAAAGACATATATATATATATATATATATATATATATTATATATATATATAGTTGTCAAAAAACAGTTTTTGTTAAATAACTCGTCAACATTTTTGCCCAAGATAACGATTTTGTGTTAGTATGTTGGTGTTACCGAATCATATTGACCCAGCCCATAAACACTCACTTGAAACATAGCGCCACCTAGTGATGAGGCTAAATGCAAAAATTGGGAAATATGTCATGCATGATCAGCACAAAGACCTCTGAAAGCACAGCACATGTTCCCCATAGGGGGTGCTGTTGTACAAAATGTCATTTTGCCTATTATCTACAGAATATTACAGTTTACAATGATTTTGTTTTTCTCTTAAAATATATTGAGTCTCACACATTGAACACACTGGTCAGCCTCATGCACCATCAGGACAAAGAACTCCAAAAGCACAGAACATACCATAAAAATACCATGTAACTACTGTAGAAAGATGGTGCTTGATAAACATTTCTAAATGATGTTGTATTACTTTCATGAAGTTAGTTGTAACATGTCTTTCATTCATTGTGTTTATGTTCAGCATAAATGTGTAAATGTAATTGGCAAGCCACATAAATGTGTTAGAATATTGGATATGTTGCAAAGAAATTTTCAAAGGGCAATACATGTAAACAGTCACACATCAATGTACAGTGTAGACATGGTAACTGTGTTGTTAAAAGGTTTATTTAAAATGATAGATACATATAATTCTTCAAATTAATAATACATTAATTAATCACAGAGTTCTCAAGAACAAGAACATTTCAAATCTAAAGTTAAACTCAGTGTTATTGTTTACATCATGTACAGGTCATTCAAAAGATTTGAAATTGCAGTGCTCCCCAGGTCGACAGTGTACACTAAACATTGTGTAAATATGCTTGTATAAACAATATAAACATGACAGTGACAATACAAAATATAACATAACAAACAGAATATAGCCATACCTAAAAGTACAAAGAATGTGTATATAATACAAATAATTCAAATACAAGATCTCTCAACTGTAGTAGCTGAAATGATGCCATTTAAGCTACAGTGACACTTCTACAGCAACAAAGTGTCATTGAAATTGACCACTCAGGAGACATGTACTGAAGTTTCACTAGGCGTAGGAGTGCACCTTGCTTTTGTAGTGCATGTCATTGTTGTTGCTGATGTGACCCAGCACTGTTGTAGCATACACAAAGTTGATGAAGAGGTTGGAGCTATGTGATGGCAGTAGACAATGTGTATTGACCATGTAGACAGTCCAGCAGACTGTGCAAGTGGGTTAATATATTAATTTCAAATTCCATGTGCATGTTCTACTTCATATTGGCTTACAACAACATATGAAAAAAAAATTAATGCACATTTGACATTTTAGCAGCATTCATAAATAACAGTTATCCATTGGTCCCCTACAGCATGTTCTGTGAAAGGCCCTGTTACAGAAGTAGTATTAACAATAGATATAAATGTTCTGTTATGATATCTTTCTGAAGCAACATGACGAGCTAAGCTATCTGTGAAATAATTAAATGGTTGAAGATTAATCCATGGAACCCCTGTTGAACTGCCTGAACTGGCCTGAAGTATGAAAAGAATTTGGTCATCTGTTAGAAAAGATGCTTCTTGGGAATTAATGTTAAGTAAACTGTTGTAATGAGGAACCAACTGTACATCTGTAATAGCTGGCAAATAGTCATGTCAATTTTCAGCAAAATGGGCTTCCAGTGCAGCACATGCTGCAATGTACCCGCATGAGTTTCCACGCTGAACTCCAGGAAGAAGTAAATTGTTTTGAATGAATCCATGATTGTGTAAAATGTTTTGAAGGACATAAACATTGTCGTTTCCACACCATAAATCAATTATTATTGCTCGATTGGTTCTTCCTGATGACATGGGATGTGCTAAAAAAGACAGAGTACATAAATAAAGTTAGAATCAATACAGGATAAATGGTGATGATATTTACATGTTGATCAAAGATATGCAGGAAATTATTACACAAAATGAATTACTTATAAACAACTTACCCATTGGTTGTATGTTGAAAGACAACTGGTCTCTAGTTGCTGTAATATTTGCTGATGGGTTGTTAACGTCTTTGTGTGTTGTGTTTGATTGTTTAAGTGAAGAACTTGATGCCTTGCTGTTATCTGCTTGTTCTGTTCTGCTAGTTTTCTTAGATTTTTTTCTGAGCTGTTTCAACTGCACTTGTGTAGAAGATGTTTTGGTATGTGTTGTGTTGGTATGACCAGTGAAGGAGGCTTGCTGAATCATTTCTGGTAGCATATTTGGAGATGCTTGTGTATCATCAGCAATAAGGTCTTGGCAGTCATCTGTAATAATAAAATAAACAATAACAACAACATAAATAATGATTTTAGGTGATGTTTTGTCTTTGTTTCAAACAACAAAGCTGAGCTGTTCAGCTGAGTTTACTCAAAATTACAGTGATATTTTAAATTACCATGATCAAATATTACTTACCTTTTGTTGTGGCATTGCAACAAAACATTGCATATGTTGCATGATGTACACTGAAATGTGTTCGCAGAACTCCAGCAACAGCCGGCATGGTTGTTTTGGCAAAAATAAGATCTATTGTAGAGCCTGATTTTGTGGTAGGATGAGATATTAGCTGTTTGAATCCTTCAGAGCAATACACTTGGCTTATTGGTGTGTAGTTGTTGTTCAAGTTTTCATTAAAATCTCCAATGATAATTGTAGAACAACAATTGACCTATCCCAAGCCCCGCCCACTCACTGTGACGTAATGCTACCTCGGACAAATTTGGCTAGAATCACCTCAGGTCAGGGGGCGCGTCTCATTAAGTCAACATGGGGACACCGATACCGTTTAGTCAGGTACCTCAGGCACCATTTGACAGTTTCTGGTCTTCAAAGGACATTTCATCAAGAAGCAGACAGCAGGGCCTACAGTACACGACCGAGGGTTACATACAAAACATAAATTTCCTCAAAAGCCACAAAACGACGCTCATTGAGGCGAGAGCATTCAGGTCTCAAAGAAAGAATGAGAAGCCCCACCTCATCTGTGTGGAGACTGATGGCGAGACCATCACCTGTCAGCGATGTTCCTGCACCGCTGGGTAAGTGTCTTGATTAATTACAGAATCATAACAAGGCAATGTGTAATAAACTTATCCAGTTTTACCGCTGTTGTTTTAAGTCGTCAGGCGACTCCAGCGGTTCTCGGTTGTGACAGCTGTAGCGTTAGCTTTAGCTTGTCTGTTGTTTAAACACAGCCGTCAAGTAGCCTATGTCTTAACAAGTAGCAGTTTCACTTTCTGCGTTTAACAGCAACAGTAAATATCCACGATAACTTAGTTATCGTGGATATTTACTGTTGCTGTTAAACGCAGAAAGTGAAACTGCTATTTTTCAATAAAAGGCCCTGTTTGAATGGGTGAACTGTGTGTGTTGGCCTCACTTCTGCGTTTAACCTCACTAAGAAGAAGTGTGTTAGCCTCACTTCTGCGTTTCACTTTCTGCGTTTAACAGCAACAGTAAATATCCACAAAGTAAATATCCACGATAACTAAGATAACTAAGTTATCGTGGATATTTACTGTTGCTGTTAAACGCAGAAAGTGAAACTGCTACTTTTCAATAAAAGGCCCTGTTTGAATGGGTAAACTGTGTGTGTTAGCCTAGGGCTACAAAAACATCACAGTCCTCAACAAGCTGACAGAGGCAGTGTTCTTGTTTTAGCCACAGTGGGCTACTAGTGTTAGAAGGCAAATGGATATTTTATTGAATATGCATTATTTGCAACGTATATGCTGGATCATCCGATGGCTTTAGTTTAACGTTACATTGTATGTGGCTCAGATGTGACTCATAGCGGTGCATTTGCCACCGTGTGTTCGTTCATCTCTCTGAAGTGTTGCAGCATATGTAGCGGTCCGCAGCCAATCAATGATCACTTATTCGCCTTCACCTGTTGCTGTTTATGTCAGGTCTCCGTGAACCTATTAAATAAACCTCCTTTAAAATTGATTTAGAACATAAAAATAGAATGTACACAGCATAGGCCTTGACTAATCTTCAGTTTAAATACTGCAGGGCCCAAGGGTACTGCTCCCATGTGGTTGGCATGATGTACACTCTGGATTTATGGAGGGCTAAAAACATTGAAGGAGAACCAGAAGTGGCATCAACCAGTCTGCCTCAGGTGTGGCATAAACCACGAGGCAAAAAGGTGGTGCCTCAACCAGTGCCCTGTGTGGTGACCGCAAAGGCCAAACTTCACCGGAAGAAGATGCCAGTTGTGAGTGCGCTGACTGACAACAGGTATTCTTGAAATCACAAGTCATGAAACTGAGTTGTTTTGCACATATCCAATTCATATTTGATAATTTACAAAATGTTAGTTAAGATCTGTTTCACATGTTAACATGAAAACAAAAGCATGCATGATGCATACACATTTACAGATACCCACACACACATACAAATACATTTTTTTCTTTAAGAGTAAAACATACACAAATGAACAGTTGAAATGACAAAAGCTAACCAGAGCAATATGTTACCCTCAGGTTGACCGGTGAGATCACAGCAGCTGATTATGAGCTGATGAAGTCAATGACAGAGGCACCAATAAGTTATTTGGCCAATACACCAGACGCAGGGATACCCGTGAGGGACACCATCTACCCTGTTGGGAGTGCTCTGAGCTACCAGGTAAGAACACAGGGAGATAACACAGGGAGGGATTAATGTCTACTTAGATAAGATGTGGGGCTGAAAGTTGCTTAGAAGACTTACAACTGACCAAATCTGATTAATGCTGCCATTCATAGAGTTGGGGACACGGCCGGACACAATTTTGAATTTTTTTATCTTTGCAATGCATCTTTCAACATGCACCCTGTGTTTTGCGATCATTTTTGTTTTCTGCACATCTAGTGCAGGCATCTGTGTGTTTGCCTTTGGTAAAGGTGGGATGTTTAGCTTTAGACCAATTGCCTCAAGATCCTTCTCAATGAGAAACCCTTTATCAGTCATTATTCCATCACCAACATTAAGGTGCCCAATTATCTTACCTTGTACTAGGGGGAGCTCTACAAGGTTTAGGACTTCTGTCCGGATCCAGTGCATCTCGGGGGTTGGGGAAAGCCAGTGTTGGCCCTCCATTCATGAAGTGCTAAAAGTAGTAAACATAACTCGAGAGAGTAAGCCCATGGTGGTGTTAAAACAGTCAACAGTTCTTTCAGGCAACCCAAGGCCTATGGTGGGTACTGTATTCTTCATTGCATGATGTTGATAATTAAATGTAAAATGTTATGGTTTTCTGTATTCAAGTGTAAAACCAGCCCATAGTTATAGCTGAAGTTGAGTGTATTTATAGCCTATGGTTTAATATCTATAGATCTACAAAATGTGTGATAACTCTTCCCCATGTAAGACCTGTACTTGTGTTTAGTCTCGCATCACCAGCGTTGTCACAGATGTAAACAGTAAATATTTAGGCTACCTAAGCCCATCAGATAGGCTATCTCTGAGCGCACTCTTTCTAATAACGTGATAAAATTGAACTCTTGCATGTATTATTCACATTAAAATGCCTACATCACGTATTGTAGACTATTTAACCATTACTGAGGACGTGAAGTCTCAACAACAACGGGGCAACATCGAGACTATAAAGGGGGTTTACCATTAGCAAAATATTAAAGAAATAACATCAACCCATTTCTGATCCGTAAATACCAGATAAACCATAAAACGGCAACATAGCTGTTAGTCTACATGACTTTAAGCCCAATATAATAAGTCTTTCTTACCTTAGAGCATATGTAGGTGTCCTTCGTGATGTTATTGAGATTCAGCTGATGATGGGGTCGTCCACAGAGTTTTATCCATTCTTTACAAAGAGCAAGCCGTGTTTTAGGTTTTGGAAACGGTATAAAAATGGTGTCTCGAACTCGGTCTGGATATCTACTATCCGTTTTACACTTTCCCCACACACACCTTTTAACCATGGTTAACGACGTTTATCCTGCTCTCTGACTCGCGAACTTTGACAGCTCTGGGCTAGCGTAGCTAAGCTAGTTTGACAGCTGAGGTAAAAGTTGTCCGAGGTTCTTGTCCGAGGCTCAAAAGGGGGCGTGGCTTGGGATCGGTCAATTATGCATTGCAGCCAAGTGATGTAGTTTCAGTGGTGTTCAAGTGTTTGTAGCTCTGTAATTGATGTGGATGGAGGCCTGTAGAAAACATAATATTTGTTAGTATTCATGTATACATTTACAAAACATCACAATAATATGTTGTACTGTTCACAGCTTAGACAATTATGTGTGGTTTTACTTCTTTTTGTAAACAGTACAATATGTGTACACATTGTCTTTTAGGAAGGAAATATTTAGCTGCGTAACGGTAAAACACAAAACACTCGTAGGAGTATCTTTTTGTTCAGTACTGAATTGCCACACATACCTGTAAACTGCTGCTACAAGAATGTTATATTAATCAATCTTAAAGCACAACATCTGATTGTTATGTTGGTCTGTAAACTGATGAAGAACTGTGGTGTTCAATGCTGTATTGATGTAACAGAGTAGTCCACCTCCACGTGTACTTTCTCTGTCATATCTGATGATGTTGAAACCTGTGAAAACGGAGAACAGTATTGTGATGTTATCAAACACAAAATTGTTACTTCAGTAATTTAAATTACAGTTATGACGGTAACATGGCAGTTGTTTGATGATTAATATTTACCTGGTAACATGACAGCATCTGTTGATGTCTCTGTTTGCAGCCACGTTTCCGATACAACAAGTACTGTTGAATTCAGCAGATCTTCTTGTACCTGAAGGTCTTTGTAATGCTTAGGTAAAGATTGTACATTCATGTGTGCAATGGTAAAATGGTCATGTCCTAGGTTTGTTTTCTGGAAAGTTTGAAGTGGTGTTAATATTCTTTGTGGTATAGATGGCATTGCTTGAAGTGCAAGACTAATCCTATGATCTGAGAATATTTTCTTTTTATCATAGTTGACAATAGAACCTTCAAGTGTTTGTGAACGTGACAAAGCAACATATGCTTGGCCTGGACGTTGCACATTTTTCAGATCTACAACAACTGTGGGTAGAGTGGCTCCTTGCACTTTATGTATAGTACTAGCAAATGCAAGTTTTAAAGGATACTGGTGGCGAACATGAGTTTTTGTGCCACGTTGAATTGTTTGTGAATGATGAGGTTCCAGTAATACCCATGTAGACTGCATTCCAGGAAGAAATGGTTGGACTTTACGCCGCTGCACACCCACTTTTGCATTATCAAATTCTATGGCAATGTATTCTGGTAAATTCTTGTCTTTTTTTCCATCATGTACCATTCTCACAGTTCCAAGTGCTCCATTGACAATGCCATCTGAAACAAAACATATGTAAACTGCATTAGTGTGTATCAATGTATGTGTGTTAAACTCAACTGGTATTCAATCTATTGATAATGTTTAACATACATGCATCACTTCTTTGTGTACTTACCATTGACATCTACATTAGCAATGACCATAACCCTACTTTCCACTGCTATTGTTAGAGTCTCAGGTAGCATACAGCCTTCTGAAGCATGAAACTGAACTGGACCTGGTTCTGTTCTTGTCTTCCCTCTCATTGTAGCAGTGGTGTCATGGGCAACAAGAGTGATAGTTGCTTGAAATGTCAGCATCATCTGACCATTGTACTCAGCAACTTCTTTATTGGTGGCATAAAGACGCAGGATTGATGGTTGTGGAGTTTTCTTGGTAATGCAGCACTGAAGAAGCACCTCTTCATCAGATTGACATATCTGATGGTCTTTTGTCACTGTTCTGATCCGATTCAACAGCAGAGCAAATTCTTGATCCTCCTTTTGTCTCATGATTTGATTTAGTGTATATATTTTGAAATCTTGCCACAGAGATGGTGCTAATGAGCCTGGGTCTTGATATAACAGTGGTGATGCTCGAATGGGTGGCAGCTGATAAAAATCACCTATGACCAAAACAGCCACGTTGCCAAATGTAGCCGTGGGAGACAAAGGCTTCAATAGTTGATTTAAACGACAGCTGGTTTTGTCCAATATGTGTGGTGGCACCATAGACACCTGCATGAAACAAAGGAGTTTTCCATTACACAATACACAAGAAATATGATAACATTTCCTATTATTCTTGTTTTCAATATATATGAATGTTAAATGAGAACAACGATTTAACAAGTCTATTAATTCAGTCCTAAATTATAACAAAGAACCTACCTCATCAATTATCAACAGGCAAAGGTTGTTGTACTGCATCCGTAATGTATTTGCCGAGTCCTTACTCAGGGGTGTGTAATGGCGTTGTTGCACCGGAATAGAAAATGCATTGTGGAGTGTACGCCCACCAATGTTAAATGCAGCTGTTCCTGCAAAACAATGTGTTCTTTTTATGTTTTGATCAACACATACACCTCATGATTATCACAAGTCTTCATCTTCACAAAATGTCTTACCTGTGGGTGCACATATAAGCACCGTATGCGTGTCTGGGCTTTCAGCTGTTGCTGCAAAAATTTTCTGTACTTGGAAGTGCACCGCTTTAATTAACAAACTCTTTCCTGTACCTGCAAGGACACAAAATACAATACTTGTATTCAATGCATGTATTCAACATGTATTGTCTTCTAACAACACAACAGTTACATGAAATATATTGTTGTGTTCAATGTCTATATGATATGTGTAAGCAATTATCTTCATTGTCCAAAAAATCATATGGAAAATGTCATACCTGCACCTCCAGTGATGAACAGACGTAAAGGAGATACTTCATAGTTCTGGAGTTTCTTGTAACACCAGTTGATGATATGGTTGAAAATAACTTTCTGCTCTATGTTTAAACTTCGAATTATATTTATGCCTTCGTCATCAGGTATGATTGTTTCTCTGTTTTCAACAGTATACAAAAGATGAGTTTTCAGATTGTGGTTATGTAGTGATTGCAGTTCAGGAACCTCGTCAAAAGCTTCATCTGCAATTTCTGGTGTTCTATTAGTTGTTGTTTCGATACGGTCTTGCTCTGATATTGGAGCCATGTCTGCCCAGACATCTGAAACATCATTTTCTGCCATCTGCTGAAATGCTTCATTCAGTGCTGTTGAAAATAATTTCTGTTTTGTTGTGACAAGCTCCTTAATGAAGATATGTTGCCCATGCATATCAATAAAAGTGGCAGTGTTGTAGTACTCTTCATAGGTGGAGTAGTTTATTGGTAAAGATATCTCTTTTCGATGAGGTAAAAAGAGTTTTAGCAAATTGACATAATATCTATCAGGATCTCTTTCCTTGTTGAATACAGGAAACCTAATAACTGCATTTTTCTTGGTGCTGGAAAAATAAAAAATAGGGAAAATACATTATTATACATTATTATAACATGTTTCAAATATATTTCCTTGTAACTTCAGACCTACATAACATGTAAGTATTTCAGATCTTGACACTTTAACACCTAATATAGATTTCAGTTCAGCAAGTACAATGTCATGCAAATGTTTCGTATTAAGCTAAAATAATCTTAATAGATATATAAAGACTACTTTCTCACTGTGATACATTCAGTATATTTGATACAAATGTTATTTTTTACTTACCGTTTCATGACAAAACCCATGTTACCCTTGAGCTTGCATATACTTTGTTCTGTGTCCGATTCTTCACTGCCATCATTATCGTGTGTAGTGGTTTTATAGCATGTTCTGTAGTAAGAACAAAACTCTGCCAAAGACATGTCATGAAATTCCTCTTGATCTGGACGCGCCATGTACCGATCCACTATATTTTTGCACCAAATGTCTGTTTGTCCTTTCTTACATTGTTGAATGATATGAAGAGGTAAAGAAACTCTGGAAAAAAAATTACATATAATGTTAAAGACAAATAAGCAGTTTTACTGTTTGTGATGTTTTTTGCATAGTATACCCTATCTTGCCTATAAATACAGGACATGTTCAAACATGTAACTGCATAAAATGTTTAACACCTGCATTTGATAAAACACCATATCTCCATTTGTTAAAATTACCTGGTTGATTCAGGATCTGTTGGGATGAACACAACATCACGCGTACAGTGCTTTAACTTCAAAACCTGTGACCCTGTACACGGCTTCCATTGTGCTGACCTAGTACATGTGAAAACATTTCATAATTCTGTTATTTAGACATGTGTCACACATCTTAAACAACTTCACAACGTGTACTATTTCCTGTAATATTTGTGTCAGTAAATGTTTACATTATATCCACACATAATGCAACATATTTGAATAATATACATAATAATGTACATATAATACATTATATGATTATGCATATTACAATATCTGTGCATGCCAAAACCCATCAACACTGATATACCATAGTTACACTAAGTCACACTATACAACAAAAAATACACAATTACGTACCTCACGGTGATTGATATAGATTTGTCCTAATTGACGTAGCTCTTTCACAGCATCCACATTTCCACCCTGTCGTGCTTCTTGAGCTGTTTTGAGTAGCACACCTAATTCTCTTTCTGCTTTGCTGATGTATAGATACTATATACATAATACAGCTGAAAAACACAGAACATGAAAAGGTTTTAATGACATTGTATAACCACATATAATTTTGCTTGTAGTATTTGAATATCCAGATTTTGTATGATAAATCACTGTCATTTCTGTAGTTTATTTTTTCACTTCTTTCACTAACTTATAAATGACTTAATACATTCTCAATAGTAGCAACAATTCACAATGCAGCTATATTAAGAATGTCTCTGAATACCAAACATATGTTACCTGTAAGCATCCAGTATAAACTGAAAGTCAGTGTTGGCTGACCAAGCACGCAAGAGCCAAGGGTTGTATGCGTTGATCCATATTTCTTGAGGAGAGCGTTTCAGATATACAGTATTCTTTGATGTTACAGCACATATTGCTTTTTCAAATTCTTCTTGACTGATTCCAGCTTGTAACTGCAAATCATGTGTTGTCAACATTCCAGTATTTCTTGAGTTGTTGTTCAGCTTGCTTTTTCTTGTCTGGACTTGGATGGGATGGAGTTGCAATGAACGTTCTGCATGAGGGTGCACAAAGGAAGTTAAATCTGCACAACAATTTCGATGAAGTTGGGATGTTGTGTTAAATGTAAATAAAAAAGAAATGTTTTAATTCTCACATCATACAAGCAATGTTGTTACCAACAGAGGACACGTAACAGTTAATTATCTTAACTGACAAGATGATTTTGGATACAAAATGGCTTTCTTTCTTGTCCTTGAAATGTTTTCAGCAGCCCAACTTGTAGGTTTCTTCTTCATCATGTTTTCCTTTTTATTATGCTTAAAATATGACAGATCTGGACAGCATGCCAGCCATTTTAGCATTTAACTGCCTTTATGATGGACCCACACTGGTGGAATTTTGTATAGAATGCAGTTAGACCTCATTATCTGGTAATATTGAAAGTCTACCCTCAAAATATAATGTGTGAGTGCCATCTTTTCACCTCTGCAATGCACTAAAACTGTAACACATTATACATATCACACACTCTAACCTCTTTTCAATCTAATGCTTGAACACATTTCCATCATACAAGTGAGCAAACATTGAGTTGTCTAAACACATTACTAACCAATGTGCACCTCTATTGTATTGCTAATAGTTGAAATGTACATCCACACATTGTATTAGCGCCTGTGGGAGCCATGAAATCCACCACACAAAGGACTGTGTGACTCAAGTCACAACAACCCATTACCAAACATTGTTTCACCCTCTTCATATGATAACTACATGCACTCTTGCTAATGCCTGCACATTAAAGACCAATTACTTTTCACAAAAAAACCTTACACCTTGTAGCACATACCTCTCACACATTTTCTGTTTAAGTCCTTCTCCATATACATACAACTAAAATGTGTGCTTCTTCTCATCCCACGTATCCCACCCATGCCATACCCACTTGACAATTTTCCAAAATGTACACATACAACCCTTCAGCCATGATCTATATTCTCCAAAACTCCTTTTTCCTTTGATATGGACTGTCACTCTGCACAATGTGATTCTTCCTTTGTCATTTTCACCAAAGTCACTACCTTATACAAAATGCACACTTCTCACACAAAACATAAACTTTGTACACACACTTTTATTACAAAATAGTAAGGTGACATAATTTATAAAAAACTGTGTAATAAAACTACAGCCACTAAAATTATTTACAAGCCCTAAACACTAACACAAATTTCACACAACCACAACTGAACTCAAAATGTGCACTTGGCCCTCAACTACCACTCAACACTCAGCCATGTGACTTCTCTTCTCCAGTCTGAAAAGACCATTTCCATGTCACTGTAAACACTAATCACTCTCCATCCTGTCCTCTTCCTCCTTGTTCCACACATGGACTACCATCTGCAGCTGCACTATCTGAAGGTGTCGTTTGTGTCCCTTCATCTTTGTGCTCTGTAAAACAAAACAACAGTATGAATATCACTCCTACACACAACTGTCATAGTATCATACTTTATATCATACTCATACTCATTACGCCACAGTGTCACACTTACCATCTGTACACAAACATGAGCTACCCATGGCTACTTCCAATTCCTTCTCCTTCAACTGCTGCTGGAGTGCATGGTACCGCTGTCTCGCTGCATCCACACTATCATTTACATCCTGTACTTCTTTCCGCAAACACACCAGTGTACTCATCACTGTCTTCCCAAGACCTGCTGCCAACTGCGCTGTCTCCACACGTCTGGCATGTGGATCCTGAATTTTGTATTGTTACAACAAAACAGCAACACTACTTCAGCACATAAAGTTCACAATAACGTCACAACAAAAACACCTCCTGCATGACAGTATATATCTTACCACAACCAGTTCAAAGGTCTCCATTACTGCTTTCTCTTCTGCAGTCTCCCCTCTGCAGATTTTCGTTGGAGATGTAGACATAGCCATTTCCTGAAAACAAATGAAACACTAAATTATCCCTTACCCATACAACAATATACCTATATCATGACTCACCATACACCTCTTGAAAACCACGAGTCAACATTGGCATTGTTCGTCCTTTCCCCCAAAAATCACACATTTCAAATGAATTCTTCAGCATCTCCCCACATCTCACACCACCAATATTTTCTACTTACCTTTTCCTGTGGATACCAGAATGAACAATAACAATCTATCTATCCACTTCTTCTTCCACAAGTAAAAATGTTCAGACCTCCCCTCAAATATATGCTACACCTTATCTATTGCCACACCTATCTTGCATTTACACCACACCTGCTTGACCACTCCTTCAAAACACACAATTAGCAGCCACACCCATTTAGTTTGTTCAAGAATGTCACAAACACCACATGTGCCCTCTCAAACACAACACATCTATTCATTCAAACAACTACCTATGCAAACACACACATTTATAAATATGATTACATCTACTGCCTAAACTTCACCTACATTCCCTAAACATGACAACTCCTATGACCAATTCCAGAACTACTTCTGCAAACCACAAAATATACTATATTTTATTCTATTACAAGTCCACAACTACCTATTTCCAAATAATACTTTTACATACATACCATCACAACATCTATTCCTTCACAAATGCCTCTGACACACAACAACAACATACATAATTCAACCTACTCACAAACACTTCTTCCTCTTTTATTTCATTCAACTGACCCATGTTTATCTAACACTCCTACTCCTGGGCCTTTCCAGGTACATGCACATATCTATCCGTACTCTTGCTCATGCCTGCTCATTTCACATCAATCTCTCTAACCTTTACATATAAAAACAAACCACACTACTGTACACTATCCTGCACACCACACTACACAAACTACACAACATTCAAACTGCTAAATCTGCTTTCACCATTCCCTTCCTCCCCACTTGAACATCATATACATATAACATTGATAATGTTCTCTTTTCTTTGCCCTTAATAACAACACCAAACATATGAACACTACAGCTAAAACACCAGCTATACATTCAGTTTCCTCTCAAACCTTTTTGCCATGTCTACTCACTGTCTTTTGCCTTTTCCACATGTTAGTTTTAGTCACAAATACACCACTACATTTTATCTTTTGCTAAAATAAACAACTGTTCACACTCTCACTTTTATTCTTCTGTAAACTTTCCCTTATTACAAACCTCAAAACAAGTTGAACTACAGTACCTCCATATTTTCATGAACATATTGATACATCATACCTTTAACTGAATTTCCACATTCATACAAGTAAAACGTATACTTCTTCTCATGTCACATATCCCACCCACACCCAACCCCTTTCAGTACATTTCCCAAAATTCATGCCTAATCCCATACAACACCAAAACACCCTTCAAGCAAGATCATACATTACACACCTATATTCAACACCTTGCAGTAGCTTTTCTTATGAACTGTCCCACTATGAACAATATCATCCTTCCTTTATCATCACCAAAGCCACTACCTTATACAAAATTCACACTGCTCTTTTATTACACTTTTATTTCACAATATTCACTAAACACACACCCACAAACAAAACCTTTATCATTGAACATTCTACCATGATCAACTACTATAAACATCCTCCATGCACTCCTGGTGTTTCACACAACCATCCTTATCCCAATGTACCAGCCTCCTTCCATCCCAATTCTTGCACAAGACCTACCAAACAAAATGTAACCTGTGTCTGCTCATCACTTTGCTCCGTCAAACAACAACATACATTCACTTCTACACACAACTTTCACAACAGAATTTTTTTATATAATACTCCATACAAGACAATCTTATGACTACCATCTCTACACAAACACCAAGTGGCAAGAGTTCAAATTAACACATGTAGGCTACATACATACTATGACAACACCTACCCTTTCATAAATCACTCCTACACACTACAAAATCACACACAATCTCATTCATTCAAAAGACACATCCATACCCACTTCCAAGACATAATTTCCAATCTAATTCCCACCTCACAACACTGTTCTACCACACACTTGTCATGCCAACAGTTCTCACATTTCAATACATTGCGGCGGTCATACCATGTATCGCTATGCGGTACATCTAGTTCATCCAATGGTTGTGCCCAGTGGGGCATTAGAAATCAACAGTTTTCGAGTATTGGTCAAGAATGAGTCAATAAGAGAGATTTCCATACCTGTGGGAACAGTGATGGGAAGTATGTTTCACATTGATTCTGTTGCAACCATTCCACCAAGAGAGATGGCGTCCTCTAAATTTGATGCAAGTCTGATTAACTTAGGGGATTCCCCCATATCGGAACAGTGGAAGAACTGACTGCGTCAGAAGCTAGCCCAGAAGTCCAGTGTTTTCTCCATGCATGATTGGGACGTGGGACTAGCAAAAGGAGTAGAGCACAGGATCCAAGTAACAGATTCCAGGCCTTTCCGTCAGCGATCATGTCGGCTGCCCCCGGCAGATATCGAAGATGTGAGAAAGCACTTACAGGAACTACTACAAGCAGGAATTATAAAAGAGTCGCGAAGCCCTTATGCTTCCCCCATAGTCGCCGTTAGGAAAAGAAACGGGACTGTGCGGATGTGCATAGACCATACCTGACCAGTATACAACACCATGCATTGAAGACGCTCTCAATGCTTTGACTGGGAGTCGGTGGTTCTCAGTGCTTGATTTGCCTTCGGGCTACTATCAGATTGCTATGTCCGAAGAGGATAAGGAGAAAACGGCATTCATTTGCCCGTTAGGATTTTTCCAGTGCGAGCGGATGCCGCAAGGCATTACAGGAGCTCCAGCGACCTTCCAGAGGTTAATGGAGAAGGCCGATGGAGACATGAACCTCCTACAAGTCTTAGTATATCTCGTTGACCTCATTGTGTTTGGAAAAACACTTGAAGAACATGAAGAAAGGCTGCTCAAGGTCTTGGATCGGCTTGGGGAAGTTCGACTGAAACTTTCGATCGACAAGTGCCAGATTTGCCTCCCGAGAGTCAAGTACCTGGGACACATAGTGTCGCCCCAGACCCAGACAAGATAGAGGCAGTCACCACATGGCCCAGGCCAACCAATCTGAAGACGCTGCAGTCGTTCCTAGGCCTTTGCGGCTATTACAGAAGGTTTATCAAGACTTATTCTGCAATAGTTAGACCATTGACGGAGCTCACAAAGGGCTACGCTCCCACTCAAAAGAAGAAGAAGCAAAACTTAGATGTTAACAAAGTCTACTTGAAAGAGTCAGAGCCCTTCGGGGAAAGGTGGGACAAGTCCTGCACCGATGCGTTCCACAAGATTATCTACTGCCTGACACATGCACCTGTCTTGGCCTTCGCCAATCCACAGAAGGCATACATTCTGCATGTTGATGCAAGCTTGAAGGGACTTGGTGCAGTACTTTACCAGGAGTACCTTGAAGGCTTGCGTCCAGTTGCTTTTGCCAGCAGAAAATTGAGCACTGCTGAGAGAAACTACCCAATACATCAGCTAGAGTTTGTCTATCAAGTGGGCCGTGGTCGAAAATTCCACGACTACTTGTATGGAGCAAGATTCACTGTACAAACAGATAATAACCCACTTACGTATGTGTTGTCAACGGCCAAGCTCAATGCGGTGGGGCATCGCTGGCTCGTTGCTTTGTCCACATATGAATTTGATGTTCAGTACAGACCAGGTAGACAAAACATTGATGCCAACCTGTTGTCGAGAAACTGGCCAGATGTGGATGATGATGGTTGGGCGACTATTCCGCTCTCTGGTGTCAAGACCATCTGCCAGCGTGTTTGTATCTCAGAACCTGCCCACACCACACCATATGTCGCTCAGCTGGGTGCGTCGTCACACTGTGTCCCTGAACTGTTTGCCTATCCCACCCACATGGGTTTAAAGTCACTGGAACTGGAACAGAGCCTTAGAAAAGCTCAGGAAGATGATGAAGCCATCGGACCAGCTCTCCAGGCCTTAAAGCATGGACAGTGGCCCGAGGTGTCTACGAGTCCTGAACTGTCCAGATTGAAACATGAAACAGGGAAGCTTTCCATGAAAGATGGATTGTTGTACCGCGTCAGCAAGAGACCGTCCGGAGAGGTGGTCAGTCAGCTCGTTCTTCCTAGGGAGTTTCGCGAGATGGTCATCCGAGCCATGCATGACGACCTCGGGCACCTGGGGCAAGAAAGAACTGTTGACCTGCTCCGTAGCAGATTTTTTTGGCCTATGATGTCCTTAGATGTGGATGAATACATCCGAAACTGTTGGGAGTGCATTGCTCACAAGACCCCTCCACAGAGAGCCGCTCCATTGCACCAAATTGTAAGCCATGGGCCTATGGATTTAGTGTGCATGGACTTTCCTTCCATGGAACCAGACTCTAAGGGAATTAGCAATGTCTTGGTGGTCACAGATCATTTTACACGATATGCTCAAGCTTTCCCAACGAGAAGTCAGAAGGCCCAAGTAGTGGCGAAAGTACTGATGGAAATCCTTCAAGAATTCATTCCGATCAAGGAAGGGATTTTGAGAGCCTCAGTTGAGCCTGATGGCACCGATAGGCACCTTCTGCCTATTGGACAGTTTGTCAGAATGCCAGCAGTCAGTCAGGGTGAAGACCTGCCAGACCTAGGACGAGAGCAGACACTCGCAAGAAAAGACAAAACGTGCCAAGCCCAGAGACTCTAGAACTTCAAGAGTTCTCTGATTCATCCTCTGATGTGAAGTATTTTGTCACTCACAGGGCTAAACCGCCACAGTCTACTCCAAGAATGTTGAATACTGCCAGGCCAGTGGTTGACGGAGAACAGGACCTGAGCTAGACAGTGTTCATGTCCCTGACCCAGAACGTGATCATGTATCAACGCCTGAGCATGGTCACAACACTGAACCAGAACATGATTCTGATCCAGTAGAAGAACACATAGAACCTGAGGATGAATTTGTTGAAGAAAAAGACTCAGAGACAGGAGATAAAGACAACTCTGAAGTTGAAGAAGCTCCGGAGGATGTCAATGAAGTTGAATTGGAGACTGATCCAGAAGAATCCAAGGCTGAGGTCTGGAAAGACAGACTGAGGACCAGAGCTGAGCCCAGACCAAAGAGAGCCATTAAGCCCACTATTAGACTCACATATGATGAGCCTGGTAGATCTAGTGACAGGCCCGTAACTATAGTACATAGGGGCATAGTAATTAAAATCGGGAAGCACTAAACATTTAGTTGTTATGCCCACACTCCTTAGTTTAGTGTCTGGTGAGGACACAGACATTTTAAAAGGGGGAGGGTGTAACCCTGTTAAAATATTTTAGTATATTGAAGAGTGAAGTTAAATAAATAAGATCATAGGTTAATAAATAGCAAATAGGTTAAAAGCTTAAAACTCATTGACTAGCAGTGAGGTTATGGGTTTTCTTTCATATAAGAAAGTGTTCATAAAGTGTACATTAACCTGTTGGTTATTTGTTGTTTAAGAATTTCTATTAATAGTATGTGTTAAAATGTTTACTAGAATGAGAAAAGAGAATATTCCTAAGTTTGTTAAAATTATTTTATTTCTGTAACCTTTGTATATGAGCGAATCACATTTGAGGTCAAGGGACAGGAAGTGATTGGAATGTCAGAACGAGATGGAACGTTAGTAGTGACGAGTCAGAGGGAGAGATGAACGTAACGTATAGTGTGACGCTGCATGTGAGATACTGTGTTTAGCTATAAGGGTGATTCTCGCGAAATTAGACTTACAAGGTGTCATGAAGCATTTTTATGATTAAAGTTAACTCTATTAAAATCAAAAAGATAACATTAAAAACATCTCTTTATTTACTATTTTGCTCATGATTTCAAATGACCATAAGAAATACACATATTTTTTTTTTTTTTTCACATTTAAGGAACATTTCTCATTACCACAACGTGTCCATAACTGAACTTGGGTTCTATAAGATGGAAATATTAGTAATGAAAACGGATAAAAAACTATAAACTTCAGTGCATGTCATACCACAAATTGTTACAAATAAGAGGCATAAGGTATTTGGTGACTATTGGTAAAGGCAGTGAAAACAAAAAAGAAAAGAAATGTGTCCAAGACCAATTTTCTCATTCTCCGCAACAATTTTAAATCATCAATTCAATCTTCAAGGAACCTATATTTGCAAGGAACTGTGTTGGAGGGGGACAATGTTGACTGTAACACTCAAGATGTCTACCAGGTAAGCAGTTATTTTTTATCTCTACAGATAAAAGTTAAAAGTTTGTTCGTTATAGTACCTACACAACTTTTTAGTTCTCATTACCGCAACATGAAGTTTTGAAGTTTTAAAAACTGTTGCTGCTTTTATGTTTTTATCATTATATACCCTATTATGATCCAAACACAAACAGCTAAGAATAGTTTAGCTAGCCCTCATGGTGCTCCTATAGCTAGCACAAAAGTTCAAGCTCACTCATCCACCGCAACACCATTATCATTCATCATAGCTAAACACAGTATCTCACATGCAGCGTCACACTATACGTTACAACAATTGAGGGCCTGTTGCGGTAGAGAGACTCAATGTTTCGGTAATGAGAAACAGACTAATAAAGGAAGGAAATGTATTATAACAGCTTCATTGATATTTATTCTAAATACATTTTGATCAGATTGTGTTATAAGCTAGCTATCCCACAGCAGCCAGCAGGGGTCACTAATATTCCATGTTTATGTAGTGCTTTCACGAAAAAAATTGTGGATGCAGGAAAGGTGACCCGGTTTTTGCAGTAGTACAATCTGTGTATTTCTGTGTTTTTTTTTTTTTTTTTAATGAAATGTTATGTTAAATATGTGATTTTGTTGCAGACAAGCATCAGGTGAAAAGAAAAGGGCATCAGCAAAAGAGAGGCTGGCAAATCATAGGGCATTAATTTACAGCAATCCAGTCTTACTAGAGGAATACAGAAGGAAAGAGAGAGAGAGGTTAGGGAAAAGGGTGATACAGGGTGATAAAGGGGAAACATATAACTTGGGTTATATGTACTCACACTCTCCTGCAGCCTTACACAGACACACTCAAACACTCCACACAGCATACACACACATACACACACACAGACACAAACTTGTATGAGGTTGGCATGCAAACATGAAGGCATCCACTACACACACTTTTTCAGACATGCATGCCTATTGCCCACACACCCAGGCACATAGATCTATAGCAAATGCACACATACACACATTTTTGTCCATAGTCCATTGTTTGAAAAGTGAAATCTAGCATAAACATACTAAATACATTACCTTTTTTTCCAGGTATCGAAAACGTAAGGAAGCTGGCAAACTTAAAACAACTAAGGATCTGTCAAGTAAACAGCATGAGAGGGAAAAAAAGCAATGGAGAAATAATTTAGCAAATTACTACAAGAAGAAAAAACAACAGCAAGTACTCCTTGATTTAACACCAGAATCTTTTGCAAGTCAGGCAGAGAATATTGACAATGAAGAACAAAGACGGGAACTAGACAGTAATCCTAAAAGAACACCAACTAAAACACCAGAAGAAAAATTAGAAATAACAGGACCAATGGATGCATCCACCCCCAAGAGTACGCTGCCATTAAAAATAGAGAGCGGTCATCAAAGCTTGTGGGGAAATTGAGATCGAAATTAAGATGTGCTGAAGAAAAATGTGTGGCAAAAACTGCAGAACTATTGAAACTTAAGAGACAACTGAAACGGTTGATGGCCAGTAAACCAAAAAGAACAAAAGCGACGCTACCAGTAAGCATTTCGCAAAGGATCAGGGTCAGGCAGGCTAAAAAGGGACTGCCGATCAATGGCAAGCGGAAACAGCTTTCCAAGATTGTAAGCATCTTCCTACATCGGGATGATGTCTCAACTGTCATAAATGGCAAGACTGGAGAGATTCGTCGAAAGGGACAAATCTACAGAAAAAGAGCACTCACAGACATGTTGTCAAAACTCCATCAACGATTCCTTTCTGAACATCTTAACCAACCTGTGTCCAAAGCTCAGTTTTTCAGATTGAGGCCATTTTGGATTGTTAGGCCTAAAATTACAGACAGAGAGACGTGTGCTTGTAAAATGCACGAGAACATCAACCTAAAAGTTAAAAGGCTGCAAGAACTGGGAATCATTGAAACATCAAGCCCCGAGGATCTTGTGCAGTCCAGTGTGTGTGATACAGGTAACATGTCCTGCATGTATGGCAGATGTCAACAATGCAACAAAAAGACCTTTCCCACATCTTTAGATCCTCTCACTCAGGAAAACATTGTCATCTGGCAAGAGTGGATCACAAGGTCCATCACGACAACAAAGACCCACAAGAATGGTTCAGCAGAAGAAAGGGACACTCCTTGAAAGTAGGACCTCATCCATTGAGCGGTTGTTATCACTTACTAAAGAACACCTTCCATCTTTTGCTATTCATGTGTTCAATGTAAATCATCAATATCGGGTAATAAAATCAATGAAAGATAACCTGACAGATGATGCTGTGGCTATACATATTGACTACAGTGAGAACTACAGCTGCAAATATGCTAAAGAGATAAAGGAGACCCATTTCGGCACTGGAAATGACCAGGTAACCCTCCACACTGGGGTACTTTATCCAAGTAGGGACAGAGTGGAGGCCTTTGCATCCCTCTCAGCCTGCCTACGGCATGATGCAGTAGCAACATGGGCTCAACCTGATCCAGTGTTGAGGTACATTTGGAAAACGTATCCTGAAGCCCGCAACCTACACTTCATTTCAGATGGCCCAACTTCCCAGTATAGGAATAAGTCATGTTTTTACTTGGCCTCCACTTCATTTCAGATGGCCCAACTTCCCAGTATAGGAATAAGTCATGTTTTTACTTGGCCTCCACTTCATTTCAGATGGCCCAACTTCCCAGTATAGGAATAAGTCATGTTTTTACTTGGCCTCCACTGTGCCTTTCATGCATGAATTTAAATGGGTGACCTGGAACTACACTGAGGCTTCCCATGGAAAAGGGGCTCCAGATGGGGTAGGTGGGGCTCTGAAAAATCTGGCAGATAGAATTGTGTCTTATGGGACAAGCATTCCAAATGCAGATTCTCTATATGATCAACTGAAAGCCAACTCCTCAGTCACTCTCTTCAAAGTCTCAGAGGAGAAGATAAAGGCCAGCAGTGAGTTGACCCCCCCAAATCTCAAAGCTGTTCCTGGGACACTGAAAATACATCAAGTGAGTTAACATTTATATAAGTAAATGTATTTACATAAATTAAATTAAGTAATTAATAATGTGCCCATGTTATTACTGTGAAGAGCAGGACACACACCATTTTCACAAATTTGGAGTATGATAAACTGATTAAGATACAGTGTTCAAGTGTGTCTTTAACATGTGTCTGACTGAATTCAACCCTAACAGCTCACATCCACTAAACCAGGAGTCATCAATACAAGGGACAGTCACACAGGTGAATTACATTTCAAGTTTTCTGTTAATATGTCTCTCCAGTTACATTACAGTGATATACAGACAAAATTCATAGAGACCATAAAATATTTCTTAAAACAGATTGCTGAAGGGCAATATGAAGTGGAGACTATGAACAGCTTTGGAGACAAGCGCTTCTATTACCCGGCCATAAGATATCCAGGAGAAAGGGTCTGGTATTATCGGCAGGACATCAGGGAAATAATCCCAGAACCCCTCCCTGCCACCTCATCATATTTTGTTTTAAAATGTATGAACATATTATAGAACACTACTTACTCACTAGTTATTTAATACGTCCTACTTAAAATTGTGTATGTTATTATTTTAACAGAGTAATTAAATAAACTACACTGTAAATCACAAATGTTTCGGTAATGAGAGTTAATAAGGAAATGACAAAAAATAATACATGTAAAAAATGTATCTCTCCAGTGTTATACCTAGTTTGGAGCATGACTAATAAGAGTCTACTTTAATAACTGCCAAATTACACATTTTTTACCACATATTTGATGTAATGTTATGTTGCGGTAATGATATTTTTTTAAGGACTACATCAAAAAAATAGAAATAAAAACATAGGAAATATTTTAAAAATCCTCTGAAAATATTTTTTATAGTGAGTTCACACTATAATCTTACATGTAGGAAAATTATATTTTCTCCAAGGGCATTTTAAAAATTCTGATATTGGATGCCTTCTACATCTGGATTTCAGAAAGTGTCTCTTATCATTATTGAATGAAAGTGTTCGACAAGGACTCTTTACTAAACTTTAATGGTGATAGAGTTAGTCAGTTTGAGTGAAATACTCAACGGAAGACGAAGTTTATTAGTTCTAGCTGCTAAGACAGTGGCTAGTGCTTGTTCATGGACTTTGCTGGGATGCTAGCGAACAGCGAACTCAACCAGAAAAGCCTGTGTGAACTGGGGAACTAGACGACGACGACAGAGATCCTGCCAGAGCCGGATAGCGTTGCTGATAGGACTTTGCTGACATCGTCTGCCCTGCGGTGGATTATAGTATCCTGTCTCCCTGATTTCGCTCACTATTGCCACCTTGGACTCCACGTGAGAACCGCCATCTTGTAAAGGTACCTTACATTTTGTTTGCCTACGGGTGAAGGAGCTGTTTTGTTTTAAGCTACAATGTACACCAGCATCTTTCTGGCCAGCATCGTTTGAACTGGGTATTTTGATTTATTCGCATATTCGTATTGCCGGCTATAGGTATATTGACTTGGGCCCATAGGTTAGCCGTGTATATTTTATGTTAGTTGAATGCATGGGACATTCTGAGAACCGAACAATTGAATTTTTAATATTTTGAAAAGAGGTGTAAACGCTATTTTCTGTTTTCCTACTTTTCTAAGTAAATGTACATGTTTTGATATAAATAAGTGTGGTTACTGACTATTTTGGTTATTCTGAATAAGTTAGTTAATAAGTATATATGGTAACTTTGAAGTGAATGTTTCTAAAAGTTTTAAGAATTTAAGTGTCTGTTTATAGTGAGTATGATTGTAAAAGGCATTGCATTCCATAGTGTAATATATGGTAATAGTTAATTTATTAGAGATTTAAGGTGAAAAAGCATTACATTAAAAGAAGGTAATTACATACACATAAGTATAGGTTAAAGTAACTTTATTAGTAAAACATTTAGTTTGAAAGAATTCAGGTTAGCCACCTCTCATAGCCATACAAGCTAGAGAGGCACTACACTAAGAAGTCACATCGTTTGAACAGTCTGAAGATAATCGGTAGTGCTGGAGACTAGTCTGACTGGTTAGTTGTGTAATGTGAACGTAAGTGGCAACACAAAAGGGGCCAGGAAATCATTCTTATTTCTAGACTGACTTCCATTTCAAATATTTTTGAAGGAAAGTCCAATGGCCTGGAAGTAGGGTGTGACTTAGGCTCCCTGTTTCTTTGGTTCCCTGATGCCCTGATGTGTTTGTTTCCATCGCCAGCCGATGCCTGGTTCTTCTCTTATCTTTGTACCTCACAAGATCACATAGTCAGTATCACCAAGAGCCTGTCTCTGACACAGACATTACCTAGGTTCAGGAGTTCAGGAATCTGGGGTTCTCTTCGTATTTACTAAACCTTAGATGTTCAAAGTTTTCAGACCACTCAGTCCATATGTCTAACAGTCTATGGGCCCTATCATGCCGCGGCGCACTGTGCATTCGCGACGTGCGCATGGTGTCATTACTATTCTGTGCCAGTGCATCGTTCATTTTTTCCGGCAAAAAATCACGTTGTCTAGATAGCAGATGACACTGCGCCGTCATGGGTGTGTCAGCGAAAAGAAGAGGTGTGGTCTGGCGCAAAGCGTGCCAGATGCTATTATAAGGACGCAAAAATTAAATCCGCCAGTGACCAACAAAACCCTGGTCTGTCGTCAGTTGCGCGTTGCTGAAAAGCTATTTTAGGGGCGCACAGCGCTTTGGGATATGAAAGCGTGCACAACGCGCGCACACCCTGCTTCTCTCACCAGCAGGAGCGTGCAGCAAGGTTTATACAAAAGTTTTTCATGTGGAGAAAAAAATTATGGAGTCCCTGGAAATATGAAATATAAATGTACATCACATATATCACAATATTTATTCATTTGCGTTGAAAGCTTTTGTTTTCTCCGTCTTCTAACATCGTTGTACCGCTTTCGGCACTGTTCGGATGTTCTTTTTTTGCCAAAGGCGGAGGACACAACTGAGGATATTTCCTCCCATACTTCCTTGACCCGTGGAGGTTGGGGGGGATTTTTTCCATCCCCGAAGATAACCTGTTCACACACTAGCAGGTCGGTCTCCTCCATCGAAAAACGCTCCTGTCTTCCGGGTAAATTCGCCATCGTAATAGCAACACACTATGGAAAATGCGCCGCTGGCTTTTAAAGGGAATGAGAGTATAAATCCTGATATTGAAAATGAAAACTGAAATGTTTTCAAATCAACCTAATTGTTAGTACTTCAATTCTTAATGCTTACTTTGCGATTCAGACTGATTCTGTTCCCTACAAGACCTAACTTGGTCCAGTCTACCCAGCCTCATTTGGTCTGGGCTGACAGGGAAAAGTCCTTACAGTCTTGGAAGAGAAAACAATAAACACTCACCGACTAGGACAGACCAGGTTGTTTTCTTCCACACTGAAGTGCTCCAGAGAGTTTAAGTTTTCTCAGTGATCCCAAGTTATGAAAAAATGCAAAAACCACAAGAGACTCGGTTAGACTAAAAGAATAAGAAAATGACTCATTTATGAAAAATTCTTTCAGCAAAGCAATGCAAAACATTAAGAGCAGTTGAAAATCAACACCTGCGTAACTAAATCAACACCTGCGTAACTAAATCAACACCTGCGTAACTAAATCAACAGCTGCGTAACTAAATCAACAGCTGCGTAACTAAATCAACACCTGTATAACTAAATCAACACCTGTATAACTAAATCAACACCTGTATAACTAAATCAACACCTGTATAACTAAATCAACAGCTGCGTAACTAAATCAACACCTGTATAACTAAATCAACAGCTGCGTAACTAAATCAACAGCTGCGTAATTAAATCTAAGCCCAAGTTTAAACAGGCTCTTCAACTCAAAAGGAAAACATTTGATCTTCAGGCTTCAGGCCTTGTGCTTTCTTGTTGTTCAGTCCATCAACTGCATACAGACATTTAAAAACTACAAGTCTGTTGCTTACACAGAATGAAGACCAGTGTCCAAAGCATTATGCACACATTTATACAGCAATGTGGTGGATACATTGTTTATAATTTCCTTACTGTGAGTACATTATAAGACTCACTCAAAAGGCAGAGGATCATTAATGACCTAATTACCACCACATATCGAAACATTTGCAACCTCCACACATGACTGGATCCAAAATATGAGTATGTCTGTGTGTGTCTGTGTTTGGTGTACACAAGTCTAAGCAAGTTAAGGAAATGGAAACTGAAACATGTCTGTGGCTCCTAAACATTTCATCAGCTATCCTGAGGTTCCTGTATGTGTGTAGGGACAGATTTCTGTTGAGAAGATAGACAGTGCATCTGAACTCAGATGACAGGGACTATTATTCTGACATGAGTTTTCATTCCTTGGACCTCTAAACAAGCCTGTACCTATGGGTTATTTGTTTAATGATGTTTGCATATACAGGTAGGAAACTCACAACCCTTTAATGTTTTGTGTGAGGATTTAAACAGTGATTAATGTGATCTTGAAAAATGAAAATGAAGTGAGGATTGATAAGTGTTCAGCAATGTGCAAACAAAATCAAGATCACAAAATCCAAGACGAATAAATGACACTCAGACACCTGGAGAGCTTTTATGTTTTATTTAACATGACACGTCGATTACTTCAATATATTACACTTTTGAAATAAATATACATGAAGCACTCAAGGCAGACCTCTATCCCTCTATCCCTACAGTGAAGTGTCAATCTTTTATAAATCAGTGATGTCAGGAGTGTTTATGGAATGCACAACTTCTCTCTCCATCTCTATCTCAGGCTAGCACGCACGCATGCACACGCACACACACACACACACACACACACACACACAGTCTACAGAGGATAAGGTCCATTAGAAGTGAAGTTAACATTTAGTGTCCACTCTGATGATAAGTGTTCAAGTCTCTGAATAATGGGGTCTTCACCCCCTGACATGCAGGGGTGACAGACACCGTCCCTTAAACTGCCCATCAGTGGGCTAACAGGTAGCACAGTAGTCACACAACACACTGGTTATAATTCTTGTTATAAAACTTAGCAAACGGGGGGGGGGGGGGGGGGGGGGGGGGCATGATCACGCGCGTACACACACACACACACACACACACACACACACACACACACACACACACACACACACACACACACACACCTCTAGCATCAGTCCTTTCAGCAGCAGTTCAATAATGTAACATAGTTTTGTCCACACTAGTGGCTATTTTAGCTTCAGTCTACCCGTTCACCTCCCAGTGCAGCCTCTAGGAGGCACTACTGTACTGTTTGACCATCATTACAGCTGAAATGACTGATAGCTGAAATAGTGGGGCTGCAGCACCAACCAGCCCAATTCCCTCAACATTACCACTGAACCAATGACGTTACCCACCCTGCTAATGCTGTACCAATGACGTTACCCACCCTGCTAATGCTGTAGCCATGACGTTAGTCACCCTGCTAATGCTGTAGCCAGTACCTCATCCACTGAAGTTGCTCGGGTCAACTCGCATCTCCTAACATTTGACCTGTTCTGATACAGCCTAGCTAAATATTTATGTGAGATTATGTTTGAAAAAAAACTAGCATTTGGATCCCTCTGTGCGAGACATTTGCGTCTGCCTAACTTACATACAGCTGATTGTATTTGGTCTTAACACCTGACTGTAGCAAAATGGTCAAACTATTCGTCTCCGTATTATTTAAGCATTTGTGTTCACAAAGCAAGTGCTGCATTCAGTATCCAGCTTATCAACTTATCAATGGTTCTTTGTGCTAAATGATGGTTTTTGATGGAGGTTAATGATGATGGATGAAAAGTCCAGATGTTCTCAGGCTTTATTGATTCATGCGCATGCATGCGTGTGTTGTAGGTGTGCATGTGCACTCATATTTGTGTGTGTGTGAGTGAGAGAGATGGAGAGTGAGAGATAAGTGTGGGGTATACAGCCAAAATTTACACATGTGTAAAATGTTTAGTTGCTTGTTTCCCTACATATTAGAAGAATAAACAATCTTTATTTATATTTATATATTTTTTTATATTTATATTTTTATATATTTATCTTTTTGGAACATGCTATTCTGTGATTGATAATTAAAATGAATAGAGTCGGGAGTAGCCTGGGCTATCCATCATGTAAATATTTGGGACAACCGAACAGCAGTGCAAGGTGAGCACATTCCTCTGGTAAGTAGGCCAAGGTTACCATGTGTTTTTCTCTAGGCTATTGCAAATCACAATGTAGAGTCACTGGTTTCTTTATTTTCTCTCTCCGTTTTAGTGGGTCGACTTGGGTTGGGTCATAAATCATTGCGTAATTTTGCGGGTCGGGTGGAGTGGGTTGGCAGGTGCGGGTGTTAAATATCCTTGACCCGAACATCACTATTACCCAAAACCTAATGCTGTAACCATTAGCTTAGCCACCCTGCTAATGCTGTAGTCATTACCTTACCCACCCTGTTAATGCTATGGTGACACTAGCCTCCATTAACATTAACACTGTTACTGGTACAGGTCAGGGCCCTAATAATAATAGCGTGTACACTGTTACAGGTCAGGGCCCTAATAATGATAGTGTGAACACTGTTACTGTTAAGGGTTTGGGGCCCTAATAATAATACCATGTACACTGTTACTGTCACAGGTCAGGGCCCTAATAATAACAGTGTAAGCACTGCTACTGGTACAGTTCGGGGCCCTAATAATAAAAGTGTGAACACTGTTACAGTTCGGGGCCCTAATAATAAAAGTGTGAACACTGTTACTGTTACGGGTCACCTTTTATGCTGCCTGGTTCCATCCCAATACTGACCAACAGAGCAGTGAACAGTGAATTTCACCCCAAACAGAAAAAACCTGATCTGAAGACTGCACATCTGCTGTAAGCATGTCTGCTATTAGCAGGTCTGAGGAAAGCACCAGAAACGGCTCTAAATGTTCTCTGATGGCATATCTGCCATTGCTGGTACATAGCTGTACATGCATAGCCGTATAGCATTTGTGCTTGGAGCTCAGTTTCCGAGTTGTCTTCCAAGCGTCGAAGACGGGAGTGACGAAAGGTGACCCCTGACCTTCAGAGATCGGAGCAAAAACCTCAGAGTGCCTCCGAGTACCCCAAGTTAAAATCATCATGGCATCACCCATGGATAGTAAAGAAAACCTTAGATATGCAATATATAGATCTACGTTTCCTAAATATATAGATCTATGTTTATTACATATATCGATCTATGTTTATTAACTATATAGATCTACGTTTGTTGTCAGTTTAGCTCTTTTTGTGCCTCATTAAACCAGCTGTATGAACAACACTATCCTGTCTCCATCCGTCACCATGCTGCTACACGGTTTATGTTAAATACTGTGGATGCCCCGTTCTGAACGGATACTGCTATTTGCTAACAGCTAAAAGCAGGCAATGCTAACAGGTGATGCTAAACAAGCGACAGCATCAGAAGCACTAGTGTCACTACTCTGGCCATCTGCTATAAGCACCTCTCTTCAGAAACACCTCTTAAGATGCCCTTAAACACTACAAACCCAATGCAACCAAAGAGCCTTAGTCCCAGACACACGTACCGCTGCACTGCAGTCAGGGAGCAAAACCTCACTCACATTACTGGGTACTGGGCGCCCCCTGCAGGAGGCCTGGAGAGAAGACCATGAAGGAGAACCCTATTTAATGCACGACTTCAGAGATGTTCAGGAGTTCAGACCATGGAGTTATAAACCTAACCCTCCCTAACCCTAGATATTTATTCTTTACTTGTCAGGCTAATCTAGGGACTTTTCTCTAAAATCTAGGAATCTTAGCAAGACCTGTTCAGACCATGGAGTCCCATATGCTTTTGAAATGATTTATAAAGGAGAGCAAAAAAAAGAAAATCTAAATAAAACTAACATTAGGAAATAAAACTAACATTAGAAAAGCACTCGGCCAAGGCAAAGTAGGGTCACTGACCCAATACTAACTCCAAAATGTAATCACCTGTTCCTTGTCCCAATACTCCTGTTGTCTGAAAATTTCATCTCAATCTGTGCAGCACTTTTCAAATTATTTTGCTCACAGTCAAACTAACAAACAGACAGACAAACGCCGACAGAAACACAAACCTCCTTGGCGGAGGTCATAAAATAAACACTGATATGAGATCAAGTACATCCTTATCCCAGCTGCAAACAGGATAAAACCTCTTACACACACACCCTCTTACCCAAACCTGCTGCAAACAGGATAAAACATCTCTCTCTTACACACACACACACCCTCTTATCCAAACCTGCTGCAAGCGCACAACAGACACACACACACACACACACATTTACATTGATAAAATACCTGTACCAGGATGCCATAAGCAAATACACTCTCACACACACAGAGCCACACACACACACACACAGAGCCACACACACACACACACACACACACACACACACAGAGCCACACACACATATTTACTGGGACCTTTACATTAATAAATACTTGTACCAGATTTGCCTGTCGTAAATGCAGACTCTCTCAAAGACTGACACAAACATATACACACACATGCTCACACAGATGTACTGGGTGTTATAAGCAAGCCACCCCCCCCCCCCACACACACACAGACACAGGTGGGTTAGCCAGCGAAGACCTGTGGTGTGAGTGGTGGGGGCAGACGGTCATCGTCGGTGTTATCGGAGTCAATGGCAGGTGTTGGGCGAGGGGGGCGGAGCTCCAGCGGGTACCTCTCCAGGATGCCCTGCACCTGCCGTGCCACAGACTCCTCCCACTGCTGAAGCTCCGCCTGAAGCTCACGAACACCCTCCAGCACCTGAGAACACACACACACAGTTACAACACACACACACACTCACGCGCATGCACGCACAGATAGATAGACAGACAGACAGACAGACACACCTGTTCCTGGCGCTGGGTGAGACCAGAGAGAGCCTCCAGCTGGCGTTGGGCCTGTAGCACCCCAGGACTCGCCCCAACCGGCCCACTGCCGGCCCAGCCCCGGCCCGCCTCTGGGCCACACGGAGACGCCTGGCCGGACATGTAGCGCTCAAAGTCCTCAGGACTCAGGTTCAGAGACTGGGCATCCAGCTTCTCGATGAAGGCCACAGCACAGCACTGCAGACGGGGAGAGAGAGAGAGAGAGAGAGAGCGCTAGTAATCATGGGAACCACGAGTCTGCTGGGGTTGCAGACGGCTGATGTACTGGATGTGTGTGTGTGTGTGTGTGTGTACCAGGTTGGTGAAGTAGTATCCATCCTCTCCTGTCATGAGTCTGCTGGGGTTGCAGAAGCGGGTGATGTACTGGATGTGTGTGTGTGTGTGTACCAGGTTGGTGAAGTAGTATCCATCCTCTCCTGTCATGAGTCTGCTGGGGTTGCAGAAGCGGGTGATGTACTGGATGTGTGTGTGTGTGTGTGTGTGTGTACCAGGTTGGTGAAGTAGTATCCATCCTCTCCTGTCATGAGTCTGCTGGGGTTGCAGAAGCGGGTGATGTACTGGATGTGTGTGTGTGTGTGTGTGTGTGTGTACCAGGTTGGTGAAGTAGTATCCATCCTCTCCTGTCATGAGTCTGCTGGGGTTGCAGAAGCGGGTGATGTACTGGATGTTGGACTGCAGGCGGGGGGGGTTGGCCTTGAGGACGATGTAGATGAGAGCGGGCAGGAAGTCGTCGGCGGAGGCCGGCTCGTTCTTGGTGACGCGGATGGCGTTGAAGATGTGCTTGCTGCAGCTGGTGATACATGCTAGCTTATCCCGCGGCACACGCCTCGAGTCCATCTCAATCACATCTACACACACACACGCAGACACAGAAGGTACACCAACACTGCAATCACTCCCTCACCTGTGACAACATAAACCCCCCTCACCTGTGCCAACAGGCACAGGCCCCTCCCCCTGCCCCGCCCCCCTCACCTGTAATGGCTTTGACAACACTGTCAGAACCCTCAGGTATCTCCTCGTCCAGCGGCACACACAGCATCTGAATGGTCACCCAGTGTAGGGCCCTGAGAGACAAAGAACCCTGTGACACACCATACACATGGGCGAGTGTGTGTGTGTGTGTGTGAATGTACCAGTAAAGTGAGTGTGTGTATGCGTATGCATCAGTGAACTAAGTGTGTGTGTGTATATACAAGTGAACTGTGTATGTGTGTGTGTATGTACAAGTGAACCGAGTGTGTGTGTGTGTGTGTGTGTGTTTCTGACCTGATGCGGTTCTGAGTGGCCAGGTCCTTCTTCTCATCATCGGTGGTTTCGGGGCAAAAGACGTTCTTGTAGAGTCGAGTCATAATATACTTCTCCACCTGATCCATGACACACTCCACACGCTCAGAGGAACCTAACACACACACACACGGAGTTAGAACATCTCCACTTGATCAGTGAAGTGTGTAGGGTGTGTGTGTTTGTGTGTGTGTGTACGGAGCATCCTGTGTGTGGGTGTTTACCTTTGAAATGGACCATGAGGCGGTCAGACATGTTCTGGTAGAAGTCCTGCACACACTCCGACAGTTCATCAGCGCTGAGATCCTGTGAGGAGGCAGACACACACACACACACATTTTAAATACTTTTGTTTGGATCTCAACACAGGGGAGGAGTTCCAAACACAACCAGGACTGGAAATATGCTGCAGGTTTGGCCTGTGGTCACACAAGGAATGCCTTCTCCACTGACCAGTCCTGTTCTACTGATGGGTAGACATGAAACTTTGACTCCCAATGGATAATCTACCTTTTACAGTAGAGACTGAGCAGTACTTTACAAGCCTCTTGTTGGCCAGTCCCCTAAGAACAGTCTGTCTGATTGGCCCTCTCCCTAATAACACACCTTCTTATTGGCCATGCTCTCGATAAAGGCTCTGCTCTGCTTGTGGATCTCTCGGCCCGGCTTCTGCAGGCTCTTCAGGAAGTCCACGAAGTCCCGAGACACACGATCCGTCTCGATGCTGGACTGGCGCGAGATGGAGGGGCTCGGGGCTTTCCCCTCATGAGGCTCTGACAAAACACACACACACACACACACACACACACACACAAATGCAACCACACAAGCACACACACACAGTCACACAAACATGCACACACACATCCACAAACATGCACACACACACAACCACAGACACACACACACACAGAATGATTAGTGTACTGCTGAAATAACAACAACAGGCAGATGGGAGGTCAGAGTCTGAGGAGCTGACAGTGCAGTCTGCAGGCAGGTGACACACATGGGTGATAGATGCCACAGCAATACGTGTGTGTGTGTTTATGTTCATTAGACACAGATGTATGAAATGCTTCTATCTATCTAGGTTTCGACAGGTTGTTTGGAAAGATCAGTGTGGGGCTGATGGGCAAACCTTTCAGAAGCTTCTTCAACGTGGCCTTCAGTCATACGTTACACACACACACAGAGACACACAACCTGTTTTATCCCTCACACAGTAGTATCCCTCTCTATCCTGTGGGGGTGATTACTCCTTGTCCCCATAGGGACAGTATAGGGTGTAGTAGTAGGATGTTAGTATAGGGTGTAGTAGTAGGATGTTAGTATAGGGTGTAGTAGTAGGATGTTAGTATAGGGTGTAGTAGTAGGATGTTAGCATTGAACCACTGTGCTGACTGACTACCCCGTAGCCCCAATCCGACTGTTTCCCAAAAATCTACCATCGTACAATGGAAGTTGGACAGATGTTTGGAAAGACGTATGGACTAGCACTGTCCAAACTGCAACGTCTCCAGCTGTTTTGGAAGCGTTCAGAGACTACTCAGACACACTTGCTGCGGAAGAGCATGTCAATATCGTGAGCGGGCATCACCAATGTTGTCTTGTTAGTTAAACTAATATGACATATTTGGGGATAATATTCACTGCATTACTGTGTTTCATATTTATATGGACTTATATGGACTTTTGGGGAACACCTGCGTCATTTACAGATGCATTCCACTGACGGTCTACTCCAATTACTGGATTGCAGACTCGTCTGATAAGAAGACCCTCTCAAGAATGTCATCTACAGCTGAAACTTACCAAAGAATGTGATCTCTGCCAAACACCCTCTCAAGAATGTCATCTACAGCTGAAACTTACCAAAGAATGTGATCTCTGCCAAACACCCTCTCAAGAATGTCATCTATGACTAAAACTTTTTCACAGTCTCAGAATTGGGCCATTCTTCTGCCCAAAACTATTAACTGAAACCCATTTGATGGTCTTAGAGGTGTGTTGGTAACAGTCATGTCAGTAATGTAGTCAGGTCAGAATCTCAGTGTGGTTTCTGACAGCCAATCAAATGCATTTATCACATCAGCTGGTTCTTCCAAACCTCTAAGAACTGATTCAAACTCAAACGCAAGCTTAAGCCAGAGTGGGTCACAAATTGGAACAGCTTGTTCTGGAATGCAGCCGCGTGTTCTAGATTCTGTACCGTGTGGAGGACAGAGAGGGAAAAGAAGGAGGAGACAAAGTGAGAGGGGGGAAAAAGAGAGAGAGGAGAGAAAGGAAGAGAGAGGGAGAGAGAAAGAGGGACCCACCTCTCAGCCTCCAAACAAGAGCTGTTCAGCAGGGAGACAACACAACAGTGACATCACTAACATGAACCAGTGACATTTACACATGTGCCCACAGACAGACAGACACACACACACACACACACAAGGAAATGCACTGACGCGCATACAAACACACACACACAAACTCACACGCGCACACACACACACACACAGCAATGCAGAGACCTTAACACAGGTTCTAGCATGTGTGTGGAGACAGTGGAGTCATAAACATTGCTTACTGCCTCACCAACGCCCCACACACACACACACGTGCACACACACACACTAAAAAATGCACGGACGCGCACAAAAACACACACATGTGCACACACACACACTAAGAAATGCACGGACGCGCACACAAACACACACACAAACTCACATGCATGCGCACACACACAGCAATGCAGAGACCTTAGCACAGGTTCTAGCATGTGTGTGGAGTGTATTATGATAAGACAGTGCAGTCAGAAGCATTGCTTACCGCCTCACCAACGCCACACACACGAACTCACACACACACACATAAACTCATATGCACACACACAAACACAAACTCACACGCACGGACACACAGGCCACAGAAAGAATACACTGCAGGTCACACTACAGGCTGGGATTACACCACAGCTTCAGAATCCTGTGTGAAACACTACCCAGCACACACACACATTAACAGAAGAATATGATGAATGCCTCACACCAGTGTTGTGCGTTACTTTTCAGGTCAAAAGTAGTGTAACTGCTACTACTGAAAATTTGGTACCCAAACATAAGTTCCTTTTTCAATTTGGTGCAGTTACTTTTCCCAGGGACAGATTTGACAGGGACACTCAGCCTTCTCAGCTGCCCACTTGTGCAGTAGTTACTATTCCCAGGGACAGATTTGACAGGGACACTCAGCCTTCTCAGCTGCCCACTTGTGCAGTAGTTACTATTCCCAGGGACAGATTTGACAGGGACACTCAGCCTTCTCAGCTGCCCACTTGTGCAGTAGTTACTATTCCCAGGGACAGATTTGACAGGGACACTCAGCCTTCTCAGCTGCCCACTTGTGCAGTAGTTACTATTCCCAGGGACAGATTTGACAGGGACACTCAGCCTTCTCAGCTGCCCACTTGTGCAGTAGTTACTATTCCCAGGGACAGATTTGACAGGGACACTCAGCCTTCTCAGCTGCCCACTTGTGCAGTAGTTACTATTCCCAGGGACAGATTTGACAGGGACACTCAGCCTTCTCAGCTGCCCACTTGTGCAGTAGTTACTATTCCCAGGGACAGATTTGACAGGGACACTCAGCCTTCTCAGCTGCCCACTTGTGCAGTAGTTACTATTCCCAGGGACAGATTTGACAGGGACACTCAGCCTTCTCAGCTGTGGTAAACTCTCTTGGTAGCATGAAGCGAGAAGCAGCCAATGCAAACTTTTGCGGGATGGGGGCAGGAACGGACTGACGATCTGTGCGTTTTGGAAAAGTCCAGAACGACCGTCCAATCCGACGGCCTCTGGTCAGGCTTCCTTATCGGCCAAACTGTCTGGCTGTACATCACTTAAGTCCAGTCAAAGCTATGAATATGTCGATGAGGTCAGTTATCAGTTACTATTGCCATTAAAACTAAAAACTTTAGTTCTCATCAAACATGTCTGTTCTTAGTTCTGTTCCCAATAACGTAGGAGAAGGGCAAGAAACAATGAAAAGCCAATAAACTCACTCACTCACTCATGGAACATTTCATCCTTCAGTGCAGCCTGTTTGTGTTGCTTTAACTGACACAGAGACTCATGCATTAAGGGAACATGAGGTCACTTGAATACACAAGTATTGGCAGCTGCGCTTACGCTAGAGGAGGCCTTTCTCATTGGGTTATTTGGTCGACCAATCCCAGCGAAGAAAGGAAGGGAAAAACAGGAGCTGGGAAAAGACCTGCAGCCAGACAGGAAGTCTGATGGATGCTCTGCAAAAACATGCAGATCAGGGCTTTTTAAAGCGGGGCTCCTGGTGCGTTCACGGGAGACTGGGAGTTCAGTGGTCAATAAGAGTATAAGACTATAAAATAAGCCCTTAGCCTATGGATTTAGTGTCCCCTATATGCCCATAAGCCCTTAGCCTATGGATTTAGTGTCCCCTATATGCCCATAAGCCCTTAGCCTATGGATTTAGTGTCCCCTATATGCCCATAAGCCCTTAGCCTATGGATTTAGTGTCCCCTATATGCCCATAAGCCCTTAGCCTATGGATTTAGTGTCCCCTATATGCCCATAAGTATCAATGCTGTTATTTGATATAGTTTCATAGGGCTTCAGAGGTGGTGTTGAAGCCGGTGAGACCATGACATTTTTATACCAAAGATCACAAAAGACATGCCTGTTATGTCCTCCGTAGGAGAACTTTATGTAGACCCACACATTTAGGAACACATGTGGGGTTCTGCCCAAAGTCCAGCAACATAAAAGTAACCTAAAAGTAACGCGTAACATACAAAGTCCCTTTCCGTAGAGCTAACTAAGAAAAGTAACAGATCACCTTTTAAAGAACTAACAAGTAACGAGCAAACACTACTTTTTAAAAGTAGCTTCCCCAACACTGCCTCACACACACACACACACACACACACACACACACACACACACACACACACACACACACACACAGATTTGCCGACATGCACAGAAGAATGACAAATGGCTCACACTCACACTCACACACATGTGCGGACACACATAGACGTGCACACACACACTCAGACATGCACAAAAGAGTGATAAAGGCCTCACACTCACAGCACTACTGACTCTGGATCAGGCTTCACTCGAGTGTGAGTGTGTGTGTGTGTGTGTTACCTTCGGTAGGGGTGTTCATCATGAACATGTCCCTGAGGTCTCTCAGAAGAGTCTCCCCATGACTCTCCCTCCTCCTGCCCTGCACCTCCTGCTCCTGATCACACACTAGGACACACACACACACACACACACACACACAGGAACACACACACACACACACAGACACACACACACGCGCACACACACACACACACTCACCCAAAGGCACATGTACATGTACATGGACACACACACGCACACATGCACACACTCACCCAAAGGCACATGTACATGTACATGGACACACACACACACACACACACACACAGACACACATAGACACACACACACACACGCACTCACACAAAGGCACATGGACACACACACGCACACACAGACACACGGATTGGTGATGGATGGATGGATGGATGGTGGCAGGAGGAGACGTGTGGAGTGGATGAGAGAGGAACGAGGGAGCAGAGAGGATGAGAGGAGGGATGGATGCAGAAATGGAGTGATGATAAATCATTAGTGATTGAGAGATGACTGATTAATATCAACACAAACAAACAAACAAACAAACAAACATCATTGCCATGAGACCAGTCACACACACACACACACATAAACTACCATGAGACCAGTCAGTCATGGGGAAGAATGAGAGTGGAGACTCCCTTTGGATTAACCTCAAAACAAACGCCTCGATCTGTGTGTGTGTGTGTGTGTGTGCGTGCGTGTCTACTGTGGCTTGCTATGAAATCACACTGGCTCAGTGTTGTGACACACACTTGTGTGTGTGTGTGTGTGTGTGTGTGTGTGTAAACTGGCTCAGCTCAAAGCACACAAAGATGAAATTACTAAACAAATGTCAAAAGAATTAAAATGTTAAAATGAGGGATGTCATGCCATCACACACACACAAACACACACACTCACTCACAAGCATACACACACCAGCACAATCAGACATTCTCACACACACACACACACACACACACTCACTCACTCACAAGCATACACACACCAGCACAATCAGACATTCTCACACACACACACACACTCACTCACAAGCATGCACACACCCACACAATCAGACATTCACACACACACACACACACATACACACTTTCCCACTTCAAAGCAGGGATTGTCCCAGAGACCAGGAGGTGATATTTCAATGAATGCGAGTGTGAAGACTAGTTTACGGTCACACACACACACACAGCCCTCGCCAAGCAGTTCTCCAGCAGATGACAGAGACCTCCCCAATGAAGTGACAGAGACCCCACCCTGCAGAGAGTGCTAACCTTTGATTGGACCACACATTTTGTGATCGACCTGGCTTTGACCTCGTCAGCCCACCGGGGGCAAGATGAACAACATGCTAGTTTACAGCTTCCACTGGTTCTGGATACAGCAGAGGGATTTCCCAGTTGTATTGTGCCTTTCTTGTGTGTGTGTGTGTGTCTGTGTGTGTTATCTTTCTTGGGTGCAGTGCGTGATGACGGACTGAAGAACTTCTTGACGGTGGTGACCTTGCGTGTGTGTGTGTGTGTGTGTGTGTGTGTGTGTGTGTGTGTGTGTGTGTTACCTTTCTTGGGTGCGGTGCGTGATGAGGGACTGAAGAACTTCTTGACGGTGGTGACCTTGCGTGCGTGTGCGTGTGCGTGTGTGTGTGTGTGTGTGTCTTGGGTGCGGTGCGTGATGAGGGACTGAAGAACTTCTTGACGGTGGTGACCTTGCGTGTGTGTGTGTGTGTGTGTGTGTGTGTGTGTGTGTTACCTTTCTTGGGTGCGGTGCGTGATGAGGGACTGAAGAACTTCTTGACGGTGGTGACCTTGCGTGTGTGTGTGTGTGTGTGTGCGTGTGTGTGTGTGTGTGTGTGTGTGTTACCTTTCTTGGGTGCGGTGCGTGATGAGGGACTGAAGAACTTCTTGACGGTGGTGACCTTGCGTGTTTTCTCGTTACTCTTCTTCTCCTCAAACTTGGTGAAGGGCCCCAGAGTGTGTGGCGCTTGAGAGGGAGTGTGTGGCGCTTGAGAGGGAGTGTGTGGCGCTTGAGAGGTGGGGTGAGACTGGCTACCCTGATTACTGGCATAGGCCGCCTCCTCTTCCTCTCTCTGCAGCCTGAAACACAGACACACACACACACACACACAAGACCAGTTAAACACCACTCACTGCCCATGTATACACACACACCCTTTGTTCATACCATATCCTTGTGTCGTGCTATCAAGACACACCCGTGTGTATGCAAACACACACATACATTGAGTGTACTGTTCAGAATTTCCTACGGGATAATAAAAGTATTTCTCTATCTATCTATCTTACTTTACCTATACCTCAGACACACCCAAAAAGGCTAAAAGTACACACTCCTACACACACCCTGTCTGCCTCGTCAGTCTGTTCTCTGACCCCCCTACACACACCCTGTCTCACCCTTCAGTCAGTTCTCTGACCCTCCTACACACACCCTGTCTCACCCTTCAGTCAGTTCTCTGACCCTCCTACACACACCCTGTCTCACCCTTCAGTCAGTTCTCTGACCCCCCTACACACACCCTGTCTCACCCTTCAGTCAGTTCTCTGACCCTCCTACACACACCCTGTCTCACCCTTCAGTCAGTTCTCTGACCCCCCTACACACACCCTGTCTCACCCTTCAGTCAGTTCTCTGACCCTCCTACACACACCCTGTCTCACCCTTCAGTCAGTTCTCTGACCCTCCTACACACACCCTGTCTCACCCTTCAGTCAGTTCTCTGACCCACCTACACACACCCTGTCTCACCCTTCAGTCAGTTCTCTGACCCTCCTACACACACCCTGTCTCACCCTTCAGTCAGTTCTCTGACCCTCCTACACACACCCTGTCTCACCCTTCTTCACAGCTTCTTCCTCTGAGCCTCTCTAAACCTCCTGCTTGTTTTTCTTCATTCACTTTATCAGAGGACAGGGTGTCTAAGCTTCTTACAGGCAGCCGTCCTACTTCTAGTCCACTGGACCCTATTCCAGCCACTCTTCTCCAGGCCAAAGCTCCTTCCATTGTGACAGCAGCCACACATGAGGTCAATGCTTCACTAGAAGTTCACTTCCCACCACCTACAAACAAGCTCAGGTAACATCGCTGCTCAAAAACCCTCCCTGGCTCCCACTCAAGTGGAGAACTACCAGCCTGTCTCTCTTATTCTTTTCCTCTCTAAACTATTGAACAAACCGTCTTCAAACAGCTCATTTCTCTCAACAGCTCATTTCTCGCACAGACTTCTCAATCTGGCTTCAAAACTGGCCACTCCACTGAAACAGTGCTTGGCCCGGTTTGAATCCTATCTCACTGGGTGATCATTCAATGTGTCACGGCTAAGGCAAACATCTGTGCTACACCAACTCACCACAAGGGTGTCCCAAGGGGCCCCTTCTCTTTGCCATGTACACCACCTCACTGGGCTCGATCCTCCACTCCCATGGCCTCTCCTATCACTGCTATGCAGATGATTACCAGCTCTATCTGTCCTTTCCTCCTGGTGACTCCACAGTGTCAACACAAATCTCTGACTGTCTTTCTGCCATATCTGCAAGGATGAAAGAACATTACCTGCAATTAAACCTCTCCAAAACTGCTTGGTCCTCTCAGTCAATCAAACCATACATCACATCAGCATTACGATAGACTCCCTATCTGTTGCTCCCACCAAGGTTGCAAGAAACCTGGGTGTCATTATTGATAATCAGCTGACCTTTTACTGATCACGTTTCCTCTGTAGCTCGGTCTTGCCACTTTTCTCTGTTCAACATAAGGAAGATCAGGCCGTATCTAACCCCACATGCAACCCAGCTCCTGGTACAGACCCTTGGTTATATCTCGCCTTAACTACTGCAATGCCCACCAGAATGCAGCTGCAGGTCTGGTTTTCTGGCCAAAAAGAGCATGTTACATCTCTGTTCACTGAACTCCACTGGCTACCCTTAGCTACTTGCATCAAATTCAAAGCACTAATATTGGCCTACAGGGTGACTGACGAACCTGCTCCCACCTAACTTAATACCTTCTTAAAGCCTTGCCTTCCAAGTGCTACCAGAGCAACGGATACCCTCTCCACCTTGAAGACCCAGTATGTCCTGGCTTAAAACTTATTACTACCTGAAATGCACTTACAAGGCATCCCCCGACACTCTCTCTCACACACACACACACTCTTCCTACTGCACTTTTATCACACTCCTGCACTTTCATTTTCTGTTAGCAAGTTTCACTCTTAGTAAAGTTTTAATTGTGTTGCAGTTTGAATGTTAATCCTCTTTTTGTAAGTCACTTTGGAAATATATATACGCACAGGTACACTCTATCTGTCACACGTACTTCTCAGCCAGCGCCCAGTCGTCCTGGATCTGCTTCTGTCGTGCCCTCTGGTATTCCTCCCGCCAGCACTTGGAGCACAGGCCCTGCCACGCCGCGTTGCCATAGTAACCGCATCCCTTCTTACACAGCAGCTCCGACTGATCCACATGGATCCCACGGCGTTCCGCTCGCTGGCTCATGTTTCCCTGACCCACATAAATAAACAAACACACACACACACACACACACACACACACACTTATAAACTAAAGCAGCTTCAGTGGAGGTCCATTCACCCGCCCAGAGCGTAACACACCGCACCAGAATCTGCACTGACCCGCCCGTAAGAAGCTCTGCAGGGTAGCTGTCGCGGATCACCCCTCCTGGTCCTGATCGGATCGGATACTAAGTAGTATTCAATAGCGCGTTAGCTGTCCGCACTGAACCGGGAATCGAAACTCTGGAGGTCTCCAAGAGTTTGCTCCGTCAGCTCATGAGCAAAAGCAGCATACTTAAGGAGACAGATCCGAATCTAACGTTACTGAACGGAGGTCTGCACTCCTGGCGGCAGGATTCGGAGTGAAATTTGTTCCTCCAGAGTTACTGTTAGGTCGAGAAGGACGACGACGTTATCGCCTGACCGGCAGACACAAAATATTTCTGATGAGAGTGACGAGACTGCAGTGGGTCCCTCCCTGGATCACTAAAATGTCCAGTCGGGTGCAAGATGCCACAACCTCGCTGAACGGTGCTACAAAGTCGTAAAAGTGTAGACACAAGCATGCACAGTCTCTGTAGGCGAAACCACCAGCGACCAACCTGACGTTACCTGACAGCTGTTTACATCAAGGAGGTATAACTGCTAGATAACGTTTCAGTGTAGCTAACGTTAACTTCTTGCTAGCTGCACTACTTACTCGCATTGCGGACCTCTGGACAGCCTTTCTGTTAGCCTGTGGGATTTGTAATGCGTTGCGTTATGCGTAACGTTATCTGGATACCATCCTAGCTATCTCAAGCGCCCCAGGGTTACCATTTTTGCTAGCAGATACCGAGTTTGCGGACAGCAGGTTAAGTTAGCAGCAGCTAAGGCCATTTAACTGGGCTAAATACCCGCTATTGTGAAGGGAGGAAAACCTCAATCCAGCGTTGTTGTCTCGCATTCCAATTAAACATGCCCGTGCCTCTGAAACCGCATAGTTACAAAGGTTACTGTGGTCTCATTGATGTATAGGCTGTTATTCGTACCGCTACAGCAGAGGTGTGGAATGTTGTCGTCCTGCGGGATAGCAGCCTCGCTCTGGCTCGCGACACCGGTGATCCAAGGAACGCGCCAGGGCAACGAGAGGAGCACAGAACGACGTAGACTGTCGTTGTCAAACTTAACACAGAGTGGCGCCAGTGCCCTATGCTAAAGCCAAGTTCGGAGGAATTGGTAGGTCTCTGTAACCTCGGCTCGCTCTCTCTGTTACTGTAAGTAAGCATAGAGTCGTAAAAGCTGCACTCTCCAGGATAAATCTTATGATTTATTGGGAAGTATGTCAAGACAAACGTTTAGGCCTAAGCCATCTTCAGCGTCTTGTTGTCTTGTTGTCTTTAAAAAACGGTAAGTAAGCATTCAGAAAAGAACTGTAATGTGTCCCATTGAAAGACAGAGGAACATTGTTCCTTTTTTTCTTTTGAACAAACAGCGACAGGTCCACAGCTGCCAGGCCTTCCCTCAGGAATACCCTCCTCAACCTCATCAAACACAGCCATCATCCTTCAAACAGGCCCTACAAACACATCAAACACAGCCATCATCCTTCAAACAGGCCCTACAAACACATCAAACACAGCCATCATCCTTCAAACAGGCCCTACAAACACATCAAACACAGCCATCATCCTTCAAACAGACCCTACAAACACATCAAACACAAACTGCTTCAGTCCTCCTGCACTGACATTAATAGGCTTATCATATACTTACATGGGTCCAATGCTCTTGCACTGACATGAATGGGCCTACTAAGATCAGTGCATACTATGATGTGAATAGGTCTACTTAGATCAGTGCATACCATGACGTGAATGGGCCTACTTAGATCAGTGCATACTATGACATGAATAGGTTTACTTAGATCAGTGCATACTATGACGTGAACAGGTCTACTTAGATCAGTGCATATTATGACGTGAATAGGTCTACTTAGATCAGTGCATACTATGACATGAATAGGTCTACTTAGATCAGTGCATACTATGACATGAATAGGTCTACTTAGATTAGCGCATACTATGACGTGAACAGGCCTAGACTACTTAGATCAGCGCATACTATGACATGAATAGGTCTACTTAGATTAGTGCATACTATGACGTGAATAGGCCTACACTACTTAGATGGGTTCAGTTCTCTTGCATACTGTGACATGAATACTTGGGTTCAAGGCTCAAACCTGTTGCATCATCATGTGAGGCGTTTAGGCTACTTTTTATTGAAAGTATTTCATTTATTTTATTTTATTTAATTACTGTTGTGATTTGAACAAATGATGAGACTCTGGGTGGTTGTACAAGTAATTTAACTCTGAAACGTGTCAAAGCGTTTGAAAGCTAAAGCAGAGGAAAGCACTGTTACATAGAAATGGTCATCTGACCATCACCATCATCATCATCCTCATCATCCCTCTTAAAGTCAGGAGACCAGACCTCGGCGACATTTCCCTGAGTGTTCCTAGGGAACCAGGGGCATTGCCATTTGTGCAGTTAATGTCATTAACGTAAGTGCTGTCATCGTATCCAGTCTGATTTAATCCATAGCCCTGTTGGTGGAATCTTAGTACTGTCTATATGACATTTCTGCTGGGCGTGGCAAATTAGCAAACGCGCTAGTTGGGTGGCAAGTGTAATTTTAGCATCACTATTAAACTAACCTTTCATGTCGATTCAACCAAGATAAAAAGAAAACATTTTGTTATCATGATCTTGTTAACTTGAGATGTACATTTTAGAGGTCGTTGTCTGTTAGATAATAGGTAGCCTACAATAATCTGTTTCACTTTTTAGCTAATAGCTTAACTACAATCATCTGTTAACTGCCATACACATAGGGCTAACGATAAGTTACTTCCAGGTGGCAGAACGCTATTGTTTATCAACATTCTAAACTCCCCTATAGGAAAAAGAATGAGAAAATTTGATAAAAACAGATCGAATAGCAAACCGGCAGCTGATGTTAACTGAATGGGGCGTAGAAAAATTAGACTGAAAGAGAGTCCCTGTTAGTCATAAGATCATCATTAGATTAGATCATTAGATCATTGTTTGGCCTACGTTGAATCACATTTTCTAATTCTTTTTAATTTCCTTTTTCCTTAATTTCTTTTACCAACAGAGCATTCAGTGACCTTGAACAACAGGGCTATGGATTGGTTCACACCTGATTTCTCCTTTAAGCAAGTACATTTCATTTAGTGTGTAGAATAGCAAAAATAGACAGTAAACATTTTTGGTTTTACTTTTTAATATAAAACAACTCTACCAAATAAAACCCTTTAAATAAACATGGCTCACAAACACATACTGACAAGAAAGAGTGAGTTTACATGGCAATGACGACACATAATGTGCTTTTTTTTCTTGCAAGATGAGTACAAGAGAACTTAAGAGGTAGCTGAACAAACAACGACAAAAACAACATAGTCCTTCTCTTCGATAAGCAAGGTTAATTCATACAAAATAACACGTTTGGTCACAAATAAGAAAATGTAAAAACAAGCACGTACAAAAAAGCTACATTAAAAACTGCTGATCACTGCGGCGAGTAATCTCATGAGTAAAGACTGCAGCAAAGCAACCTGTCAACATCAGCAGTCACACACACACACTCACATACACACACACACATACTCACATACACACGCACACACACATTCACATGTACATTCACATACACACACACACACAAGTAGAAAAAAAACACGAAAAGCTCAAACATGGACCTGAAAAATGAAAAGTATTAAAGAACATCCCATGTTTAACGTATTCCATAGAAACATACAGCCCTACAGTCACTCTCTCTCTCACACCACACACACACACACAAACACAAGTATCCTACAGCACAAACACAAAACATACACAACAAACAAAACCACTTAGAAACACTACCAGACCAATGTGTGAGGTCACAAAAACATTCAAGTAAAAACAGATGGTAAATATGCACAAAAAACCTGGTGAATGAAAGGCTGACGAGCACAGGAAGGAATGCAGGCGGCGTTGCAGAACGGCAGCATAGCTAAACTCAATCTTCATCGTTGTGTTATTGATTACATATTGGCAGGGATTTATGGGACTTCCCTAAAGCATCCCCTTGTTAACTGAATTAGACCCATGACTGATTGCTAATTCATCATATTTGCAAACATCATTCCCTCAATCACAGAGTTGCACAGCGTAGCGAGCAGTGGAACATCATTGAAACACTCATTCAGATTTACCCTCCTCACTTCCAAAGGCCTCGGACCACACCTCTGGTTCTGAATCTGATTCAGAGCCACACACACACACACTTAGTCATTCGGCCCCCTCACTCCCAAAGGCCTCGGAACACACTCCCAGTTCTGGATCTGATTCATAGTCACAGACTTACTTACTCTCTCTCACACACACACGCTTAGTCATTCAGTCCCTCTCACTCCTAAAGGTTTCGGAACACTCTTGATTCTGTCTCTGATTAATGATGTCTGTCTGTCTCTGTTTGGGATGACAACTGACTGTCTGTCAGCTGTGGACACATAAACACTTGTCTGATTGGGATGCCAACTGACTGTCTGTCAGCTGTGGACACATAAACACTTGTCTGATTGGGATGCCAACTGACTGTCTGTCAGCTGTGGACACATAAACACTTGTCTGATTGGGATGCCAACTGACTGTCTGTCAGCTGTGGACACATAAACACTTGTCTGATTGTGATGACAACTGACTGTCTGTCAGTTCTGGACACATAAACACTTTTCTGATGACAGTTATAGTCCTGACTACCACCTTTACTTATGACTGCACCCTTGCTTATAACATGTCCGCTTCTGTTACCAGCAGTGCCACTCCAGACCAACAGGGAGCAGCACAGGTGGAAACATGGTTGAGTTGAGACTCCCAGAGCTTCAGCAGGGCCAGTCTGCCATCTGCATACGTGAGCCTAACAAGTGATTTTTGTCAGCCTCAGTGGCCAGGGGCTGTGCCAGGAGGGACAGATGTCACACATGTCTGTTTGGGGTGCGCTGGGTGTGTTCACTTCACTACACTACAACAAATACCATGTGGTTCAAAGTTTCACAGAAAGCATAGTGCAGGTTTCATACTTTCAGTCACTGTGCAAACCAACCAACCAACCACACACACACACACACACACACACACACACACACGGACACACAGAGTTTAAACCAGCTTGGGGCACATGAGTGGTTGATATAAGTAGTCCAGACAGGCCTCTTCTGGTAAGTGTGGAAGTGAGATATTCAAATAGACCCTGGTGGGTGGGGCCTTGGACTGGAGACACTGCTTGGCAATCAAACCAATCACACACAGATACACACACAGGACTACTACTACTTTACATCTACACACACACACAGAGTCAGATCTCTACCACTTAAGATGTATGACTCCACAGTCTCACACACACACACACACACACACACACGCCACCTGTGATGTAGACAGTCTGTGTGTGAAGGAGGCCTGTTTGAGGGCTCCATAGGGCAGTGGTCACATCCATCCAGCACTCAAGCAGGTGGAGCGTGGCCTGGTGCACCAGACTCTCACTTTGCTTCACTCTGAGTCTGGACACTCTCCAGACTTGGTTTGAACTTTTCACCTATTGGCTCTGCCTTCAATTTCTGGATGCTAAGAAATGTAGTGGAGGAAACCGAAGCCTTTGAAAGGTATCCTGACTAGTACTGTAGCGGAGTGCAGTATTGAGTGGCCTAGCTACTACAGTCTCTCCGGAAAGGACCATTCTAACGACCATACACTGACACCCCCCCCCACTCTCCAACACCCACACTAAGGCTGGCACTGTTCAAACTATTTGATCAATTCAAGATCCTGTGTGTTCCGCATGTTGATTCCGAGACATGAAAGCAGTGAAGAGCATCTCTATTCCTTATCCCATGAGCAGTCCGACATTCTTAGCCAGGACTACAGCTCTGAACCACAGACGTCACAAGGGCTTATCAGAACTTAGAAGCAGAACTAAAGTTACCATTTTAAAAATTATTTCTGATTGGTCTTCTTGTTGGCCTGTTTTGGTCCACTTGTTATTGATTATTCATTTATACCAAATTCTACTTGATTGTTGTTCCCGTCCCAGCCCCTGACGCGCGCACACACACACACACACACTGACTCAACAGGCAACCTTATTACTGCTTCGATACACACTGAGGAGGAGCAGGTGTGTGTGTGTGTGTGTGTGTGTGTGTGTGTGTTGGATCAGATCACACGTAGCACAGGTACAGGTAGGTCTTCTCTATGCGCCAGTCGGCGGGCACGTCCTCGGGCTTGTGGTTCTTCATGTGCTTCTGCATGGAGGACAGGCTGGGGCAGTACTCCTGGCAGATGGTGCACTGGTAGGGAGACGCGCCGTTGTGGGTGCGCAGGTGCTTGATCATGGCCGAGTAGTCGCGCGAGCGCTGGTGGCACAGTTTACACTCAAACGGCTTCTCTCCCTGCGTGGACACACACACACACGCACACACACACACACACACACACACACACACAGAGGCACAGTTTACACTCAAACGGCTTTCTCTCCTGCGTGGACACACACACACACGCACACACACACCACACACACACACACACAGAGGCACAGTTTACACTCAAACGGCTTCTCTCCTGCGTGGACACACACACACACGCACACACACACACACACACACACACACACACACACAGAGGCACAGTTTACACTCAAACGGCTTCTCTCCTGCGTGGACACACACACACGCACACACACAACACACACACACACACACACAGAGGCACAGTTTACACTCAAACGGCTTCTCTCCTGCGTGGACACACACACACGCACACACACACACCACACACACACACACAGAGGCACAGTTTACACTCAAACGGCTTCTCTCCTGCGTGGACACACACACACACGCACACACACACACACACACACACACACAGAGGCACAGTTTACACTCAAACGGCTTCTCTCCTGCGTGGACACACACACGCACGCACACACACACACACACACACACACACAGAGGCACAGTTTACAACTCAAACGGCTTCTCTCCTGCGTGGACACACACACGCACGCACACACACACACACACACACACACAGAGGCACAGTTTACACTCAAATGGCTTCTCTCCTGCGTGGACACACACACGCACGCACACACACACACACAGAGGCACAGTTTACACTCAAACGGCTTCTCTCCTGCGTGGACACCACACACGCACGCACACACACACACACACACACACACACACACACACAGAGGCACAGTTTACACTCAAATGGCTTCTCTCCTGCGTGGACACACCACACGCACGCACACACACACACAGAGGCACAGTTTACACTCAAATGGCTTCTCTCTTGCATGGACACACACACGCACGCACGCACACCACACACACACACACACACACACACAGAGGCACAGTTTACACTCAAACGGCTTCTCTCCTGCATGGACACACACACACACACACAGAGGCACAGTTTACACTCCAAACACACACATTCAACATACACACACACCAAACACGTATACACACACACACACACACACTCTCTCTCACATAACATACACCAAACACGTATACACAAACTAACACACACACACACACGCTCTCACATAACATACACCAAACACGTATACACAAACTAATACACAGACACACACACACAACACACACACCTCTCTCTCACATAACATACACCAAACACGTATACACAAACTAAACACAGACACACACACACACACACAACTCTCTCTCACATAACATACACCAAACACGTATACACAAACTAATACACATACACACACACACACACACACACACACACACACACGCTCTCACATAACATACACCAAACACGTATACACAAACTAATACACAGACACACACACACACACACACACACTCTCTCTCACATAACATACACCAAACACGTATACACAAACTAATACACAGACACACACACACACACACACTCTCTCTCACATAACATACACCAAACACGTGTACACAAACTAATACACACACACACACGCTCTCACATAACATACACCAAACATGTGTACACAAACTAATACACAGACACACACACACACTCTCTCTCACATAACATACACCGAACACGTATACTCAAACTAATACACAGACACACACACCACACACACACCACACACACAGACACACACACACACACCACACACACACACACACAGAGAGACACACACACACACCATTCTCACAGGGCCTGGTTTGGTTTTCATGAGTTTCATCAGACGCTGGCATTAAGATGCAAAACATGAACAACTCTCTCACACACACACACGCACACACACACAACACCACCACACACACACACACACACCACACACACACACACACACATAGGAGCTCTAACCACTGGATTTCATCAGAAACAATTTAGATTCAACACACACTTGCTCTGTCTGTCTGTCTCACATGGGTGAATACTAACGTGCTCAGATCAAAAGACATTCCCACCATTGAATATACATCCAATTAGACCTATGGACACATGGGCACACACACACACACACACCACACAACACACACACACACACACACACTGTGCACAAACATAAATATCCATCGGTAGCACACTCATTAGATTAGACAGAGGTATGTAAGAACAAAAATCACGTCTTGCTCTACCTGTTACCAGACACACACACACACACATACATTTCCTCTCTCTCTCTGTGAGAAGTCAGTGCGTCTGCTCAGACAATGGCTACAAACACACACACACGCACACACACACACACACAACACACACACACACACACACACACACACACAGACTCTGGATATACAGCACCTCAGTCTCCCTCCACAGTAATGGGTGTAACTGGAGCTGGACTATTGATCAGCTATTGACAGCTCAAAAAGGGGCATTTAGCAGTGCTGCAAACACACACACACACACACACACACACACACACACACACACACACAACACCACACCACACACATAGATAAACATACTTAGACATGTATGCTTATACACACACACACCAAGTCAGATGTTAATGTCAGGTCTGTTGATGCATGTCTTTGGGGTGTGTTCAACATTGCAGCTGACACGTTGAATCGGCAACAGAGCTGTGAGCTGTCTGGGGTATTATGGGCTGTCTGGGGGTACTATGGGCTGTCTGGGGGTATTATGGGCTGTCTGGGGATACTATGGGCTGTCTGGGGGTATTATGGGCTGTCTGGGGGTACTATGGGCTGTCTGGGGGTACTATGGGCTGTCTGGGGGTATTTTGGGCTGTCTGTGGGTACTATGGGCTGTCTGGGGGTGCTATGGGCTGGTCTCTGTAATCTGTCTTGAGCATGTCCACTACTAGACAGAAGTTGACAGTTTACTATCTATGCTGACTACTGACACTAACAAGCACTACTTAAAACCTGCCAAATTAGCTAGTCAAGTTATGCTCTGACTGTAGGGTTTCAATTTGACTGGTGTGTTCAGTTTTAACAATCTTGCGAAATTCCACAAAAGTGTACATTCATTATGATACCTGTAGTTCAGAAAAGTAGTAGTTCACTGTTAATCGCAAGTAATCACACACATCCTTATTTGTGAAGAAAGAATGTCACACATGCCCCTGGTTAGTGCAAGACTCAGCAAAGTGGTTTCCTACACACCCAGTGTGAAAGAGTGGAGTTATCACAGGTGCCTATGGGTGCCCAGGGATGACCACATGATTATGTGATAAATGATATTCCCCCCAATTTTGCATCCCAGGCGCACAAGTTCTGCACTCCCACCTGCTTCCAATCTACTACGGCTTGGTCTTCTTCCTGTGCTCTCATTCAACATGTCCGTCAGCTCTTTTGAATGCCATCATGAAGCATCTACAGCCGCCATTATGATGCTTGTATTTATGTCAAAGAGAAACTCTCTCATCCCCAGACAGAGCAGTCTGGGTAATTTATGGTTCTGCGTTGACTCAGTGCAAAGGTCACACGTTGCCTTGTTGCTGTCATGTTCCTGATATGGTTCTACGTTGAGCGTACCCACGTTTGCGTTTCACAATTCACCAAATTGTTTTTGAGTGGAACTATCTGTGTGTGTGTGTGTGTGTGTGTGTGTGTGTGGTGTGTACTGTGTGTACTCTGTAATGTGTCTCCAGCTGGTGTTTGAGACTGAATTTCTTGCCGCAGCTGTTGCACTGGTAGGGCTTCTCCCCAGTGTGGATGCGCTTATGACCCTTCAACGTCGTGTCGTCACGGAAACAGCTCCCACAGAACTCGCACTCAAAGGGATGGTCACCTGATGGTCAGACACACACACACACACACACACACACACAGAGAGATAGACCAGAGAAATGACCATATAGCAGGTATCTCATTCTAAATATTTAGGATCTACATTAGTTGTGTTAAATGTTCGATGTCTGTCTTTGTCACACCACACACATACACACACACACACACGCATCAAAACATGCAGCAGCACTTTTAAACCATCAGACAGAACTGAAGATACAAATAGAATAAAACAAGAATCAAAATCTCAACAAAAATGCAGTATAATGCAAACCATTATATATGATCACATACACACACACACACACTCACTCACATACACACACACTCACTCACATACACACACACTCACATACACACACACACACACTCACTCACATACACACACACTCACATACACACACACACACTCACTCACATACACACACACACACAAACACATGTACACACACATACACACATGCACGCACACACATACACACGCGAGCATACACTCACACACACACACGTGTTTGTCTATCATCCAAGCAGCTGAGGCTGTGTGTGACTAGTGTAACGCTCTCTGTCGCTCTTTCTCTCTCTCTTTCTCTCACACACACGCACACACACACACACACACACACAGGATTCAATGAACTGTGTCTGTCTG
>PYXC01001847.1:280000-292500 GCA_015244755.2 Tenualosa ilisha | reverse complement strand
TGTGTCTTATACTGTGTCTTATACGTGTCTTATACTGTGTCTTATACATGTCTTATACTGTGTCTTATACTGTGTCTTATACATGTCTTATACTGTGTCTTATACTGTGTCTTATGCTGTGTCTTATACATGTCTTATACGTGTCTTATACTGTGTCTTATACATGTCTTATACTGTGTCTTATACTGTGTCTTATACATGTCTTATACGTGTCTTATACTGTGTCTTATACTGTGTCTTATACTGTGCTCATATTGGACTGATTTCTGAGAATCCACTATGATAATGACTACCCAGCACCACTGCTGCCTGGGTTATTACAGCCAGCCAGACTCTTACACCCCTAACCCTAACCCTGACCCCAACCCTAACCCTAACGTCTAACCACTCATCCACGCGTCCATTGTCCAGGGACCAGTAGTCCGGTGTGCTTTCACAATTAAGTGTCAAACTGCCTGATCTGTTCACAAGCCTTTTAGTCGCACATAATACGACTGACTGACCCTCAGTAAATAAAGAAACTGACCGCTTCCATGTCAGGAGAATACCATTTCCTGTGCTAGGTATTCCACCACAATTTCCTCTGCATACACACACACACACACACACACACACACTTATATCTGTGTCTTCTGTTGTTTGTATGTGTGTGTGTGTGTGTGTGTGTGAGAGAGAGAGAGTGTGCAACCAGGCATACTTGTGTATGTGTGCACTGTCACACACAATACACTTCTTTGTGTATGTGTGTGTGTGTGTGTTTTGAAGGCTTTTGTCCCTGCAGGAAAAGACCATGTCGAGCTATTGAGGGAAAAGAAGCTTTTAGCTCCAGGAAGAGACCAAAGGCCTGGAGATTAGAGACAGAGAACAGATACACACTCTCTCTCTCACACACTCACACTCATACACACACACTCTCTCTCTGTCTCTCACACACAAACGCACTCTCACACACGCTCTCTCTCACACATACTCTGACACATTGTCTCTCTCTCCCACACACACACACACACTTTCACACATACTCTCTCTCATGTTCTCTCTCTTTCTCTCTCTCTCATACACACACTCTCTCATGCTCTCTCTCTTTCTCTCTCTCACTCACACACATGCACACACAAGCACACACTCATTCTTTCTCTCTCCCACTCACACACATGCACACACAAGCACACACTCATTCTTTCTCTCTCTCTCTCTCTCTCTCTCTATTTTGCCCAAAGCCAAGGGATGGATACTGTAGACATGAGATCAGGTCTAACTGATCAAGCACACATCCACAACACAAGCATGTAGCTTTGGGATTTACTGAAGGAAACAAAACAAAATTCAGACCTTTCATCATGTTTTATGCTGCAATACTTATTTGGTCATTATTTAGATATTTGAATGGCTTTGGATAATATTTAGCATTTTTTGCATAATTCTTACCTACCTACCTATCTACCTATCTATCTATGCAGTTGTACAGTTCATGCATTTATCTTCTATTGTCATAGTTTTTATAATTCATCTTATAAACTATTTGTTTATGATTACATTATTTTACTCACTATAAGTTTATTCATCATGCCAATTAGCTAATAGATTTAGCTAGCCTATATTAATAGGGTTAGCTATATTATTAGGGTTAGCTATATTAATAGGGTAAACTATATTATTGGGGTTAGCTATGTTATTGGGGTTAGCTATGTTATTGGGGTTAGCTATATTATTGGGGTTAGCTATGTTATTGGGGTTAGCTATGTTATTAGGGTTAGCTATGTTATTAGGGCTAGCTATATTAATATGGTTAGCTATATTATTGGGGTTAGCTATATTATTGGGGTTAGCTATGTTATTAGGGTTAGCTATATTAATATGGTTAGCTATATTAGTGGGGTTAGCTATGTTATTGGGGTTAGCTATATTATTGGGGTTAGCTATGTTATTAGGGCTAGCTATATTAATATGGTTAGCTATATTATTGGGGTTAGCTATGTTATTGGGGTTAGCTATGTTATTAGGGTTAGCTATATTAATATATTTAGCTATATTATTGGGGTTAGCTATGTTATTGGGGTTAGCTATGTTATTGGGGTTAGCTATATTAATATGGTTAGCTATGTTATTGGGGTTAGCTATGTTATTGGGGTTAGCTATATTATTAGGGTTAGCTATATTAATATATTTAGCTATATTATTGGGGTTAGCTATATTATTGAGGTTAGCTATGTTATTGGGGTTAGCTATATTATTTGGGTTAGCTATGTTATTGGGGTTAGCTATGTTTTTGGGGTTAGCTATATTATTGGGGTTAGCTATGTTATTGGGGTTAGCTATATTAATAGGGGAGCTTTTGATAGTCGCCTTAAAACAGTGGCGCTCTTGGACAGTGCAGCAGCCACTTCTTGAAAAGTTGTGGGTTCGAATCCTGCTGTGCCCCTGAGCAAGGCACTGAACCCTAAGTTGCTCTAGGGGAGACTGGCCCTGAGCAAGGCACTGAACCCTCAGTTGCTCTAGGGGAGACTGGCCCTGAACAACTGAAAGTTGACAAAAAATGTAAGTGGCTTTGGATAAAAGCGTCTGCTAAATGCATACATGTAAATGTAAATGTAAACTTCTCAACATCTGTTGACTAATCTGAGCAAGAGAAAAAACACTAAGTATATTTTAGGGCAGTTTTTCAGTGCACCACCTTGGTAAGCAATCTTCATACTATTGTTATTGTTAAAAACATACAGACAGCCAATCAGTAGTCACCAGTAACGTTAACAGCGCTGACCCAGTAGTGACAGTGGTGATATCAGATGTCAGTCAGTAAAAGCAGCCCTTGGACAGATCAGATGAAAAGTAAATAACGAGCGCTGTAGTGTATGTGTGTGTGTGTGTGTGTGTGTGTGTGTGTGTGTGTGGTGTGTGTGTGTGTGTGAAAAAGTGTCTGAGTGAGCTAACAGAGTCAATGACATGCATATGTGGCGTGCACGAACACACACACACACACACACATACACACACAGGTAGACATAAAGATGCACAACCACACACAAGTATAGATTTTGTGAGAATTTGGTCAATAGAACTTCCTGCTGATTTCATTTGGACTCAATCTCAATAACAGAACTGCGGGTGTTCCATAATCTCACACACACACACACACACACACACACACACACAGAGAGGGAGGATAGACCCAGAGTATCCTTACTCACAATAGAATTAGAGATATCCAGCATAGAGATTTACACACACACACACACACGCACACACAAACACGCACACACACAAATACACAATCATACACACAAGGGAATGTAAATGCTTTTCTTATCAGACAAGGATTCTCCATGGGGTACATGCCCACACACACACAGACACAGTCACACACACACGTGTGTGTAAACACACACACATACAGATCTACTCACAGACACAAAGTACATGCATGTGTGCACACTGCACACACATTATGCAAAACAGACGTGTGTGTGTGTACGTGTGTGTGAGCCTCTGGATACAGGCCACTAGTGTAATAGCATTTATTTACCAGCTGTGTGTGTGTGTGTGTGTGTGTGTGTGTGTGTGCGTGCGTGTGCGTGTGTGCAGCTGAGCACCAGCTGCTGAAAAACTCATTTAGATTGTATCTGGCTAAAAAACTAGTTGGGAGCAGAGCAGGCTGGACACTACTTGATTTAATTTGGAGACTGATAACTCACTTCCTCAACACACACACACACACACACACACACACACACACGCACACACACACACACACGCAGGAGAATGGTATCGTTCCAAACTGAAGAGTATTTATTCCACTGCCTTAACTATTCAAATCTTCATATAGCTGATGGGCTGCTATACACACACTCCACACCCTACATCCCACACTCCACACCCCACACCCCACATCCCACATCCCACATTCCACACCCCACACTCCACACGCCACATCCCACACCTCACATCCCACACTCCACACTTCGCACCCCACACTCCGCATCCCATATTCCACACCCCACACTCCACGTCCCACACTCCACACCCCACACTCCACGTCCCACACTCCACACTCCGCACCCTACACTCCACACCCCACACCCCGCACCCCACACTCCACACCCCACACTCCACACCCCACACTCCACACCCCACACTCTCCACTCCACACCCCACACTCCACACCCCACACTCCACACTGCGCATCCCACACTCCACACCCCAAACTACGCATCCCACACTCCACATCCCACACTCCACACTCCACACCCCACATCCCACACTCCACATCCCACATTCCACACCCCACACTCCACACCCCACACGCCACATCCCACACCTCACATCCCACACTCCACACTTCGCACCCCACACTCCGCATCCCATATTCCACACCCCACACTCCACACCCCACACTCCACGTCCCACACTCCACACTCCGCACCCTACACTCCACACCCCACACCCCGCACCCCACACTCCACACCCCACACTCCACACCCCACACTCTCCACTCCACACCCCACACTCCACACTCCACACCCCACACTCCACACTGCGCATCCCACACTCCACACCCCAAACTACGCATCCCACACTCCACATCCCACACTCCACACTCCACACCCCACATCCCACACTCCACATCCCACATTCCACACCCCACACTCCACACGCCACATCCCACACCTCACATCCCACACTCCACACTTCGCACCCCACACTCCGCATCCCATATTCCACACCCCACACTCCACGTCCCACACTCCGCATCCCACACCCCACACTCCGCACCCCACACTCCACACCCCACACTGCGCATCCCACACTCCACACCCCAAACTACGCATCCCACACTCCACATCCCACACTCCACATCCCACACGCCACACTCCACATCCCACACTCCACATCCCACATCCCACACACCACACTCCACACCCCGCATCCCACCCTCCGCACTTCACATCCCACACCCCACACTCCACATCCCACATCCCACACTCCGCAATCATAACCAGTTCATCATTTTACTGTTGCAATCATCACCAATCGTGATCATCATCATATTCCTGATGGGCAATTCAACAACCCCTGTCTCTTTTTTAATAGAGCCATTATACTATGATTACAACCCCAAATGGCCCTTATACCCTTAAGACCTCCCTCCTAGTCGCACCAAACCACAATGGGCACTTTGAGGAGACCCTGATGAGAATGGATTTATTTGAATCTTCCTGAAATATTTTCAGTTTGTTGTTATTGGTTAACACCTTTAAGAACATATAAACATCACTTCATTATCACACGCATCACTCCACTTCATTTGTGTGCTATATTGTTACAACTCAACAGATTTACAGACCTCAGAATGGGAGAGAGGGGGAGAGAGAGAGAGAGAGAGGACAGACAGAAACATGTATATCATTGCCAAACTGTCCAGATGTCTCATTTCTGTTTGTTAGCCGTTAGCTGTGTTTGTAGGCTAAGGGATTAATTGTTTTCATTACTGGAGGGAAGGTCCAAAAGTAACTGAAATGAACTCCCAGCCATCAGATCTGGAGCCGAACTCTACAGTCTGGTCCCCTTTGGAGACAGAATGAATGAAATAGCTTTAGCTCAAACAGATGTGCCACAATTATTAGCACTCCTAGAAATAGATTAGCATTCAAATGTTGAACACACAAAACGATGAAAGGCTGCAGAGATCAGTGTAAAGTAAGGATCAGTGTAAAGTTTATTTCCAGAGTCCTGCCCTGTTGAGACAGTCAAATGTAGAGATTCAGTAAAATGTGTTCTATACAGGATTCTATTACCTGTATAGAACACGTGTGTGTGTGTGTGTGTGTGTGTGTGTGTGTGTGCGTGCGCATGCACTTGTGAATGCTGATCTCTTTCTTGTTCCAGTACAGTGATTAGGCAGGCTGGGGTGAAAGACATCTGTCTCTTGTCTTCTCTCTCCCCTCTCTCTCTCCCCTCTCTCTCTACCCCCTCTCTTCCCTCTCTCTCCCCTCTCTCTCTTCCCCTCTCTCTCCTCTCTCTCCCCTCTCTCTCTCCCCTCTCTCTCCCCTCTCTCTCTCCCCTCTCTCTCCCCCCTCTCTCTCCTCTCTCTCCCCCCTCTCTCTCCCCTCTCTCTCTACCCCTCTCTCTCCCCTCTCTCTCTACCCCCTCTCTCTCCCCTCTCTCTCTCCCCCCTCTCTCTCCCCCTCTCTCTCTCCCCTCTCTCTCCCCTCTCTCTCTCCCTCTCTCTCCCCCCTCTCTCTCCTCTCTCTCCCCCTCTCTCTCCCCTCTCTCTCTCCCCTCTCTCTCTCCCCTCTCTCTCTCCATACCCAATTCCTCTCTTTTCTCCATCAAAACCTATTTTAAGCCAGAAAGAAATTGTTTACTTGTCTGTTTGTGTTGGTGTGTGTATTTTGTGTGTCTGTGTACTATTTGTGTGTGTGTGTGTGTGTGTGTGTGTGTGGTGTGTGTGAGTCACGCTGTGTTCCCAAAAAGTAATCCACTGATCTGCCTCCAAAAATGCTTTGCATATTTTCCCCTCGAACACAAGACATGAAAGCAGAAGGAGAAAGCGAGAAATAGAGAGAGAGAGAAGGAGGGAGAGATGGAGGGAGAGAGGGAGAGAAGGAGGAACAGAAGGGGTTAGAGAGAGGGAAAGAGAAGGAGGGAGTGAAGAGAGAGAGAGGAAAAGAGAATGAGGGAGTGAAGGAGAGAGAGGGAGGAAAGGAAGAAGAGAGAGAGGAAGAGAAAGAGAGAGAGAGGGACGGGGGAGGGAGAGAGAGAATAAGAGAAAATGGAGGAGAGTCTTCGCCGTTGTACTGATGCATATAATTGTTGTATATGGAGATAACTGGTGTATCAGTAATACTGCTGTTCACATGTCAAACACACACACACACACACACACACACGCACAGATGTACTCAAAAGCAGACTTGCGACCTACTTTTAAAACTGCATCAGGATCAGGACAGGTCAAAAATAGGAGGCATATGAGACAGAGAGAGAAGAGAGGGGAGTGAGGGAGAAATGTGAAAGAGAGAGAGAGAAGAGAGGAGAGAGATGTGAAAGAGAGATAGAGGAGAGAGGAGAGAGACGGAGAGATGTGAAAGAGAGAGAGAGAAGAGAGGAGAGAGATGTGAAAGAGAGAGAGAGGAGAGAGGAGAGAGAGGGAGAGATGTGAAAGAGAGAGAGAAGAGAGAGGAGAGAGAGGGAGAGATGTGAAAGAAAGAGCACTGGCCACAGGGGAGTCTGGACTGCCAGACTGTTCACATTACTGGCAGGCATTCAAAATCTCTCTCAACACACACACAAACACTCACACAGACACAAACACACGCACACACACACACACACAAACACACACACACAAACACACACACACACGCAAACACAAACACACACACACTCACACACACACACACACACTCTTCTTCTCTGTTACTCCTCTTTGTTTGCCGATACACACACACACACACACACACACACACACACACACTTTCTCTCTCTCTCTCTAGCTTCTGTTCTTCCCTGATCTATTTTTAGATGGGTTTTCCACTGTTTCACCGTTGGGATCGTTGACCGCATTTAACCTTACATTAGCCATGTGTGTGTGTGTGTGTGTGTGTGTGTGTGTTTTAACCTTACATTAGCCGTGTGTGTGTGTGTGTGTGTGTGTGTGTGTGTGTGTGTGTGTGTGTTTTAACCTTACATTAGCCATGTGTGTGTGTGTGTGTGTGTGTGTGTGTGTGTGTTTTAACCTTACATTAGCCGTGTGTGTGTGTGTGTGTGTGTGTGTGTGTGTGTTTTAACCTTACATTAGCCGTGTGTGTGTGTGTGTGTGTGTGTATTTTAACCTTACATTAGCCATGATTCTGCGTATATGTGTGTGTGTGTGTGTGTGTGTTTTTTAACTTTACATTAGCCATGATTCTGCGTATGTGTGTGTGTGTGTGTGTGTGTGTGTGTGTGTGTTTTAACCTTACATTAGCCATGATTCTGCGTATATGTGTGTGTGTGTGTGTGTGTGTGTGTTTTAACCTTACATTAGCCATGATTCTGCGTATGCGTGTGTGTGTGTGTGTGTGTGTGTGTGTGTGTGTTTTAACCTTACATTAGCCATGATTCTGCGTATATGTGTGTGTGTGTGTGTGTGTGTGTGTGTTTTAACCTTACATTAGCCATGATTCTGCGTATATGTGTGTGTGTGTCTGTGTGTGTGTGTGTTTTAACCTTACATTAGCCATGAGTCTGCGTATATGTGTGTGTGTGTGTGTGTGTGTGTGTTTTAACCTTACATTAGCCATGAGTCTGCGTATATGTGTGTGTGTGTGTGTGTGTGTGTGTTTTAACCTTACATTAGCCATGAGTCTGCGTATATGTGTTTGTGTGTGTGTGTGTTTTAACCTTACATTAGCCATGAGTCTGCGTATATGTGTGTGTGTGTGTGTGTGTGTGTGTGTGTGTGTGTGTGTGTGTGTGTGTGTGTGTTTTAACCTTACATTAGCCATGAGTCTGCATATATGTGTGTGTGTGTGTGTGTGTGTGTGTGTGTGTTTTAACCTTACATTAGCCATGAGTCTGCGTATATGTGTGTGTGTGTGTGTGTTTTAACCTTACATTAGCCATGAGTCAGCGTATATGTGTGTGTGTGTGTCTGTGTGTGTGTGTTTTAACCTTACATTAGCCATGATTCTGCGTATATGTGTGTGTGTGTGTGTGTTTTAACCTTACATTAGCCATGAGTCTGCGTATATGTGTGTGTGTGTGTCTGTGTGTGTGTGTTTTAACCTTACATTAGCCATGAGTCTGCGTATATGTGTGTGTGTGTGTGTGTGTGTGTGTGTGTTTTAACCTTACATTAGCCATGAGTCTGCGTATATGTGTGTGTGTGTCTGTGTGTGTGTGTTTTAACCTTACATTAGCCATGAGTCTGCGTATATGTGTGTGTGTGTGTGTGTGTGTGTGTGTTTTAACCTTACATTAGCCATGAGTCTGCGTATATGTGTGTGTGTGTCTGTGTGTGTGTGTGTTTTAACCTTACATTAGCCATGAGTCTGCGTATATGTGTGTGTGTGTGTCTGTGTGTGTGTGTTTTAACCTAACATTAGCCATGAGTCTGCATATATGTGAGTGTGTGTCTGTGTGTGTGTGTGTGTGTGTGTGTGTGTGTGTGTGTGTGTTTTGTTAAATGAGATATACAACTAACATGCACCATTTCCTAAAAAGTCACACACAAATAAGCAGGGTTGACAGATATGAGAGTTTTTGCTGACTGCTCCCTCACTAACAGCCACTGCTTTGACCGAAGCACCACAGCCCTTTGTGGTCCAGATGGTTTCTGACAGATTTGAGGTGTTTTGTTCAGGTCTTCATGAAATCTGGTTCTTCCACAGTTTGGCATCCAGAACATTTCCCCAAATGGAGCCTTTGCAGAAACACCTCATGGTGGTGCAGCCATTTGGCCTTGCGCCATTACAAATACTACATGTTTCATCACAACTAAACAACTGAACAAGCAAATGCAGGAAAAATGCCAGAGGCCACCCCTATGTGCCTACTAATGGTCAAGGGTCACATGACACCATACACCACACTGGAAAGGCCTCATTTTCATCGCCGCAATAACAGAATTATGTGCTTGCATCATATCTCTCTTGAGATCATGGAGAAAAGGTGATGTTTACTTCTAGGTTTTAACAGTCAGGGCTTAAAATTATGCCGTATGTAACATCATAAAATGCTTCATAGTTGCAACCATTTTAGCCCTCGGCCATAAGTGAATTATGCATTTTGCGTCATACATCCTGGACCAAATGTGGCAATGGAGAACAGGCGATGTGTACCCTTACGTTTGGTGGTCGGGGATTACAGTCATCCTATTCAGAACATCAACAAATACTCAAGTGAAAAGCTAATGGTGAAATTCATTGACAGTGTATGAAGGAAATCCCAGCATTTGTGAGCCCATCAGATTTTGTATCATCTGTTAAATGTATGTTGTGCAGATTTGGATCCATTGGCTGATGAACTGGACCACACAGTGACTGTTTGCTCAGCGAGCGAAGATTAGGCAACAGCTTCTTCCCTTGATGCCTTCAGATCTGTCTGAGTTCTTCATGTATCTGATTCAACATGATGCTGGAAACAATTCTGGGAGATTTTTGTTCATATTGACGTGATGGAATGTAATTGTGCATGTGTTACTGGCTGCATATTGTGCAATTGTGTTACTGGCGGCACATGTTGATGACGCACAGCCCACGTCTCAAAGATGAGGCCATTTAAGGACAGAGAACCCTTATCAAGCTGGTCACACCAGCGTGTTTAGCTGGTGTCAGGGCAGGATAAACCATCAAGGCCAAAAATAAACCATGCCAGCTTAACTGGTAAGGTCCAGCTTGACTAGCTGATCCCAATGGCAAAACCAGCTTGATACAAAGACAAAACCAGCATGTCCTGCTGGTGGCCCAACCAGCTAAACCATCAATTGGCAAGAGCTGGTATGAAAGACCAGTTTAAAAACAGATAAAACCAGATACATTCTAAAAACAGATAAAACCAGATGCATTCTAAAAACAGATAAAACCAGATACATTCTAAAAACAGATAAAACCAGATGCATTCTAACCATCTGAATGCCATTGCTGAAATCGAGGCTCATCAGCAACATTTTTGCAATTCTTTTATCACCCAATTTTAGTGAGCAAATTGTAGCCTTAGAGTCCTTCTATTTGAGCTTTTTTCTTAACCACTCTCTGAAAACCCTGTTAGTGTGTCTCTGTAAACCCTGTTAGTGTGTCTCTGTAAAGCCTGTTAGTGTGTCTCTGTAAACCCTGTTAGTGTGTCTCTGTAAAGCCTGTTAGTGTCAGGTCAGACAGGTGAATGTATAGACAGGCTCACTGATAATTTCACTGGTATCCTCCATTGGCATTTTCTTTGCCAAATGAACCACAGTAGTGGTGACAGTGTGCAATCAGATGTCACTTCTGCATTTGCCTGATTTCTCTACATTGGTACATTTATGACCCAAGAGTTGCCCACAGCCCACATGGGTGCATTTGGACCATCTGCATCAAGGGCAAAATGGTAAAATATATAATATATAAATAAATATAAATAAATAAATAATAATATATAATAAAATATCTATACATTTGTTGCCAAAAGTCTTGAATGTATCGATGTGTAGCAAATGCTGCTGCTTCAGGTATTCATTTCTTATTATGACCAGAATTTTAGGCTATAAAAATATATAAAAAATGTGTTGACTACTATGTGAACTTAGACGCCAAATTGTTCAAGTGTCCCAAATGTCATGCTTTCATGAAAAAGTGATTTTTTTTTTCACAAATCACCTGGACTAATATTGAGACCATACCAAACATTATGCTTCAAAAAATCAATGCTAATCTTCAAAATAGCACCTCTATTCTGTAACGTTTTAGCGCCACATCACGAGTGCCACTCTGTACCTACAATTCTGCACAAGGACACAGTTTTGTGTTTTGTGCTTCAGAGTTTTGAATTGCTTAGCCACTAGTTCTAAACATCAAATCATTTCTTTTCATATTGCAAAGGAATGAAATGGCACTTCTATAAGCAATGTCCAAGGCATGCCAATGTGGAGTCTGTTCAGGGATGAATGTGGTCAGCAAGGCAACAAGGTGGCATCTGTGCCACTGTCCATCCTTAGCAGGATGTGTCCTCAGCCCACATCTTTCATCTTTATGTGGGCGTAATGACTTTTTCACTTGTGTATAGAGTTGTTACACATGCAAAAAGTGTAAAACAGACAGGCATTCACACACACACACACACACACACACAGACACACACACACACACACGGCTCAAACCTGTGTGTATTTGTTTGTGGGTCTCCAGGTCATCCTCCTTCTGAAACTGAGCTCCACACTGGTCACACACGATGGCTTTTTCTCCAGCTGCACACACACACACACACACACACACACACACAGCCACCAAAAATATAGAATAGAATCAGTACTTGAAATGACATTAATGTGCTGTCTATTGTGTTGCATTTGCATTGAATTAGATGGTCATTTGCACATGTTCTGTGTTACCCCAGTTCACACACACACACTCACACACACGTTTGATTTGATTTCACTCTGCAGATCAGTATGGCTACAAGGCCTATTGCCACTTTGTTTTGTTGGCCTGAGACAGGGATCCAATCAAAACGGACCCGATGGAAGCAGGCTCCATCATCCCTTTCTACAACCGGTAACTTTCAGAAAGTTCTGTAGTTAAAGGACAGTTTGGGTCATTTTCGACATGTAGCTGTAAAAGTTCTGTAGTTAAGTGCCTTGCTCAAGGGCACAATGGTGGCAGCCTTAGGGTTAAGTGCCTTGCTCAAGGGCACAATGGTGGCAGCCTTAGGGTTAAGTGCCTTGCTCAAGGGCACAATGGTGGCAGCCTTAGGGTTAAGTGCCTTGCTCAAGGGCACAGTGGTGGCAGCCTTAGGGTTAAGTGCCTTGCTCAAGGGCACAATGGTGG
>PYXC01001847.1:272500-275000 GCA_015244755.2 Tenualosa ilisha | reverse complement strand
GAGTCTAAATTCTTCTTCTTCTTATTGACTAAAAGGTATAGACCAAAGCAAGTGAAGAGGCTTTGTGGACAATTAGACTAGAACTTCCTCATGGACAGAATCATTTTAGGACTCCTTGTAGCCTTTCCATTTCTTAAGGGACAAAATGAGGCATCGACCCAAAGATCGCAAGACACCGTAACTTTATGTGCCGACAAGAGATCCTACAGGCAACATGGTTCTATGCTGAATAGTGTCAAGTCAACATGGTTCTATGGTGAATAGTGTCAAGTCAACATGGTTCTATGGTGAATAGTGTCAAGTCAACATGGTTCTATGGTGAATAGTGTCAAGTCAACATGGTTCTATGGTGAATAGTGTCTAGTCAACATGTTCTATGGTGAATAGTGTCAAGTCAACATGGTTCTATGGTGAATAGGTCAAGTCAACATGGTTCTATGGTGAATAGTGTCTAGTCAACATGGTTCTATGGTGAATAGTGTCAAGTCAACACGGTTCTATGGTGAATAGTGTCAAGTCAACATGGTTCTTTGGTGAATAGTGTCAAGTCTCACTCAGAACAACCTCCTCGACTCCAACCAATCCGGCTTCAGAAGTGGCCACTCCACTGAAATGGCGCTTCTGTCTGTGACGGAAGCATTAAAAGAGGCCAGAGCGGCAGGTCAGTCCTCAGTGCTCATCCTGCTGGACCTATCAGCAGCATTTGACACGGTCAACCACAACATCCTACTGAACAAGCTGACCAACATTGGCATTGATGGCACAGCGCACTCCTGGTTCAAGTCCTATCTTACTGGACGGTCGTTCAACGTATCGTGGCTAGGACAGACATCGGCACTTCACCAACTCACCACAGGAGTACCCCAAGGATCTGTGCTGGGGCCCCTTCTCTTCGCCATGTACATCACCTCGCTGGGCTCAATCATCCACTCCCATGGCTTCTCTTACCACTGCTATGCGGATGATACCCAGCTCTATCTGTCCTTTCCGCCAGACGACTCCACGGTGTCAACACGGATCTCGGACTGTCTCTTTGATATATCTGCATGGATGAAAGGACATCACCTCCAACTAAATCTCTCCAAAACTGAACTGCTGGTCCTCCCAGCCAAACAAGCCATACATCACGACATCAGCATCAAGATCGACTCCCAGTCTGTTTCTCCCACCAATGTGGCAAGAAACCTAGGTGTCATGATCGATGACCAACTGACCTTTGCAGATCACGTTGCCTCTGTGGCTCGGTCGTGCCGTTTTTCCCTATTCAACATAAGGAAGATCAGGCCGTACCTAACCCAACATGCAACCCAGCTCCTGGTTCAGACCCTGGTTATCTCTCGTCTTGACTACTGCAATGTCCTCCTATCAGGCCTACCAGCCTGTGCAGTGAGACCGCTACAGATGATCCAGAATGCAGCTGCACGTCTGGTCTTTAACCAGCCAAAAAGGGCACATGTCACACCTCTGTTCATTGAACTCCACTGGCTACCCTTGGCTGCTCGCATTAAATTCAAGGCACTTATGGTGGCCTACAGGGTGAATGATGGCTCTGCTCCCATCTACTTGAATACTCTTCTGAAGCCCTGTCACCCGACGACTGCTACGCTCCTCTAAGGAACGTTTTCTAGCACGGCCAACACCTTGTGCAGGTCAATCCAGACTCTTCTCTTATCTGGTTCCGCGCTGGTGGAATGACCTCCCAAGTGCTACCAGATCAACTGATACCCTCTCCACCTTCAAGAAACTCGTGAAGACCCCGCTCTTCCAAGAATATCTCCTGGCATAAATTTTGAGAATACACTTAATAATTTAATTTCTCTACACTGTGTTACACTATTGCATTTTCAACTCAAAATAGTGCAGATTCTATGTTAGCAATATGCACTCCTTGTTAGTTCTTTCATTGTGTTGTAGCTTGAATGTTCTCCTCTTTTGTAAGTCCCTTTGGATAAAAGCGTCTGCTAAATGCCTAAATGTAAATGTAAAAGTCAACATGGTTCTTTGGTGAATAGTGTCAAGTCAACATCTTTGCAGGACATGGACATTGCTTTTATGGATCCCAATTTTAGGTGTTAGTACAGAGAGGACGAACATCACTGAACTGCTTCAGGGTGAGTGTTTACGGACACTCTGTGTGTTTCCTGATTATTAACTGAGGTTAATACATTGACTTTGCTAAATGTCTTCATGCATGAGGTCACTACATGGGTGAGGGCTATACACACGATTGCATTTCTTTTCATCATTCTACTTGATCTGATCTGATTGTGATTTAATAGGTAATGTGTAGTAAACTGAGGTTAATACAAGGGTGAGGTCAATACATGGTTTTGTTTTTTTAGTTTGCCTAAAACACTGACCTGAGGTTTATCATGGTGCGGCTTTTAGTTAGGAAATGACTTTAGCAAACACCCTTGTTTGCTGAAATGTCTCTGGTTAACATAATAGGGAGATGGCAGGTGTCTGTGTGAACTGGACACTCTTAGCGGACCTACAGAAA
>PYXC01001847.1:232500-235000 GCA_015244755.2 Tenualosa ilisha | reverse complement strand
TTTGTTCATCAATCTGTCCCTTCTCTGAGGACTGGCTAAGTAGAGGCTTGAGGTTCAGCAGAAACTCCCAGTGAAGACCACATGTAAAGAAAGCTGTTTGTTGTTGGAAAGCACCGTAAGTTGTGTGGTGTGCGTGTTTGTGTGTGTGTGTGTGTGTGTGTGTGTGTGTTTTCACAAGATCTAGACAGGAGAAATAAGGTTTGATAAGAGAGCTTTTCTTCACATAAACTTTGTCTGCACCTCACTCTCTCTCCCTCAAGCTTACCCACAGCAGCATGTCACACACACACACACACACACACACACACACACACACACTGCGTAAGGCAGCACCTCATGACTTATCAGTGTCATCAAGACAGGGGTGCAAAATCCACAACAGTTTCAAATGTATGTGATGCCCAAATAATGAATTTTGAGGCACCATTTTATTCATGAAATGATAATAAAATGATCTTTTAATTAAATAGTATCAAACACACTAACCCTCTTCCCTAATTGGTTCTCGTGTTTAATAATTCAGAATTCACATATTATCCATTACTGTGGGTTTTAATTACACTTTTGTTAATTAATTGGTCGCAAACGTTCACAGAAATGATCTTTTTTAAATTTAAATGTTCTATATGTGAAACTTCAAATCAAATCAAAAATGAGGGCATACCCCAAACTGCCAAGTTCTCACTTCATTTTTTTTGAGTGTGTGTGCATGTGTATGTGTGTGTGTGTGTGTGTATGTGTGTGTGTGTGTATGTGGGTGTGTGTGTGTGTGTGTGTGTGTGTATGTGTGACAGGGAGCTGGGAAATAAATGACAGAGAGAGAGAGGGATAGAGAGAGAGAGAGAGAGAGAATGGAGGACTGAGAGACAGTGAGAGAGTGAAGAAGGGAGAAATCCCATCGTTTCAGCTACAGCTAGTGTTGGAATGTGTACGGTGAGCGTGTGTGTGTGTGTGTGCGTGTGTCTTAATATTATATATTGAATGTGTACGGTGAGCGTGTGTGTGTGTGTGTGTGTGTCTTAATATTATATATTGAATGTGTACGGTGAGCGTGTGTGTGTGTGTGTGTGTGTCTTAATATTATATATTGCATCTAATCTATTTATTCTGCATACATATGCTCAACACATCACACATCAGCATTTCACAAACACACTCACACACACATGCACACACACACACACACACTCACACACGCCATTGTTCCCTGGCAACCCTAAAACAACACATCCAGACACCCAAAGGCCTGTATTGCCTAACCTGCATAAGTCATTTAGCCAAGTGTGTGTGTGTGTGTGTGTCATAGCCATCAGCATTCAAACACAATGCAGCCCCTTCTCGGCCTGTGTAAGCCACAAGTGCGTGTGTGTAAGGAGCGAGTGTATGTGTGTGTGTGTATGTGCCATGTCTGTGTCTGTGTGTGTGTGTGTGCCACGAGAGTGTGTGTGAGCTGTGAGCCATGAGTTTGTGTGTGTGTGTGTGTGTGTATGTGTGTGTGTGCTAACAGCGCTGCTCCACATGTGGTTGTGCCTGTGCTACAGACACAGAATATCTAATAGGTCAGACTGACGTCTGTCTGATGGGATGAGAATGGATACGGACGAGAGAAAACAACCCACTTCTCACAGACAGACAGACAGGCAGGCAGGCAGGCAGACAGGCAGACAGACAGGCAGACAGGCAGGCACATAGACAGAGGCAATCTGAGCAATGCTGCTGCCACAATGTATCTTCTGTAGGTTCAGCAGATACACACACACAACAAACAGATATACATAGAGAGAGAATCATACACACACACACTCACACACACACACACACACACAGAATCCCACACACATACACTCACAATGAGAGAGGGAGAGAGAGAATTACACACACATTGACACATACACAAATGCACACATACACACACACACACACATACACAACGTGTTCATGACATGAATTTGTTAGCTGGGAAACAGGGCTCCTTGCAAAACAGCCTTTTAAGACACTGAGCCAAGAGTAGCTTAGTCCACAAAGCGCATCTGTGGCCCCTCAGAAAGCAGGAGAAACGGCACCTTATTCCGCATTCGACTCACAGACCCGCCGCTCGCCAAAGGCCGCTGGGTGTGCGAGAGAGAGGAAGACAGATCGGCAAGAAGGAAGCCGTTGAAGATACTGACCGCCAGATATTGCATTCGTTTTATTACTCCACATTACGCATGTCGTTTGTGATAAGAGAATATGTTTAGCCTAATAAATTCTTACATTTTCCTCAACAAAGACCGCTTGTCATGGGGGTGACAGAGGCGGCCTTATATCTCGATTTTTACACAAATCGTTTGTGATAAACAAGGAACTGGATGAACGATTCCTTACATTTTCATCACACTGACGTGAGAGCAGAAGTGTTTTCAAAGGTTAATTGTGTTTCTCATGTCGGCTGAAGAGTAGATTCATCGGGGAGAGTGTGGTGGCAGCACCTTTATCTAAACACTGAATACTACATGTTCTA
>PYXC01001847.1:207500-227500 GCA_015244755.2 Tenualosa ilisha | reverse complement strand
CCAATAGCAGACTGGTGTTGAACATACACACACACACACACTTGCACATGGTCATGGCCATGTTCAAAGCCTGCTCCCTTTTGGTTGGTCTTGTCTGATACCCTGTCTCAGACATACAGCTGTGATACTCAGCCTCCCCTGTAGGTGATTATATTGATCTAATTCCTGATCATTCCTGACTCAGAAGACTGGAGTTTCACGGCTTACCTGCAAAAGGTGATTGGTTGCTTTTTCCTCCTCATTGGTGAGACAATAAGTTCCATTTCAATGGAAGGACGCAACCCCTCTAACACACAGCCACTGGATCAGAGATATGACAGCGAACAGAAAACTAAATGCTACCCTTCAGACATTTTACAAAACTTGGGACCTGTTTGTAAACTATGTCAGTGTGTTGCCAGGGCTAGACCTTAGAAGTGATGAAATGCTGATCTGTCCGATTTATAAACATATTTGGATGAACCCCTTTTTTGTTTTTGTTTTCTTGGTTTATTCTGTTCTGTTTTGTTTTGTTTTTGTCTGTTTGTCTCTTGATTGTCATGTTTCGTGTCCTGAAAGGCACCCTTCATCCTGATACACTGAGTATTTAATGAGCTAATGAGCTAAATCAAATGTAAAAAAGAGAGAGAGCACCATGCATAAACTTTCGTTTAAAATAACCTTGATAAACCCTGGTCCTCGAGTCACTGACCTTCATTCATTGCCTTATACTGCCCCTAGTATGAGAAGATCTACATGACGCCTGTTTGAAGACTGGAAGCATCTTGACAGACAAAGCCACCCAGTGGACACATGGGTCATTGCCTCACCAACTGATGTAATTGAACAAGCGCAGTGTATGTGAAAGCACCCCAGTACAGACAGACCCCCCCCAGTGGCCCATGTTAGAACACCCTGATGCTGCTCCCATGTGAAGAGTGCTCATGGGAGTTGTAGTCTTTCTGAACACGAAACATTTGTTTCTGTTTGTGCAAAGACTACAATAGTTACATGTTTTATGACATGTTTGAGTAAAGAGCTGCTGCTTGTCCTTATGGGTCGCTGGGTCCCCAGACACTGTCAGTTTAAAGGTGTCCATTCCAACGGGAGCAGGGGAAAGGACAGACACAGAGGCTCAGCGCTTAAAGGAATACTGCTTGAAAAAGCCTGTGTGGAAGATGGCCAGAAGGGGTCACTGATGAGTGGCTGATTGGGCTGAATTCTCCATCAAGGGACAAAGGTGGTCCTGACAGACAGGAAGCTGAGGTATGCAGTCTAACTGGACTGGTCTGGTTGATCTTTGACCTCTCTTTCCTGCTCCTCGCTCTTGGTCTTTGCACTGTGGGACGACATGGGCACCTCGAAGGTCTTGTCGAAAGCGCCGTAGTCGACCCGGAACGCCCCCTCTTCCAGCAACATGCACGACTCAAAGCGGTGTCCCCAAAGAATCTCGTCCTCTGTGTAGGACGTCCGAGCCTGACATGTCATACCTGTGGGGGAAACAAATGAAATGATGAAATAAAATAACTTACAATTTCAAACCAATCCAGGCCATATTCTAACGATGCTGGACATGAATTAGCACAAATGGAAAGAGCTGGAATGCTTTCAGTGTGGCTGCCTTGGTACCAGAGAGAGCACTGTGTGTGTGAGTAGATGTGTGTGTGTGTGTGTGTGTTTACCTGAGGCCTCCACAATGCCCTCGAGAATCACAATGATCTCAAAGCGTTCCCTCTTGAGCGACTCGGCCCCCACCTCCCAGAAGGGGCTGCTGTCGTTGATCACGTGGGTGATGGTCTGTGGCTCCACCAGCAGGAGGCGATCTCCACCTGTATCATACCTGCACACACCCACAGCACACAATATGATCTCCACCTGTATCATACCTGCACACACCCACAGCACACAATATGATCTCCACCTGTATCATACCTGCACACACCCACAGCACACAATATGATCTCCACCTGTATCATACCTGCACACACCCACAGCACACAATATGATCTCCACCTGTATCATACCTGCACACACCCACAGCACACAATATGATCTCCACCTGTATCATACCTGCACACACCCACGGCACACAATCTGATTTTTTAGAGCCAGATCTCCAAGCTGGATGTTGTCAGCCTTTTAACATAAGTGTGCAGGAGGCTGCATTTACTTAAACTTGTCACCTGCTATTGAAATGTACCAGCACATCTGACAGACTGTCAACAAACAAGTCTGTGTGTGTGTATTTGTGAGTGCATGAATGTGTGTATAGGTAAGTCTGTGTGTGTGTATTTGTGAGTGCATGAATGTGTGTATAGGTAAGTCTGTGTGTGTGTATTTGTGAGTGCATGAATGTGTGTATAGGTAAGCCTGTGTCAGACTGTGTTTGTGTTAGAGCTAGAATTTGTGTTAATTGTGTGAAAGCTTCTTGAGAGTGTGTGTTTGTGTGTGTGTGTGAGTGTGTGTGAGTAAATCTGTGCATGTGTGTGAGAGTGTGTGTGTGTGTGTGTGAGTTTGTGTGTGTGTTTGTGTGTGTGTGTGTGTGTGTGTGTGTGTGTGCGTGTGTGTACCCCAGGTTAATCTCCGACTGTTCCAGTGGTATAAATTCCCTTGTTTCGTCTGCCGTGATTTGATGAGTTTGGCGCGGATCTTGGCATCGACCATGTGACTCTCTCGCAGGTCGCCGATGCGGAAGAGGAGACACAGCTTGTCATCGCGCTCCGAGATGACGCAGCGCTTGCTGAAGATGAGTGTCTGAGCACGCTGCTGCGGGCGCGAGATCTTGACGAACATGCAGCCCACCATGAGCGCGTCGATGATGGAGCCCAAGATGGATTGGAGCATGATAAGCCCCGCCCCCTCCCAGCACTGAGACGACACCTGACGGCTGCCGTAGCCAATCGTGCGTTGACTTTCCACCGACAGCAGCAGGGCGGACAGGAAGCCGTCGACCTTCTCGAAGCAGACGGGCCAGTCGGGGTCAGCCGAGTGCTCCAGGTCACCACGCAGCCAGGCGTCCAGCAGGTAGACCAGGCCGAACGCCAGCCAGGTGCTCAGGTAGCAGGCGGTGAAGACGCACAGGAACCAGCGGTACTTGAGGTCCACCAGCGTGGTGAAGATGTCCGACAGGAAGCGGCTCTTGTCCTCGATGGGGCCCAAGTTCACGCGGCACTTCCCGTCCTTCGTCACGTAGCGCTGCCGCTGATGCGTCCCCATGACGACGGCGCTCTCGTCGCCCAGCAGCTTGCAGCGCTGCTTCCGCTGAATGTGATTGGTGGATACAGCTGCGGCCTGCACCGGGCCATTCCGCTCAGTGTTTCGGTCGCCGTTCCGATTGGTGTTCCGATTGGTGCTCCGGTCGACCCCAAGCACAGCGGCCTGCCAGCGGGAGCTGAAGCGTTTGAGGTGTCGTCCACGGAGCGTCTGCAGAGCTCGGCTAAGGTCGTCTGGCGCGGCCGCGTCCTGCGACGGAGGGGAAGGGCTGGTCTGCGTGGTGGAGGCGGGGGAGGCGGGGCGGACGGCTTTGGAGCTGGAGTGCCGGACGAACTGGGCAGAGCCGGAGTGTTTGGAAAACTGGGAATGTCAGCTTGTGTCAAGCTGGCTATGTGGGAGAGGATGGGAATGCTGTGGGAGTTCAGTGCTGCTACCGTCACTGCTGCAGCCTTCATGCCCACCTACACACACACAGGGAGACAGGAGAGCACACATGTCACACACACACACACACACACACACACGTAATGTACACACCACAACAGACACACACTCAATACACACACACACAGAATATGAAAAACCCACAAAGAGGACAGATGTGGTCTGAGTTTGTGTGTGTGTGTGTGTGTGTGTGTGTGTGTGTAACTGTACCTTCTTTGAGTAAGGTGTGTATCTTGTCTTGACAGGTGTTGGGCGGGGCAGGTAGGCCAGCAGGTGTTTGGCTGTTAGAGCCTGAGTAGGTGGGATAGAGTTCCTCCTGGCATCCAATCGCGCTGGAGAACAATGCTGCTGGCCAATCACAGCGCTAGGACTTTCCCGCTGGCAAAGGAGACCAGGAGAGCTAAACTGCTGTCGAATCAAAACTGGAGACCTCTGGCGCTGTCCAGTCATAACAGGAGAAGCATCCTGCTGTCCATTCACAACGTGAGAGGCACCCCTCTGTCCAATCAAAAGAGAGGGTTGGTCTTGTTGTCTAATCAGAAGAGAGGATCGGTTCTGCTGTCCAGTCAGATGAGAAGATTGGTCCTGTTGTCCAATCAGAGGAGAGGATTGTTTCTGTTGGTCAGTTGGCATTCTGCTGCAGCGGAGCGTGGAGGTCATTACAGAGGTCTCTTGCCTAACACAACAAACAAACGACAAACATGAACACATGATTATTCATGATGAATTATTCATAATCTACTGATAATAATATTATCAATAATTTTGAGAGAGAAACGGGGGCAGAGACAGGGAGACGGAGAAAGAGTGAGAGAAAGAGAAAGAGTGAGAGAAAGAGAGAGATTTATGTGTTTTGGGTGGACATAGCAGACAAGATTTGTGTGTGTGTGTCTGTGTGTGTCTGTGTGTGTGTGTGTGTGTGTGTCTGTGTGTGTGTGTGTGTGTGTGTGTGTGTGTGTGTGTCTGTGTGTGACCGTGTGTCTGTGTGTGTGTGTGTGTGTCTGTGTGTGTGTGTGTGTGTGTGTCTGTGTGTGTGTGTGTGTGTGTGTGTGTGACTGTGTAAGAGAGTGTTTGCTGTTATGTGAGAGGAACCCGGGACACTGTACCAGTGGAGCTTTGACATAATCCTCATGTGATCTCATCTGCAAAAAAAAGGTTGTAGCTCAAATCCTGTTCTTGTGTGTGTGTGTGTGTGTGTGTGTGTGTGTGTATTGTTTTGTGTTGTTTGAGTTGTGCTAAATTGCTTAAATTGTGCTTAAGGCTCTTAAGACTTATTCACAAAGCAGCTGAGACCAACTTTAGGTAAGGAGAAATAACAACTCCTGGGATAAGATAAAAGCTCTGTTGCTACGGTTACCGTCAGTCCTCATGCCCAAGCCTGCTTGCAGCTCATCCTGTGATGAGCTTCTGATGAGTCCCAGGTCTGTCCCTGTATGAAGAGTGAGTTAGGAGTCTTCTGATGAGTCCCAGGTCTGTCCCTGTATGAAGAGTGAGTTAGGAGTCTTCTGATGAGTCCCAGGTCTGTCCCTGTATGAAGAGTGAGTTAGGAGTCTTCTGGACCTCTTCAGCTGTCCAAGACTTAGGTGCTACTTCAGCACTACATTTCTTTGTGAATTCCTGATTAAAAAATGAGGAGTCCTAAAGCCACAACTGACTTACTTCTTTCCCTCGGGTGTCCTAAATGTGCCTGTTAAGAGCCACGTGTAGCTTCTTCCATCCTTTCTTCCATCCTTTCTTCTGTCCTTTCTCACCACAATCCCTTAATGTCTTCTTTTCATCCTCGCACTCTCTCTCTGTTCTTCTCTCTTCTTCTCTCTCTCTCTACTCCTCCTCATTCCTCCTCCCCCCATCTTTCCATTCTCATGCAGGGCTCAATGCATAATCCTCCAGCATCCTCATCTCACTGCATGCAACTTTATGTAACAGATAAAGGAGAGAGAGTGTGTGTGTGTGTGTGTGCTTCACATTTCTATTATAACTGATCTGTTACTTCACAAATAAGGAGACAGTAACCATGGTTACAGCCAACCATGCCCCACCCAAGGACACAGGCCTCATAGTTGACCCTGTCTGCTGAATAGTAAATAAACCCATAAATGAAAAAGAGATTAAAGAGCAGTTTTTTTTTCTAATGTGAAGCTCCACTCTCACAGCACTTGAGCGTGGCCTGTTCACTGAACTGGACATTTGTCCTCCTCCTCAGCCGCCAGATGTCTCATGTTCCCTAAACTGGGGCTTTGCTGTAAAGTTCATGTGTAACTGTACTGCAGAGATTAGCAAGGCAACATCAAATTAATCTGAGCGCAGTGCAGCGGAGCAGGGAGCAAACTCTGGATTAGAGAGAGATTATTCCAAGAGGAGGGAGAAGAAGAAGCTGAGAAGGGGGAATTTCACCATGCTGGTTGAGAGAAGCCGTCACACAGATCAGATCGAGCCCAGAGGAGTCCAGTCACACAGAGAGGATGGAAGCCAAAGATGGAGAAGACATCCAGACTCATCATCATCAGATGGAGCGCTGCTGTGAACGCCTTTGTTTCAGTTCCTTCAGGGTCAAGGCTAGTGCTAACTGCTAACTAAACTAACTAAGCTAGCTGACATGTTTGTAGTTTGCTGACTTTGCAGCAGGAATACTCTAATCTCACACAGCGGTATTGCGGCTGGAATACTCTAATCTCACACAGCGGTATTGCGGCTGGAAGACTCTAATCTCACAAAGCGTATTGAGTTCAACTTTCCACAGAGAAGAAAAGGACTTTGCTGTATTTGTTGCTCTGGGTGTCAACAGCCTCCTATTGGCTCTCAGTACCCCAGTGCAAATAAACACTGGTTCCTACTGAAAGCATCACTATGTAGCGCAGCCACAGCACAGGCAGATCCGTCTCAAAATGACCTTTTTGTTCTACAATCCTAAAAAAGGTTGTCAGCAACTCCAGTGCTTTCTATCTGACATCCTCCAGTCTGGATGCTGGCCTAAGCAGAGCACAGAATCTGCTCTAATTCAAGTCACTAATGGCTTGTGTCTGTCAGTGGATACAAAGGACATATTTTATGCTGCTAGATCTTAGCATTGCCTTTGACACAGTAGATCACTGCATTCTCTTTGGAGCACCTTGAGAACAGGGTTGGAATATCAGGTCCTGCTCTGAAATGGTCGGACTCCTTAAAGAGAAGAACTTTTTCAGTTTCTCTCAATGATGCTTCATCTCCCCCATGGTATTCCACAGGGATCAGTGTTGAGTTGCATGTTATTCTCACTGTGTGTAGCCACTCAGGCAAGTTATGCTAAAGCACGGTACATCCATCCTATCCCTGCTATGTTATTCTAAAGCACAGTACATCTATCCTATCCCTGCTATGTTATGCTAACGCACAGTACATCCATCCTATCCCTGCTATGTTATGCTAACGCACGGTACATCCATCCTATCCCTGCTATGCTAAAGCTAAAGCACGGTACATCCATCCTATCCCTGCTATGTTATGCTAACGCACAGTATATCCATCCTATCCCTGCTATGTTATGCTAACGCACAGTACATCCATCCTATCCCTGCTATGTTATGCTAAAGTTCGGTACATCCATCCTATCCCTGCTATGTTATGCTAACGCACGGTACATCCATCCTATCCCTGCTATGCTAAAGCTAAAGCACGGTACATCCATCCTATCCCTGCTATGTTATGCTAACGCACAGTACATCCATCCTATCCCTGCTATGTTATGCTAACGCACAGTACATCCATCCTATCCCTGCTATGTTATGCTAAAGCTAAAGCATGGTACATCCATCCTATCCCTGCTATGTTATGCTAAAGCTAAAGCACGGTACATCCATCCTATCCCTGCTATGTTATGCTAAAGCTAAAGCACGGTACATCCATCCTATCCCTGCTATGTTATGCTAAAGCTAAAGCACGGTACATCCATCCTATCCCTGCTATGTTATGCTAAAGCTAAAGCACGATACATCCATCCTATCCCTGCTATGTTATGCTAACGCACAGTACATCTATCCTATCCCTGCTATGTTATTCTAAAGCACGGTACATCTATCCTATCCCTGCTATGTTATGCTAATGCTAAAGCACGGTACATCTATCCTATCCCTGCTATGTGGTGAACACACAACTGTACCTCCCATTCAAATGTGGTGTCTTTGGTGCTCTAAATCTATTGCTAGACTGCTTAAATGGGATGGATGTCTACCAGGTTTTTAAAACTGAATGAATCCAAAACAGAAATTCAAATTTTTGGTTCAAATGAAGCTGCAAATAGTGCAATGAATGAACTGGGGCCTTTTGCAAGCTGGGTAAAATGTTATGCAAAGAAATCTTGGCTTTCAACTTCACCCTGATTTTAAATTTGAGAGGCAGTGACAGTCAGTCCACTCCATATTTTGGTGTCAGTCAGTCCACTCTATATTTTGACGTCAGTGAGTCCACCTCATATGTTGGTGTCAGTCCACTCTCTATATTTTGGTGTCAGTCAGTCCACTCTATATATTTTGGTGTCAGTCAGTCCACTCTCTATATTTTGGTGTCAGTCAGTCCATTCTCTATATTTTGGTGTCAGTCAGTCCACTCTATATATTTTGGTGTCAGTCAGTCCACTCTCTATATTTTGGTGTCAGTCAGTCCACTCTATATATTTTGGTGTCAGTCAGTCCACTCTCTATATTTTGGTGTCAGTCAGTCCATTCTCTATATTTTGGTGTCAGTCAGTCCACTCTATATATTTTGGTGTCAGTCAGTCCACTCTCTATATTTTGGTGTCAGTCAGTCCACTCTATATATTTTGGTGTCAGTCAGTCCACTCTCTATATTTTGGTGTCAGTCAGTCCACTCTCTATATTTTGGTGTCAGTCAGTCCATTCTCTATATTTTGGTGTCAGTCAGTCCACTCTATCCTGACTTCAGAAGGTGCAAATGTGGCTGCACAGCTGCTCACCAACTCTAAAAAGTCACAAGATATTCAAATACATCCAACAACATATTCAACATATTTCTCCAGTAGTGACAGATAGAACAGAACTGATCTGAGGTCATCTAACACATCATTGAACACGTCCTATAGATCCCTCTGAAAATGTGTCCTACACCTAAAAGAGTAGAATTATCTGGACTATCATCCTCAGTTTGAATACTGGGGACAGAAAGGGTGAGGTTTGAGGTTATACAGACATGAGCAATCAATTCTCTAGAGGGGTTTACCTGTAGAAGTGTTGGGGTTATACAGACATGAGCAATCAAATTTGGTTTTAGCAATTTGATCCAAGAACTGCATTATCCAGTTGCACACACACACCTGAGATCTGCGGTCATATCGCGAGCCCCTCTAAGTCATGGGTCAAGACGTTCCACTCTTCAGACGGGCTGATGGGATCCGTTTTAAAGAGCCGACAAGAGTTGTAGTGTAGAAATCAGAAAATAAACAAAAGACTTTGATGGATAAAGAACAGACATACAGAAGCATAAAGAAAGAGAAATAGACAGTCTCTGTTTCTTGAAGGGTTGAAGAACAACAGAGTGAGTGAATGAGAAGAGAGAGAGAAATGGAGAGGGAGAGAGAGAAATAGTGTAAGAATGAAGAAAGAGAGAATAGGGAGAGAGAGAAAAAGAGAGCAAATAGAGAGGGGGAGGGGGGGGGGGAGAGAGAGGGGGGGGGGGGGGGGGAGAGTCTTAATTCACCAGTAATCCATGTTCCAAGTTAACTAGGGACCAGAAGGGAAGCTTAGATCATGTCTGTTTCCACATCTGTGTGTGAGTGTGTGAGAGTGTGTGTCTGTGTGTGTGAGAGAGAGAGCAGTTGTTGTACATAACATGGACATACAGCACCACACATGACACTGAGAGACAGATGAATTGGACTCAGGGATTTCTACTGCAAGTCAGATACAGAGATGCAGAAATGGAGAGAGAAGAGAAGAAGTGATAGAGTGATAATAAGGTGAAGAGATAGAGTGGAGTGATGAAATGATGGAGAGATGGAGTAATAGAGTATATGATGGAGTGAGTAATAAAGTGATAAAGTGATAGTGTGTGTGTGTGTGTAACTATGGAACAACAAAATGGCTCAAGCAAAAGAAGAAACCCTTTTATTAAAAGCTGTGACAGACTTGCTGTAGTGGAGCAAAAGCAGGAGAAATGTCTCTAAAAGACACACACACTCATTTATGAGAATGCAGCACGCAGTCAGAGTAGACATGGGCACAGAGTCAGAGTACACATGAGCACAGAGTCAGAGTACACATGAGCACAGAGTCAGAGTAGACATGGGCACAGAGTCAGAGTAGACAGTGGCACAGTCAGAGTACACATGGGCACAGAGTCAGAGTACACATGAGCACAGAGTCAGAGTACACATGAGCACAGAGTCAGAGTACACATGAGCACAGAGTCAGAGTACACATGAGCACAGAGTCAGAGTAGACATGGGCACAGTCAGAGTACACATGAGCACAGAGTCAGAGTAGACATGGGCACAGTCAGAGTACACATGAGCACAGAGTCAGAGTACACATGAGCACAGAGTCAGAGTAGACATGGGCACAGTCAGAGTACACATGAGCACAGAGTCAGAGTACACATGAGCACAGAGTCAGAGTAGACATGGGCACAGAGTCAGAGTACACATGGGCACAGAGTCAGAGTACACATGAGCACAGAGTCAGAGTAGACATGGGCACAGTCAGAGTACACATGAGCACAGAGTCAGAGTACACATGAGCACAGAGTCAGAGTAGACATGAGCACAGAGTCAGAGTACACATGAGCACAGAGTCAGAGTACACATGAGCACAGAGTCAGAGTAGACATGAGCACAGAGTCAGAGTACACATGGGCACAGAGTCAGAGTACACATGAGCACAGAGTCAGAGTACACATGGGCACAGAGTCAGAGTACACATGGGCACAGAGTCAGAGTACACATGGGCACAGAGTCAGAGTACACATGGGCAAAGCCGGAGCCGGATTTTCAAATACCGAGGTCAAAAATGGTTGAAAATGCTCAACCGCTGGGAAAATTTCTGAGATGCAAAACTCGAGGTGCAAATTGTGCCTGAGAGAGTCTGAGGGTATAACTCATGGAAAGTGTGTGAGTGAGTCTGAGGGTATAACTCATGGAAAGTGTGTGAGTGAATCTGAGGGTATAACTCATGGAAAGTGTGTGAGTGAGTCTGAGGGTATAACTCATGGAAAGTGTGTGAGTGAGTCTGAGGGTATAACTCATGAAAAGTGTGTGAGTGAGTCTGAGGGTATAACTCATGGAAAGTGTGTGAGTGAGTCTGAGGGTATAACTCATGGAAAGTGTGTGAGTGAGTCTGAGGGTATAACTCATGGAAAGTGTGTGAGTGAGTCTGAGGGTATAACTCATGAAAAGTGTGTGAGTGAGTCTGTTGAGTTATGCATTGGCATGGCACAAAGTTTAATGCTATGAAACCTGTTACCTAACCTGTGGGCTTTGAAACCCCCTGACTGTGAGTGTGTGTCAGGCCACATTGTGTGTGTGTGTGTGTCATTTTCACAAGTCACTCAATTGTAGATTATGATTTTGAGTCTGAAATCTACTTGGCTATTGCCAGTTTTCATTTGTGTGTTTTGATGTGTGTGTGTGCATGTGTGTGTTGGCACCACTTCCTTATAAAGGTTATCCCTGTAATCTCCTTCTCTTCTCCTGACTGTTTCTTTCTTCTGTTTATTATTTTGTAATGGCCAAAGAGGTTAACTGATCCCTAGTAGCTGTTATTTGACAAAAAAGGATATTCAATCTATCATCACATTGTTTAACAAATCATCATAGGTCTAATATCAATCAGTGTAGGTTAGGTTGCCACACCCTTCACTGAATTGGAACAGATTTAAGTTTTCTGTAGCCTACCAGCAGTTATGGGGCACAGTACAAACCTTCAAAAAAATCTTAATGTCCAACATGGTGCATTTTTGTGTGGGCTAAGTGCAATATAGTGCAATACAGCTTTATTCATGACCACAATATTGCATTTCCTGCATTATGAGCTGCAATTATGAAATTAAATGCAGTTTCAGACATCCGAACATGCAAAAATTATACTAGCTTTGAAAAATACAGAAGAACTGTTAAACTCAGTTGTCATTAAACCAGCCCCATAGGCTACACTGTGCTGCAGCCACACAGGGTGAAATGCCTGTTACTTTTCAAAGACTGTTTGAGCTGCAAGAAACTTTCATCATGACTGATTAATAGCCAAGTGAGAGAGAGCGATAGAGGTGGACTGTAAAGGTACATCTACACAAAATACCAAACAGTCCAATGCAAATTTCTCTCCCTGTTATTCTGTCTCGCTCTGCACCTGTGGCTCTCGCACTCGCAGAGGACATTTTTAGGAGAGGCTGTGCAAGAGGATCTGCAGTCTTGACACTTTTTGACACAGTAAGGAAGTGCTAGCTACAGTTTACCGTTTCATTCTAGCTGAAGACCCGTTGTATCTCTGCTCCAGCACCTGGTTTGTTTGTTTGTGAGTCTGAGTGCACTGAAGGTCATGCCAGCGGTAATATATCACTCGTTTGAAGCGCTTTTTTACAAATAGCACGCACTCTGAGATTTTATGCCAACACAGATGCTCTGGTTTTGAGAAGTAGGCAAGCGTCCACTCTGCAATCGTTTGGAGAAGTAGGCAAGCGTCCACTCTGCAATCGTTTGGAGAAGTAGGCAAGCGTCCACTCTGCAATCGTTTGGAGAAGTAGGCAAGCGTCCACTCTGCAATCGTTTGGAGAAGTAGGCAAGCGTCCACTCTGCAATCGTTTGGAGAAGTAGGCAAGCGTCCACTCTGCAATCGTTTGGAGAAGTTAGATAAATCCGAAAGACAGTGGATTTGATACAGGGATTATAAAGCTCATCAGCTCCTCAAGGGCAGCCACGCCCATGTGCATGGGCAACAGGGCAGCCACACCCAGAGCCCCACTGGACAATATCACAGTTATCACAGTTATCACAGTTATCACCCTCATGTTGTCACTGCTGCTGGCAAAGGGCTGTGAGAGGAGAGCGAAGTCTAGCACATCCAAGGCCTCTAAACGTCACGTGTGTGTTTGAAGTCTAGCACATCCAAGGCCTCTAAACGTCACGTGTGTGTTTGAAGTCTAGCACATCCAAGGCCTCTAAACGTCACGTGTGTGTTTGAAGTCTAGCACATCCAAGGCCTCTAAACGTCACGTGTGTGTTTAAAGTCTAGCACATCCAAGGCCTCTAAACGTCACGTGTGTGTTTGAAGTCTAGCACATCCAAGGCCTCTAAACGTCACGTGTGTGTTTAAAGTCTAGCACATCCAAGGCCTCTAAACGTCACGTGTGTGTTTGAAGTCTAGCACATCCAAGGCCTCTAAACGTCATGTGTGTGTTTGAAGTCAACGTTTATTCATGTGTCTTTTCCCTAATATCCCAGTCACATCTTGCGTCAGTAAAGTGAATGACTGCTCAGCTTTGACCAAACCTACCTTGGACACTCACAGAGAACATGCCTATTTAGGAAGGAACTGCCAGTGACAACAACTAAAGTGAAACAACATAAGTCCAGTATAAAGTGGCTTCTAAGAACTGTAATAATAAAGCACAGAATCAGAGTCCGTGGCTTCAGTCCCTCTGCTGTGGTGACCAGGCTCCAAGGGGACTTCCACTAGAAACTAGTTTCCGCTCAGAAACTGTAGCGCCACCATCAGGAGGGCTACGGTGCTCAACAGCCCATCGGGCCAGAAGCCCATAGCTCAGCCTTCCTTCTCCAACACACTGCACCACATCCCTACACCTCTGCCCTTTTCTGAAGTACCAGGGTTCTTTTCTCTACAGTCAAACTGCCTCATATTCAATGAAAATTCATTTTTCTTTTTTACCGGATAACTGCTGGATGAATCAGGAACACATTTACATGGGACATATCAACAACACTTCTCATTCTGAACATGGTTGTGGTCAAATACAGAACAAAATAGAATTCATAATCATCTTCATAAAGTATAAATATATAAAAATTCCTATATAGCATTTCTAGTTATAGTGCGGCAAACAATCCAGTGTTTGACACGTTAGCGTGCTTTGCTAGTGAGTTATTTTGCACCCACGTGATGTGGTTGCTATGGTGCCTGGAATCCCAGGACTGATGTTGCTTGACCTCACATATGGCAAGCCATGATCTTTGCTTACATATGGCAAGCCATTTTTGGTGTTTAGGTGTTGCACACATATGGCAAGCCATTTTAGGCGTTTGTTAGTGTGGGGATTACTGTAGTGTCTATATATCTGTAGTAAATTCTTACAATATTCCCACTAAACTAAATATTCAGTAGAAAGAGTATAAATGAAAGGACTCTAAAGAAGGTGCTTTGTTTCTAATATTAGTCGAATATAATAATTTTCATCAATATGAAATCTTGTAGAGTGAGAGAGTTACACTTAGTTCCTTCTTGACAAATACAGTAAAAATATTTCATGCCAACGGATGTTATAAAACCTCAGTGACTTGCCATATTTGACCTATGACAGTAATTGGCTTGGCCAAACACTGAATCTCAATGGAAGGCCTTAATGTTGACAAAGTGTAGGTCTGGGTGGAGGAGATAGAGGCCCTCTGCAGAGACCAGGGGCTGAGAGTGTCCAGTTGAAGTCTCTGATGGTGACCACTTGTTGACGACTTTCAGACTTCAAATAAATGTTCAACAGTCTTGCCACAGTGCTTGGCCAGTTCTTGTGGGAGTGGGTTGGTAGCGCACGGTTCTAAGTGACCGTAACCATGGAGGAACCGTGAATAGACTTCATCACAGCAGCCAGCCGGCTTTCCAGGTCATGAGGAGAGTTGGAACAGACTTGGGGAGGTTCCTTAAGAACCACCCTTTCAGCAGAACAGTCTAGAACTCTGGGCAGGAACTCACTCAGCTTCTCTTGAAGGGACTCTGGAGACGGAATGACAGAGACCAATGAGTCACTGCCACCTTCTCACACACACCCACCCACACACCCACACACACACACACACACATACTGTCATACATACACACACACACACACACACACAGCCTTACCCTTTATGTCCTGTCCGAGGTATCCACACCACAAACTCCTGATGTTCTCGATGGCGTCCAGGTCGTCCTGACACACGTTGTCACGGGCCATCAGGTGGAGGCAGGGGATGACACAGTCGTTCACCATGGCAACGGCGTCCTCCACCTCCTCTGCCTCCTCACTCATGAAGAGCTGCGCCGCGCGCTCATTCAGCTCCTGCAGCGGACGGAGCGGGAAAGATAGACTTAGACTGTGAAAACAAAAGAGGCTATGAAAGAGAAGACACATGGAGGAGAGGAGAGGAGAGGAGACACATGGAGGAGAGGAGAGGAGAGGAGAGGAGACACATAGAGGAGAGGAGACACAGAGGAGAGGAGGAGACACATGGAGGAGAGGAGAGGAGAGGAGAGGAGACACATAGAGGAGAGGAGACACAGAGGAGAGGAGGAGACACATGGAGGAGAGGAGAGGAGAGGAGAGGAGACACATGGAGGAGAGGAGACACAGAGGAGAGGAGACACAGAGGAGAGGAGGAGACACATGGAGGAGAGGAGAGGAGACACATAGAGGAGAGGAGGAGAGGAGACACATGGAGGAGAGGAGGAGACACATGGAGGAGAGGAGAGGAGACACATAGAGGAGAGGAGACACAGAGGAGAGGAGGAGACACATGGAGGAGAGGAGAGGAGAGGAGAAACATAGAGGAGAGGAGGAGAGGAGACACATGGAGGAGAGGAGGAGACACATGGAGGAGGGGAGAGGAGAGGAGACACATGGAGGAGAGGAGGAGACACATAGAGGAGAGGAGGAGAGGAGACACATAGAGGAGAGGAGGAGAGGAGACACATAGAGGAGAGGAGGAGAGAAGACACATGGTCTCCTGGAGCATAAAAGAGAGGAGGAGAGACAAGTGAGAAGGAGGAGAAAGAGAGGAGAAGTGATAGAGGTGTTGTAGAGGAGGTGTAGATCATCACCATGAGACACTTCCTCCTGTAGCGGGCGATGAGTGTTTGCTCCACCCCTCTTCCCTCTCCTCCCCTCAGCAGGGTGGCATTGTCCTGATACGCATGTGCCAGGTAGATCAGGGCTTCACGCAGCCTGGACACACACACACACACACACACACACACACACACATTTAACAAAGGTCTTGACACAGCACATAATCACTTAACATTTAACACAGGTGTGGGCACAACACACTAACACACACACAGACATCCAACGGTGTGTAATTGTGACAGACTCATGAAGAAGTGTGTGTGTGTCTTACTTTCCATTCTGGTACTGCTCCAGGCCTGTGAGCAGGTACGCAAACACAGTCTTGAACATGCTGTAGTCATCATGCCACTTCTGCAAAACACACACACACACACACACACACACACGTGCGCACATGCACACACACACACACACACACACACACAGAAACTTCAGTCTAGCAGTAAAATACCCAGCCTCACAAATGGAAGACAGAAACCTGAGAAGGCAACATTGAAATCTCAGAAGCAGTTGTGTTGTGTGGTGTGGTGTGGTGTGGTGTGGTGTGGTGTGGTGTGGTGTGGTGTGGTGTGGTGTGGTGTGGTGTGGTGTGGTGTGGTGTTGTGTTGTGTTGTGTGGTGTCGGTTGTGATGGACTCAGCTGATCAGAATCACCCCTCTTCTCCCCCTCCTCTCCATGCCTCCCTCTGTTCTCCTCCAAACACACCTGCTGCTCTGAGTGTTGTTATCAGCTGGAACATATTCTAGACTCATGAGAATCAGAGTTGTGTGTATGTTCCATATAGTCCTCATGGAGAAGCATTTATAACTGTTTATAACTCTTTATAAGTGTTTATAACCAGTAAGTAATTATACGTGTTTATAACTGGCCTTAGTGTCGTTGTGTGCATGTACCATGTACTCCTCCATGTGAATGCATTTATAACTGTTTATGTCTTAGTGTTGTACCATGTAGACCTACTCCTCATAGTGAAGCATTTATAACTGTTTATAAGTAGTTATAAGTGGTATTATTGTTGGTCTGTGCATGTAGGCCTACCATACACTCCTCATGGAGAGGCATTTATAAGTGTTTATAACTGGTCTTAGGGTTGTCATGTGCATGTACCAGGTATTCATTAATGTGAATGGGTTTATAACCATTTATAAGTGTTTATAACTGTTCATGTACCATGTATTCCTCCATGTCAATGCATTAATAATTGTTTATAACTGATCTTAGTGTCGTGTGCATGTACCATGTACTCCTCCATGTCCATGCATTAATAATTGTTTATAACTGATCTCAGTGCTGTGTGCATGTACCATGTACTCCTCCATGTCCATGTCCTCTGGTTTGATGAGACGTATTTTGGAGCGAGCTTCTCTCATGATGCTGATGGATCTGGGGTAGGAAAAGAATGATGAGACAGAGACACACTCATCTTTCCTCTTGTCTCCTCCCCTCTACTCTCTCTTCTCCTCTCCTCTCTTCGCTTCCCCTCTCCTCTCTTTTTCTCTATTCTCTTCTCTTCTCCTTTCTTCTCCCTCACTATACTCTACTCAGCTCTACTCTCATCTCTCCATCCTAACCAAAGCTTTCTGTTGCTATGCTATTCTATGCTAGGCTATTCAGTGCAATCCATGCCATGCTACGCTATCCTATGCTATTTGATGCTATTCTATTTTAAGCTATTCTATGCTATACTATTCAATGCTATTCTATACTATGCTATTCTATGCTATACTATTCAATGCTATGCTATGCTATTCAATACTGTGCTATTCTATACTATGCTATTCTATGCTATACTATTCAATGCTATGCTATGCTATTCAATACTGTGCTATTCTATACTATGCTATTCTATGCTATACTATTCAATACTATTCTGTTCTGCTCCTGTCATCCTCTCCCTCTCATTTCCTGTTTCTCTCTCCTCACACAGGTGTGCCTCCTACCTGTCGTCGAAGCTGAGGTTGCGATCACCGAACTGTTCCAGCAGCGTTCTCTCGATGATGCGCTTGGGCGCTCGGTTCTGGAAGAGGTAGACGAGGACGTGCTGCAGACGAGGGTCCTGCTGGGGGGTCACCTTCTCCTGGGACAGCTCGTACAAACGAGAGTACTCCTCATGGAACGCCTGTACAGAGAACACACACGGAGAGAGAGAGAGAGAGAGAACACACACGGAGGGAGAGGGATAGAGAGAACACACACGGAGGGAGAGAGAGAGAGAGAACACACACGGAGGGAGAGAGAGAGAGAACACACACGGAGGGCGAGAGAGAGAGGGAACACACACAGAGGGAGAGAGAGAGAGAGAGAGAGAACACACACGGAGGGAGAGAGAGGGAACACACATGGAAGGAGAGAGGGAACACAGACAGAGGGAGAGAAGGAACACACACAGAGGGAGAGAGGGAGAGAGAGAAGGAACACACACAGAGGGAGAGAGGGAGAGAGAGAAGGAACACACACAGAGGGAGAGAGGGAGAGAGAGAAAGAACACACACAGAGGGAGAGAGGGAGAGAGAGAAGGAACACACACAGAGGGAGAGAGGGAGGGAATCAGACAGGGAGAAAAAAATATCATGAAGTATGATTTTTTGGGGAAACATGAACCATGACTTGTGACAGTGGTGGTATATCCTGTGTCTGTGTATGTTTCCAGCCATAGACACACAGAGATGCACCCAGAGGAAGGGAGAGAAAGGAGGAGAGAAAGGAGGAGAGAAAGGGGGAAGTTTATAAAGTGAGTCTAGGATTGTTACCTTAATAAGTCCAGCCTCAGGGCCGTCCTTATCGATGACCTTACTGGCTTTAGCAATGGCCAAGATGATCCCCTGCATGGCTGGAGTCAAGATCATCTAAACACAAACACACACACACACAAACACACACACACACACACATCAGGCTCATTTAATCAAACACACACATCAGGAGCATCTACACACAACCAGACCAAAATATGAATCTATGGATGGATGGATGTGCTGCACAAACTGTCTGTCACCTCCTCATTGAATCCATCAGTGTTGGAGAGCACCTGGATCTTCCCTACATTTGGAATCTCCACCTCTGACATCACTTCCTCCTGGGGTGGTATCTCCACGGGAACCATAGCAGTGGCCCCACCCTCCTCTGAGGAACTCCGAGTAGTTGTGTTGTCGGGCTGGGTCTCCATGGAGACGACCTCTTCCTGCTGACTGTGCTCTGTTTCTCGCTGGTCTCTCTTCAGCTCAGACTCTCCCTCAGGTACAGTCACCTGAGACGCACACACACACACACACACACACACACACACACACACACACACACACACACACACAGTTTGGTGTAGTCACCACTAGTGGTGTCATAGTGTAAGCTTCACAGCACCATGTTCATATATCTGGTACAGAGTCTAACAGCGTGTTATAAGCACCATGTTTATATATCTGGTACAGAGTCTAACAGTGTGTTATAAGCACCATGTTCATATATCTGGTACAGAGTCTAACAGCGTGTTATAAGCACCATCTATAAACAATCAAATGACAGTGTCTGCTACTATTACATATTAATACAGTCACAGTTGGAGTAAAAGCTTGTGCCTGAATAAACAGGATTTCCTTCACTCTTCCTTTACTCAACAGTTACATATCAATGTATGGAAATCTTCATTTTTAAACAGTTGAATATCACTACATAAACATGGAAATCTTCATTCTGGACGGCTGAATATCACTACATAAATATGGAAATCTTCATTCTGGACAGCTGAATATCACTACATAAATATGGAAATCTTCATACTAAACAGTTGAATATCACTATATCAACATGGAAATCTTCATTCTGGACGGCTGAATATCACTACATAAATATGGAAATCTTCATTCTAAACAGTTGAATATCACTATATCAACATGGAAATCTTCATTCTGGACGGCTGAATATCACTACATAAATATGGAAATCTTCATTCTAAACAGTTGAATATCACTACATAAACATGGAAATCTTCATTCTGGATGGCTGAATATCACTACATCAACATGGAAATCTTCATTCTGGACAGCTGAATATCACTACATAAATATGGAAATCTTCATACTAAACAGTTGAATATCACTATATCAACATGGAAATCTTCATTCTGGACGGCTGAATATCACTACATAAATATGGAAATCTTCATTCTAAACAGTTGAATATCACTACATAAACATGGAAATCTTCATTCTGGACGGCTGAATATCACTACATAAACATGGAAATCTTCATTCTGGACGGCTGAATATCACTACATAAACATGGAAATCTTTATTCTGGACAGCTGAATATCAGTGTAAGTATAAACTTGGGAA
>PYXC01001847.1:202500-205000 GCA_015244755.2 Tenualosa ilisha | reverse complement strand
GTTGTGTTGTGCTGTGCTGTACTGTGTTGTGTTGTGTTGTGTTGTACCCTGTTGTGTTGTGTTGTGTTGTGCTGTGCTGTACTGTGTTGTGTTGTGTTGTGTTGTGTTGTACTGTGTTGTGTTGTGTTGTACTGTGTTGTGTTGTGTTGTGTTGTACTGTGTTGTGTTGTGTTGTACTCTGACTTATTTCCTCTTCATGTAGGCCTTTTGGCTGCTGCTTACATTCATCACTTCTGGGCTAGTCTCCCATAGAGCAATTTACAGACAAGTGTGTGTGTTTGTGTGTGTGTGTGTGTGTGTGATGGAATATGATATATTGTGAGGTGTATGAATCCATGAGTGTGTGTGTGTGTGTGAAGCTCAGTGTGTGTGTTCCTGGTTGTCTGTCCTACCTGTGTCTCCTGTGGGGATCCTTCTGGCTGATGGGTGTGCAGTGGGGTCTCATCAGATGACTCTCCCTGTTCAGGGCTCACCTCACTGGGCATGGGTGTGTCTAGGGAGGGCTGTGGGGAGGAGCGGTCTACACACACACACACACACACGGTTACGCAACATCAGTCAGCACATGCACATCGATATACACACACACACTGAAACACACACACACCTTTTGGTTCTTCAGTGCTTGTATCTTCATGAGGTTCCTCTTTATGTTCCTCTGCATGTTCCTGCTCTGGTTTTTCTGGCTCTTCCAGTTCCTGTTCTGGTTCCTGTTCCGGTTCCTGTTCTGGTTCCTGTGAAAACCCCCAGAACTTTTAGCAGCTTTGACAGGAGATCCTCAGAAAACATCACCCCTAAACAGCTCCATTTCTACAGTAGGGTCAATTATGTTACACACACACATATACACACACACACACCTGCTCTGACTCTGGCTCTGGTTGTTCCTGGTGCTCAGGTTCCTGCTCAGGTTCCGTCTGTGGTTCCTGCTGGTGGGGGGGTGAGGGTGCGTTCTGCTGGGCCAGCTGTTCCTCCCATTCCCGCAGCTGCTGTTGGAACCAGCGGTTATCTTCTAGAACGTACCGCCGCAGGATAGAGGGCAGAGCGTCCACCCCCTCTAGAACCTGGCCAGTGTCTCCATCTGTGTCCTCTGAGAGAGAGAAAGCAGAGCTTAGATACACACACCCCCCACACACACACGCAACACTTCAGAACCTAGAATAGACACACACATGCCTGTGCCACTCTCTGTCTCTCCCTCTACCTTTCTCTCCATCCCTCTATCCCTTCCTCCCTCAGTGGCAGTATCTCTCTCTCTCTCTCTCTCACACCACTTACATTTCTATGCCACTTGTTCTTCTGAAGATACCCAAAGTGCTTACGGTGGAATGGGGACCTCACTAACCACCAACCATGTGTAACACCCACTTGGGTGATGCCAGGCAGTCATTATGCACCAGAACACTCCCCTCTCACCAGCCTGAGGTGGAGAGTGAGGGGGCAGGTTAGGGGGCAGGTTAGACGAGCCAGGCTGGGGCTTTGGCCTGGACGGCAGGGAGCTGGCCTGCTCTTTGCAACAAGCACCGCTGGATCTTTTAGGACCACTGGGAGTCAGGACCGCACTGCACTGGGGCATTGGGACTGATCTTAGGCCAGAGGGAAGAGTGCCACCTACTGGCCACCAACCAACACAACTTCCGGCAGCAATTCAGTTTGCCCAGGAGGTCTCCCATCCAAGTGCTAACCAAGCCCACACCTGCTTAGCCTCAGCTATTCATGGCTCCGTCCCTCCCTCCTTTCCGGTACCTTCTATGAGGTGGGGTAGTTTGTCGTTGATGTACATGAGGCAGTAGGCGCTAGCGTTGGTCATCCCTCCGTACGAGTCCCTGACCAGCTCCTCCCAGGACGACTCCGTCACCATGACGTCGTTATATTTCAGCCAGCGCTGCCGGTCATGGCCGTAGATGTACGCCCAGTAGTGGCCGGCCGACGCTTGACCCTCATGAACCAGCACAGCGTGCAGCCGGTACGGCACCTGGACAGCACGCACACACACACATGAGCATGAACACACACACATTGAACAGGAACACACTAATGAACACACTAATGACGTGATGAAACACACACACACCTCACCTGACACAAGCTGTTGTCGGAATAAATCTGCTCTAGTTCGTTGCTCACCCTCTCAATACTGGCCTTCAGCTCTAGAGAGAGAGAGAGAGAGAGATAAGGAAGAGAGAGGACAGGAGGACCCATGTTAGTGTGTGTGTGTGTATATGCATGTGTGTGTGTATGCATGTGTGTGTGCATGCGTGTGTGTGTGTGTGTACCGTTGACATCATTCTCCACCTCATTCCTCCACCTCTGTAAGCAGCCCCTGACCACCTGCAGCTCCTCCTCAGAGATGCTGTGTGGTGCTGGCTGCATCAGCCCGTCCTGCGGGGGCACCAGTGAGTGAAGGGCTTGTGGATTGGGGTGCGTTGGCGGGGCTATGGGAAGGGGAGGGAGAGGGGAGGGACAGGGGACGGGGGTGGGCGTCAGAGCAGGGGGCCAC
>PYXC01001847.1:115000-187500 GCA_015244755.2 Tenualosa ilisha | reverse complement strand
GCTACATGTATGTGTGTGTGTGTGTGTGTGTGGACATAAGCACATGTATGTGTGTGTGTGTGTGTGTGGGGGGGGGGACATAGGCTACATGTATGTGTGTGTGTGTGTGTGTCTACCTTCTCCTGAGTTCTACTATGTGTGTTTGTTCACACACGGATACATGTCCACTACAGTGAAGCACTTGTATATTGTAGTTTCTAAGAGACGTATAGACAATGTTATACGGTTTTGTATTGCATTGGCGCACATACTACAAACACACACACATACACACACCTGTCTACTTTTGTGACTGCAGTAACAGTCATCCCAAGCTTAAGAGTTATGGCCTCACTGCACTAACAGCTTAAAATAATATGAAATATAAAGTCAAATATAAATCATACATTAATATTAGCCTGTATTAACCTACAGTATGTACAACAGGCTAAGTCAAATATAAAAGATTGTCTTACATAATAATTATATAATCACAAGTTTCTAAACGCCCTAAAAATTGTCATGCTGAGCTAGGTCCTCTGTCCAGAGATCTGAATGAGCCAGTCGTCTGTGGCAAGTAGGTGTCAACTTTCATAATATTGCATACCTATGGGTGTCCTGTATCCCTTTCAGATTTAGCTTCAAGTCAGAGGCATATTTATAGACGGAGGCTACGAGATCAAATCCCCATGGAGTTGATTCATCCTCTGAAACCTGGTAAAAGGCCAAGCATGCCTGCGTCTGAATGCTGAATTAAATGCTAATACGTCTTTCCACAAGATGCATTTCGAATGGCCGGTTGTTTCTATATTAAGCCGGTGGTCGGAGCAGGTGGGAATGTCGGTCGCTGTCGCTGTCAGGACTTCCAGACGCGCTGCCCGGCCGGGTGTGGATACTTATATGGAGAGGAGGTGGCCGGGGGGAATTCTGTGGCGAGGCTATTTCGGGCAGTGGCACAGATAACGCGTGTGTTTATCTGGGCCTCGCTCTGTGACCCCCAGAAGCTTGAGTGACAAAGGCAGGGGCTGCGAGAAGTGCTTCTCCGAAATAAACAAGTCAGACTCCCCGGCGATTTAGCGCGGAGTCACGTAGGCTCTAGAGAGTCACACTAAATAGGCAGACTCTCTGTCCGACTGTACAGATTTATTCAAAATAATAAACCTCCAAAATGGGAATTTTGTAGATCTTCTCGGCGACTATATCTACTGGTATCTTGAACATATTTGTTGTTAACTGGGTGTTTGAACTGGCATCAAATAATAGAATACACACGAGATTACAAACGAGCTCCAAGTTTCTTCTAAGTGGGCTCAATTTTCATACCACCACAGGTCTTATTTAACGATATCCTGACATACAGGACTTACAGCACCCACGCACACTGACGCCCTGTTAACTGGGGAATTGGAGCGAATCAAAGTGTGTGAATGAGCATTAGTCTCATGCAGGACACACTAAACACCACATTAACGTTTTAATATAGGTTAATACATACTCACATTTTAATACATGCTCACTTTAATTACAAATATTTCACATACGATCCGTGTTTACATCTGAGTTTCTACGGCCACTCACTACTTGAGGCAAAAACACAGTGTCCTATATCACACAACAAAACCATACAGTCGTTCACAAACATGTTATCTGTGTTAGGGTTTCCTCTGTGCACACACGACATGCGTGGTTAGAGTTTTTTGTTCACATTTCAGTTTATTTCGAGAAATCTCCACGCGCTTTCGCGTGCGCTCCGTGCTCACACCACGTCTCCTCTCGCTCACCGAGTTCGCCGAGCTCTCCTCATTCTCGGTCTGTTGGATTTCCACTCGCATGGCAGAAAACGGACAGTAGAAGTTTTCCTAATCCTGATGAAATCGATGACTTCCCAAATGTCCCCGTAGGAGTCGGACCTACTCCATGTGTCGCACACGCACGCGCGGCTGCGACTGGCACACTTCAGAGCGCGAGGCACATCAAAGCGCTCCATGACGCACACGGGACTTATTAGACTACGTCAAGAAGAGAAGACAAGTGAAGCGTCATGTCGGATGTAAGTATAATATGGGACAAATCTCACTGCAACGACTTTTCCATAAACAAAAAGTTGTGTCTTTTCCCTATTGTGCTCGTGTAAGTCTGTCACTGTAGACTAAACAAATTGGATTAATATTTATGTTTAAAGTTCAAAGTTCATTTATGTCACAGTTAGACATTACTATATGTTTTTTTAAGAATTCCTTATTCCGTTTCAGATTAACAACAGATTAACAACATTAAAAACATTCCCTTTGGAGAAATACTATACAATCTGGTGGAGAGGACAGTCAACTTTAACATTTATAATATCTCTCGATAGACTACTAGCGCCTCCCTCAAACTATAGTCCATCTACATGACGACATTGAATTAAACATGTGAAAGGCATCGCGAGGGGAGGGAACAACAGCTCTATTCTTTTGAAAAGAGAGACATTTCACATGTTCTCCCTTGACGCTCAATCACCTAAGGGACTTCATCTAGATTTTTACTTTAACGCTTTTTTGTAAACCTTTTTTTATCTTTTCTAATTGGGGTGGAATGTCTAGTTTCTGTGAATGTTTAGGAAAGTGCAACTGTCTGTTGCTTTCCCTGTTCAAGTGTTGCTTGCCCTGTTTTCGACTGAGCGGAAAAATGGCAATTGATCCCCAATTGAACAGGCCTCTAATTGGGTAGATGAAAACAGAGTAGCTCATGAGGATCAATCAGTGTAAGCAACCAGTGTCACCTGAGTCATTCTGAAACAGTGTACAGATCAAATCAAAAAATGTTTCAGTTTCCCTGCCATCAGTTTCACGGGACTGTGGGGAGTTTAGTGTGATCATGTTACTGTAAGATGAAATAGCGACACCTGGTGGACAGAGTATATACTGGACATAACAACAGTGGCAAATCTGAGTTGATGAAGCCAGAGGTTGTGATAAACCTGCTAACAGAGGAGCCTGGAGCCATCATTCTCTTAGCTAAACAAAGCCAGCCTGTGCCTCAGAGCACACACTGAGACTAGGCCAGTGAAACACACACAGTGAAGTGAAGCACTAACCCGAAGCAGTTGGTTGCCTGCTATAGTAACGCCCGGGAAGCAGTGTGGAGGTTCGATGCTTTGCTCAAGGGCACTTGAGGCTGCTCAGGGCTCCTGAGGATGGCCATAGGTCATGGCAGGGCTGGGTTGGGGTGGGGGCAGTTAACTGTGGGTGGGTGGGGGTCATACTGGTGATAGTGGTGGGGGGCAGTGTGCTGTGTGTATGTAGGGGTGGGGGTCATACTGGTGATGGCAGGGGAGGGGGGCAGTGTGCTGTGTGTATGTAGGGGTGGGGGTCATACTGGTGATGGCAGGGGAGGTGGGGCAGTGTGCTGCGTGTATGTAGGGGTGGGGGTCATACTGGTGATGTTAGTGGTGGGGGGCAGTGTGCTGTGTGTATGTAGGGGTGGGGGTCATACTGGTGATGTTAGTGGTGGGGGGCAGTGTGCTGTGTGTATGTAGGGGTGAGGTGGCAGAAGAGCAGACCAAACAAGGTCTTTGGCTTGATGGGTGGAGGAGAGGAATGTTATATAGAGAGATGGGTGGAGGAGAGGAATGTTATATAGGGAGATGGGTGGAGGAGAGGAATGTTATATAGGGAGATGGGTGGAGGAGAGGAATGTTATATAGGGAGATGGGTGGAGGAGAGGAATGTTATATAGAGAGATGGGTGGAGGAGAGGAATGTTATATAGAGAGATGGGTGGAGGAGAGGAATGTTATATAGGGAGATGGGTGGAGGAGAGGAATGTTATATAGGGAGATGGGTGGAGGAGAGGAATGTTATATAGAGAGATGGGTGGAGGAGAGGAATGTTATATAGAGAGATGGGTGGAGGAGAGGAATGTTATATAGGGAGATGGGTGGAGGAGAGGAATGTTATATAGGGAGAGATGGGTGGAGGAGAGGAATGTTATATAGAGAGATGGGTGGAGGAGAGGAATGTTATATAGGGAGATGGGTGGAGGAGAGGAATGTTATATAGGGAGATGGGTGGAGGAGAGGAATGTTATATAGGGAGAGATGTAAGACAAGTCCATGGAGTAGTGGGGGATGTATAAAGTGCTGTAAGTCAGGTGCATGTGAGTGCGTGTGTGTGCGAGTATGTGCAATGTGTTAGGATGTGTTGAGGAGTGAATGTGTGCAAAGTCAGTATAGTGTGTGTTTAAGGTTTGGATGGCCTGAGGATAGGGCCTGAGGGTCTCTCAGTTCTGGCCTTTGACCACATAAGCATCTTGTTGATCTCAGTTGTTTGAACAGTCCATTATTAGGCTGAGAAAAGTCTTTCAGAATCTTTTAGGCCCTCAGAAGTACTCTTAGATGTCTTGCAGGGCAGAGAGTTCAGTCCTGATAGTGCATTCAGCTGAATGTACCACTCTCTGCAGAGCACTACAGTCTCTGATGGTGGAGTTCCCATAAACACTCTCAACAGCTGAAGTGTGGAAGGCCTTAAACATGGATGTAGAAACCTTGAATTTCCTTAACTGACGAAGGAAGAAGAGTCGTTGTCTGGACTTCTTCAGAACACCAAAGTATTTAAAACTTGTGACTCTCTCTACAGGTTGGCTGCTGATCTTTAGTGGAGAGTAATTGCAACTCTGCTGCCTCCTATAATCCACTGCTATTTCTCTGGTTTTACTGACATTCAGTGTCAAGCTGTTAGACTGACACCACTGTGCCACCTCTTCAACCTGATCCCAGTAGGCCTGTCTGTTGCTGCTAATCAAGCCCAATGTCACTGTGTCAGGGACCTCAGGGCCACCGGCTGTCAGTCATGTAGACATGATGGACTTTTGTTTTTTGGCACAGGAACTAATGGACTGCTTGAAGCAAGCAGGAACCCTCTTGACCAATGACATGTTGAAGATGTAGGTGAACACAAGGTAACTGAGCAGCGCAGGATTTCATTTAAATGTAAATATTTTAAATTCATGGCAAGATGGTGTGCCTTCCCAACAAGACTGATTCCACCGTGGAATGTATTCAATCGCAGAAAAGCATTAACCTACACTTCAAAGAATTTTTTGAAGCTCTTTACACAGCAAAACACCTACATCATGCAATTAGCCAAACATAATTCTACCAAACAGTAGCGTGTGTTTTCTTTGTCGTCAGTCAGAGGATACTGATTTTCAAAATGCTAACAATGAATGGCATCTCTGAAACTACATTCATTCTCATGTATTTCAAATCCACGACTTCATGGATCGTTGGCTTTAAAATCCCGGTTCCATTCCTTTACAGTAACCACCAATTATATTTGTGTGAGTATTTGCAGTGATGTGTGCAATTTCTGAAATGAGTCAGTCATTTTACATTTTACATGTTCTACAGAAATTCTTCAAGAACTGTTGCAGATGCACAGGCCTACAGTTATTCCCAGCTGCCCCAGCCCCAACACCAGGCCCCAGCCACAGCTATTCCCAGCTGCCCCAGCCCCAACACCAGGCCCCAGCCACAGCTATTCCCAGCTGCCCCAGCCCCAACACCAGGCCCCAGCCACAGCTATTCCCAGCTGCCCCAGCCCCAACACCAGGCCCCAGCCACAGCTATTCCCAGCTGCCAAGATGCTTCTACCCAATCTGTGATGAAATCCACTCCAAATACAACAACACATCAGTCTGTTGTCAGCACCTGTTAACCTATCCAATTGCAATTGAGATTGCAGATGATTTGTCTAATTTTCCTTTCCTGTTTTTTTTTCTTCTATTGTCTGTTCAAAAATGATCATCTATGGAACTGTTGTGCTGCTGTTATTGCCAACCTATGGGTTTTGTTTTGTATTTAAGGTTTTGGACATTAGATTTGCACGTTGTGTGTAAGCATTTGCAAATAAGACAAAAAAAGATACATAATGTTGGTGTTGGGTGGGTTGTGTGTAAAGAAAATGTAAACATTATAGAAATGCATTCATTGAGTGCATATAGTGTGAAAAGAGCAAGAAATGTGTCAACCGTATGGCCAGAACAGGCTGATGATGTGCAAATTGTATTTAGAGTTTTGAAAATGAAGTTGATGATTGGACAAAAGCTTGTTAGCCATTGAAAAATATAATAGTATATAATACTATATATGTAATAGTGGGGCTTCCTGGTATGACAAAATGTTAGAATATTTTTGCAGAATCCAGTGCTTTAATGGAAAATGTAGAAAAAATTCTGTTTAACATGTTTACTTAAGTGTATGCACTCTTGGTTCATTCTTAATTCATAAACCTTTAAAATGGGCCTGTATGGAGACAGATGGGCCTATCGGAGACAGATGATGCATTTAAAATGGGCCTATACGGAGACAGATGGGCCTATATGGAGACAGATGGGCCTATACGGAGACAGATGGGCCTATATGGAGACAGATGGGCCTATCGGAGACAGATGATGCATTTAAAATGGGCCTATACGGAGACAGATGGGCCTATATGGAGACAGATGGGCCTATATGGAGACAGATGGGCCTATATGGAGACAGATGATGCATTTAAAATGGGCCTATACGGAGACAGATGGGCCTATACGGAGACAGATGGGCCTATATGGAGACAGATGGGCCTATACGGAGACAGATGGGCCTATATGGAGACAGATGGGCCTATATGGAAACAGATGGGCCTATACGGAGACAGATGATGCATTTTGGCCTCATACCCTTAAGTGAAACAGGTTAATGCACAAAGGAAATAGTGAACCCCTCCAAAAACTCAAGTGTTCTCATGTGTTTTATTGATGCCTCCAAAGTGTTTGACCAAGACAATCATGAACAGCTGTTTGTTAAGTCAAAGGATCAAGGGAATCATGAACAGCTGTTTGTTAAGTCAAAGCTAGGGGGAGTGCCTGGGTATATTGTGAGGGTACCTGTCCACCCAACTATCAGTGCTACTGCAGTAAAGATATCCATATTAAGTAATGATGTGGTTGTATGATACTCTCAATTAATTCATGGGGTCAAATTCATGGAGCTTTAGGTAATACTCATTTATATTGGGTTCCCTGCGTATCTAAAAGTTCAAGTTTTATTTTGCGGATACAGAGAGGGAGATTTTAAAGACTTTTAAAGACAAGCATAAAATATCAGATACGACATTCAATCCATTCAGTGTTTATTTTGTGCCATTTTATTCCACTACATAGTTTATAATTCTGAACAGCTTATCAAGGAACAGGCCATTTTTACATTTATGTCCTAATAGTTAAGCAGTATAGAATTAGCTGTATTTGTGTCCTAATAATTAAGCAGTATAGAATTAGCTGTATTTGTGTCCTAATAGTAGGCTATTATATATATAATTATCATGCAAACAACTCAGATGTGAAGTTTACAACTAAAACTGTCCCACTTAAAAAAAAGGCTTATAATGAGTTAATAGGATGGTCTGGGCTGGGAATGGAACGTGCACTGGCTCAGGTAGCTTCACACACTTAGCAGCCAGACTAAGAGAAGTAAAAGAACTAAAGCACCCCACTACATCATTTGTCATTTTGAAGCAAAACCAAAAGCAAAATTGAAGTTAAATTTATGTTAACAGCATTTCGATATACAGTGACAGCTAAAGAAACACACCCTCTGTAACTGCTGAGGTGCTGCAAGCTTGCAGTCTTCCCGGGTGTCCAGTAGGTGGCGCTGTAAGACAGGGAGAATAATAAACATGAGCACAGGAACTGCTGTTAGCAAGTATGAGAAAATGGGTAACACTGAACAAGTGACTTTACATGCAACAATGCAATGTGCTCATCCGGTTTATGTACTGAAACCACATCTAAGTACAGCCATATCTACAGTCTAACAAATTATACCAGCTGAGAGACCAATGTGGATTCTGTGTAAAGATGCCAGTGTGTCGTTATCTTTACCTCAGATGAAAGCAGCCATGTCAGCATCAGAGAATCCATCTTGGACAGCTTCTTTCACAGCTTCCTTAATGGCTCTGGTCTCCTCCGGTGCTGCAGGGGGCAGAACAGCCAGCAGCTCCCTCTCAATCCTCTCCAATCTGGCGTTAGCACTATTCTCAAAGTCTCTTTTATTCTTGCGGACGAGACCCAGAATGCCTTTCTGTGCTTTGTCACACCCAAGCCTTAGCTGCTCAAGCTCCAGTGAGAACTTGCGTTCATCCCTTTTGTCCATGGCCATGAGTTTGCTCAGGCTACTGACTCTGTCCATCAGGTACTTGTTGGACACCTCAGTGTAGGTGCCTGAGATCATGTTTACAAGACTAGCGATGTTGGATGCCTCATAAACCTGCTTGTAGATCATGTCTTTTGAGAACAGTTTATCATTGTAAGGGAGCTCCTTTGTCTTACTGGCGGCTTTTACAAATTTGTTGAGGTTTTTGCTCAGGGGGACCTTCACAATGCTGGACACCATCTGAAAGAATTGCACCATCTTTTCCCACTGTGTTTTCACTCTACCCATAGCATCCATGCCTTTGATGAGGACTTCTATAGTTGTCTTGAAGTCAATCTCCTTGACCTCGCATTTCCTCATTGTGATCAGAATGTCTGTGAGCTCTTTCTGGTTCCTCTCCATGTTGTCCACACACTTATCATACTGCTCTCTTGTCTTGTCCATCTGCAGTCTGGTCTGCTCAATGCGGAAGTGAGCAGACTCAGTGGCTCTTTGTGATGCTGATTTTCTTCCTGGTCCTGATTTATCTTCACTACTGATGTTGTTCATCATTGGGGGGTTTCCAGCTATAGAAGGTGACTTGGTGATCATCTTGCTTCCACTGTCAAAAGCCAGTGCTGATTTGTTGAGTTCTTTCCACTTCGAGATGATGTCATTTGTTATCTCTACGCTGCACCCACCTTTAGCGGCATACTCTGCAAGCTGCAGGCAGATGTTAATTCCAGTTTCACATATGAGGATAGCTTTATCTTTTGGTGGGCAGGCTGGGGAGTCTTTCAATTTGGTCTGAATTCTTTTGAACTGTTCTTCTGCAAAATTTGTTACCGTCTTCTTTTCTTTTTCATCATACAAGCTTTTCCAGTTAATGGTGTTGCCTTCAACGTACTTTCCAATGAATTTTATACAGTCAAGAATTTCTCCAGATCTGCAGTAGATGCTGATCTCATCAATTACATCAGCTGTTTTACCCTCACCTTTCCTGTAAAAATGCGCATCCTTAATGTTTTCTGCTGCCCTCCGCACTTGTTGAAAAGGACAAGTAAGAACAGATGTCATGCCATTCAGTAGATCTGATACGCTGTTTGCTAATCCTCCAACAAAATCCATACCAATCATTTCCCATCCACTAGGAAGTGAATTCATTGCTTTCTTGTAGTTTTCTTGAGCCTCCTCCAGTTCCTTCTCCATTCTCTTCATTGCCTTTTCACAATTCTCATTGAATTCTCGTGATGAGTGCTCCTTCATTTTGGCCTCTTCTAGCTTCAGTTTGATTTCCTTCATTTCCTCCCCATAACAATACTCTGCATTCAGACAGGCCTCCAGGAGCTCTTGGACCACATGGATGACCTCAGCAAACCTTCCTTCGGCTGCACTGGCCAGCTCCACACACTCATCTGCAATATCCTTAATGGCGTCCAGCTGGTCAGGCAGGTGAGCTTGGATAAGTGCATCACTTCCTGTAAACAGAATCTTCACAGCTTCTGCCATGTTGTTTGGAACAGTGGATGTGTGAAGACGGATCTGGTCCATACTCTTATGGGCTTCATTGAAAGCCCACCAGCCAGAGTTACACACTTGCATGAGGCAGGCACGGAAGGAGTCTGGGTATTTGATGTACTTGAAGCCACCTATGGGTGGGTTTTTGTTGATGGAGAAGTCGGTGTTGGAGGAAATGTTGATCAGTTCCCCCATTATGGCAACAGAGAGTGGTGCTGGTGTCAGGTACTCCTCCCAGTTGGCATAAGGTTTCATTATCACCTGAGTGGTCTCCCTCATGTCCTTCGCTGTGCAGAGACTCTGAGTCTTCTTTGCAATTTCAGAGGCCATTGTTGTGCTGTGTCTGCAATGCAAAAAGGGATATGTCAAAGTACAGGTCAATGTGTGTTGTCAACCAGGAACTGCATCTACACACAGTAAGGTAAGCATACCTTACCTCACTTTGTGTTTATTATAAATCAGGCACAGAGGCATGGGTGGGCCTGTGTGTTCGAGTTCTTTTTCATCAGATTTTTTTTTCCCAGGACACAGAAAAACCAGGTCAACTGAAACTCAGTGGGAATGTAGCCCCAGTGGGCTCGTACCACATAAGCTATCTTCCCCCCTCTTGGCTGGCCCCCCACAAGACAGGTTGATCGGACACGGCTTTCATACAATGATTTGAGAATTGTAGCATCCTTGTCTGACAAAATTTCAGTGGGATGTAGGTCTCAAGGGTGGTGTAGCGCCACCTATTGAAAGACAAAAATATTTGTTTTGTTTTTGTTGTGAGCAAATTTCCGTCAGTGATTCCAGGGACACAGAAACATCCAGTCATATGAAACCTGATGGAAGTAGTAGGCTCATAGTGCGTAGTGGAGTCCCCCCAGGCTCATAGTGCATAAGGAATTTTGCAGGTGTGTTACAAATCAGGTGGTTTGAACCACAAGACAAGTAATCCAACAGCAGATTCTAGTTAGCAAAACAGGCACAGAGCTAAATAAGCAGACACTCACTTACTTCCTATGTGTGCAGCTCCTCAGTGAGCAGACACTCACTTACTTCCTATGTGTGCAGCTCCTCAGTGAGCAGACACTCACTTACTTCCTATGTGTGCAGCTCCTCAGTGAGCAGACACTCACTTACTTCCTATGTGTGCAGCTCCTCTCCAGGCATTTATAATACCTCCATGGATTTAATATTGGATGTCAATATTGAAATGTGTTTTTAAATATTTTTCTCTAATATGGCGTGATAAACTTGATGAACTTTAATTGCTACATTGAGAGGATTTATATTTATATTTATAGATAGATAACTACTCAAGAGCAGTTGTTCCAGCCACGTTACAGCGTCGTTCAGTAGTTCAAGGATCAAGGACTTTATTTGGCACATACATTGAAATACTAACGTAAGACATGTAGTGAAATTGCATAAATTTGCCAAGTCTTGGCTCAATAAGAGAGAAAAATTAAGATACTGCAAAAACAAAAGCCAATAAATGGGCATTAGTCCATATGGGATCAGGATCCATGTAGCCTTCAGACCCAGAGGTGGTTTGGCAGTTTGTGTCCAGCACCTTCCAGAGACCGTGGCTGCTTGGAAGTTGGGACAGAGGAGTGACACTGTGTATGGGATGGGCTATCATCTTCAGCCAAGGTGGTTATGGAGATGGCATCACTTGGCCCACCCATGTGAGAATGGAGACCACCGCACAGCCAAAATGATCAGTAAGCTGTGACGCCTTCCAAACCTGGCCAGCGAAAGGTAGCCCTCTGCAGGCACATAACCCCTACCCGAGCCATGGGTGATCGATACTCCACGCCGTAGGCCCACCAGTAGTTTGAGAGCAGGGACCCTTGCCCTATGGCAGTCCTTCTCAAACAGTGGGGCGTTCCCCCCTGGGGGGTGCGGTGTGATGCCAGCGAGGGCGCATATGACCACGGGGAACATGCTTTTCTCTTGCCGTACTAGAATAACGTGTAATTGCACATCCACTACAGTAGGTGACAGCGGCGCTCTCATTGTCAGAGTGTGCGCGGGAAGTATTAGCCCTATGGTGTAGTTTTTTGCACTGAGCATGCTCGCACACAGCAAAGAGCAGGAGATATGAAATGCAATGAACAAACATCTAAGAGACACCATGGAAAAATATTTAGCAGGGATGAAAAGAAAGGTGGAGAGGGATGAAATTGAGAAGCACTGCCCTATAGGCGATATGAGCAGGCAACACCTGTGGCCGAGGAGGCATTGTTAACTAATAAGCAGCCAGTAATTCGTTGGTAATCGGTTGCTAACTTGTTAACACAAAGACCTGGCTGGTAGGTACATCGTATATCACCACAGATGTTTTTTCTGGTTACAAAACCTATGTTTTCAGATTTAACAGCCAACATTTCTCATCTCGTTTTACAAAATACCAAATCATAAATCCCAAACTTTTTACTTTAAAACAGAAATAGTGAGCCTTGCGTTAGCGCCGCCATTTTGAATTTTTTGATAAGTTCAGTTTCAAAGCACCTTGTCTCGCATGCCTTCACTCGGATTGACAAAAATGAAAAGTCCGCTGGATTTGTCACCCCATATTTGCATAAAATAGACAGCTTTTCTGTTTTGTTCCCCGCGCATCTGGCGACATGAGGCCAAATCACCTCCACTTGCCGCCCGTCACCGGCTGTCATTGTAAACAGTAGTAGTGGTAGCTCGTCGCCATGCATCTGTTTTTGTCGCGCCTGTGACCGAGGGCTTAGACTGCGTCCTTTGACCCGTTTACTGCACTCATTAAGACCGCTGCTTGAACACAGCATGGCCGGCCATACACGTGCACACAGTTCAACAATGGGTAGAGGTTTGAAATCTTGAGATAAGCAATGGTTTACACGGAAAAACGATTAACATTACTCCAGGCAGTTAGTCTCATTGCTAGCCCAGCAACACAGTTCAACAAATCCACTTCAGGAACGTAGAAATAAAGATGAAAAATCTCTGGTTTTATTCCTTAGTATCCGATTTCCAAAGGAGAAAGTGAGCTGGTTAATACACTAATTCTAGTCGCTAATGAAACAAAAGAGATTCCTAATAGTAGTTAGAAGTTAGCAGGTAAGAAAATCGTTCCTTTCCACAGCTCTGAAGATCTGACTCCAGCGAATAAGAATCATCCTAATGTAGCCAGAGTTGGCCTGTTCTTAAAGAGGCAGTACACTATTTTATCAATGTCCACCAAATCCCGTAAGCACATGAATTCTAGTATGCCTTTAACCTTTTAAGTATTATTTAACATATTAAACATTATCTTTAAATGTGTATACTCTGATTATCCTCCTTACGTGAAGGAATATTTAATTCCATATAGACCTAGCTACAGATTGAGACACACTGAGCATCCTACTGTCACTGTGCCAAACTTCACTAAAGAGAGTGGTAGACGTACTTTTCAATTTAAAGCTCCTTCAGATTGGAATATCTTGCCTGGGTCTCTAAGACCTATAACTTCTCTGCACTCTTTCAAAATATCGCTTTTTACCTACCTGTTGCTGCAAGTGTTTTCCACATTTGTAACTGGACTTGTGATTTATACCGTTGTATAACTTTAATATTAATTTTACATATGTATGTGTGCATGTGTGTATATGTGTGTGCACAGATATGTACATACAGTATATATGTATGTGTGTATAAATATATATATATATGTGTGTGTGTGTGTGTGTGTTTGTGTATATATATATGTATATATTTATATATATGTATATATGTGCAGTGGTCGAATGCTGTTATGACTTGTCATACTGTAGAGTATGTGGGGAAGGCGGGGCGGGTGAGGTGGGATGAGGGAGAGTTTGAGTGAGTGTGTGTGTGTGTACATGTGTTGTATTATCAGTGTTTTGTATTGTTTTGTACTGTTTGGTCTGGGGACCCCCTTGAACACGAGATGCTCCATCTCAAGGGGTTATCCTCCCAACACCAATAAATTGTGTCTAACATTTTAACCATTACATGAACTTCTAAATGAAATTATTTGCATGTTTAAACATTAATTCATATTCACATTACTATGAATTTTACTTTGGCCTTTACACAATGCTTTAGACATGTTCACAGGACTCAGGATCTAAACTATCACCCATCTTAAGACACAGACTTTTAAAAAAATATCTTTTTAAATTACAGCGCACAATGACGGCAGTGTCGTCAACTGTGCCATCAATGGGATGAGTATAGGCCAACATTTGTATTATCATATCCCTAGTTCCATGTTCTTCATCACCTGGTCTAGCTAGACAGATGGCTTTGCCTGCCTGTCATCTTTTAACTCAGTTACTTGTGGAGGTTACTGAGGTTGAATCAGGATGAACGGCGCACAGGCGACGGTAGCCTATGAGTCGAGACAAATTTTAAAAACAGACAAATAAAAATCCAAACAATCCAAAACTTTCTATTTTTTAAACAATATGTTGAGAAAATTCAATAACGCCATGTCTGTTAGTTTTCTTTCACAGGAATGATCAAACTGGCACCCTTTCTGAAATTTCATCTTACTTCCAAAAATCGAATACTGAATGAACGAAAAAGTACACGGATCCTGTTTGCATTATGTTTATAATTACAATGACAAGAAATCCCTTTTCTCTAGAAGAGCATTGACTAGCATTGCAAAAATCACTCATTACTCACTCGCATACTGTATATACTGCACTTGCTGCTCTTTGCACTTCTGATTAGATGCCAAACTGCATTTCGTTACCTGTATTTATACATGTGTAATGACAATAAAGTTGAATCTAATCTAATCTAATCTAATCTAATCATTGGTTTGGATTCGAACCGTCAACCTCAACATAACAAAACAGCTTCTTCACCTCGACACAAGAATAGGATCTTAACGAAAGTGACAGCTAAGCATGACATTAATGCTGAAGTTTCAGATTTGAAATGAAAGAAAATGAGAACACAGTAGATTTTGATAGGCATGAAAATTTCGAAAGCTCGATTTTTGCTTTCAACCCTTTCTTGTTTGCAGAATCTGCAGATTGAATGCAGATTTTAAAAAATCATCATAATGACTACAAACAACACAAACACTTGGTGAAATAGGCCAACATTATCTCGAGTAATTTCTCTCTGCCTCAGCAACGCGAACGACCGATATGGAGTAGGCTAATGCAGTGAAGCAGCGCCACTTTCTAGACACAGTCGTGAGTGGGTCGTTTTCTGCATCGTACTACCATCGTTGCTAAACTGAGCTATTATATATATACATACATATATATATATATATATATATAGCGCCAGCTGATGTTCAGTATTGCGCTCAGAATGCATTGCGGAGGTATTGCGTCCTCATCGTTTCGGTTCTCCGATGTCCTTGTATGGGTAGAGGCGTCTCTGGTACAGAGCGCAGCGTAAATGCGGGATTTTTTTTCCCTCTCTCTCATATATATATTTTCTCTCTCTCTCTCATATATATATATTTTTTTTTCTCTCTCTCTCTCATATATATATATTTTTTTCTCTCTCTCACATATATATATGAGAAAGAGAAAAAAATCCCGCATTTACGCTGCGCTCCGTACCAGAGACACCTCTACCCATACAAGGACATCGGAGAACCGAAACGATGAGGACGCAATATCTCCGCAATGCATTCTGAGCGCAATACTGAACATCAGCTGGCGCAAACGCACGCATTAAACAGTTGCACGGATGCATCAGTTTTAATGCTCAGAGCCTGGAATGCTGAAACGTGAAAAGATAGACCGCAAAGTGCCATATTCTCACATTACAACAATCAAATCTGTCGGGAACACTGGCATCAACTAAGTTAAGGTTAAACTAGGCTATATCTCCAATCACACGAAGTCCATGGTCGTAGTTATGGAAGGCCTGTTATCAGACAACAAATGCAAATAGCCTCGTCTTTTCATAGCCTGCATTTGTTTTCATTTCTGCAAAGAGCACAAGTAATTTATCTCATCAGGACTCACCGTAGAGATAGTAGGTTATGATATCTGTTTCAGGTCAAGTGTGCAGTCCTCAGTTTGCAGTCTGTGTCCGTCTGAGCAGCACTCCCCCCTTATAAGCAGTTACCTCGCCCACTCCAACTGTTGTGTATCGTTGATCCAGTGCCAAGAGATCACTCCCCTCTTACAGTAAGTGGGGTAGTGGAAGGAAAAGAAAACCGAAAGTAAAATTCAGATTATTTTTTTGTGATTACCATCTTTTCAGAAAGTCCCTACAATCCAAACCCATTTAAGCACCGGACTTTTTGTCAAATATGGTCTAGTGTCAAAAAACAACAGCAGAACATCCAAAGACAGTCGGTCCAGCTTCCAGTTCTTGAAAGTCACACTTCTGTTTTACTGTGGCTACACCAAGAGTAGAGGTGGTACCTTTGGTGTAGCCCATTCTTTGGCACTTTATGGCAGAAATGCAATATTTCAATATTTTTGTTCAGATTCTCCCATTTTTAGCAGCCATGTTTACATTGTGAACGGGGCGTTTCAGGTCCATAGTGCCCTGGTTTATCGCCATGCACAAAACTACCTTAATGTAAAAAAAAGTGAAATTAAAAATAGTTTTCCATTCTTATGTCTCCTTCAAGTTACATTATATTATGTACAATGTGTCTCGTGACTACTGATTTGTGTAATAGTGCTGAGGAGACAGAGAGGGGGCAGAGATACATGGGGTGGAGCAGTATGCTGGGAGGGCTCAACTTTAAAGACATGCACCAGTCTCATGGTTACGCTTTTGGAAGCCTGGAAGAACACGACGGCTGCATAGACAATATTGTAGGATCACAGGAGAAGGATAATAAAAAGTTTCTGGTGTGGTGTCTACAGCATCTGAAAGAGCACACCTTTAATCTGAACATATTCTGTGATTCCATATCACTGAGTTTTTATTGACGAGAGCATGATGGCATTATCCTCCACCAGGTGAGCCTCATCATTTCAATTTAAGTACCATTCAAATTACACCACATGGAGCTACAGCAGGGGAACAGTATGGAGATAATGCTGTGTCTATTCAAGAAAAGAAAAAAAGTTTTAAAATACTGCTTTGAAAACAACAAGGGTTGAAAGCAAAAATCGAGCTTTCGAAATTTTCATGGCTATCAGAATCGACTGTTTTCATTTTCTTTCATTTCAAATACGAAACCTCAGCTTGCAGGCTGACATGTTTTATCATTTAAAACGTTATGTTTGCGGGTCCAAAGTTTCAAAATCTTTTGCGAATCAGAAAGTTTTGGTTCAAGTTCCCCTGAACGTGATGCGCGGGAGGAGAAGGGGTGGATTTCTATCGCTGTGCCCCGTATCTCCGTACCACGCACTGCTGTGTCGTCCTCATCGTTTCGGTTCTCCGATGTCCTTATATGGGTAGAAGCGTCTCTGGTACGGGGTGCAGCGTATATGCGGGATTTTTTTTATCTATCTATCTATATATATATATGTAGGACTCAGTATGTGTTAAACTTTAATGCATAAAATAATATTTTCTAATGACTCATGTATACACATATTATAAACTAATCATTATTAATGCAGCAATTAAAGCATTAATGAATGCATATTCATGTACCCTGTTTGTAAAGTGTTACCATTTCAACATATCAACAGCATAGGCCTACTTGAATATACACTGCCTAGTTCAGGAGTCCAAAATTACCTTACTTCAGCCCAGTAAATGTCAAAAGTGAACAAGCATGTTGCTGTCATATAGTGTACATGGCAGTTTAGAATTAACTTTTAGAAAGATTCGCTTTTAATCATATTGTTTTCCCTCATTTCTCTTATTTTTCCAGCAGTCAGCGTAGGGTGTCCAGAGCGGTCATCCTGCCCCTGAGAGACGGCCTGTCCTCGTTCATAAGTCTGTACGACGCCCTCCTCCGTGTGAATCACTCTTCTCTGAACTTGATTGGTTCTGAAGGCATCAGGCAGCTTATAGTCAGGGCTGAGCAGGACTTGAGGAGGGCTTCAGACGAGGCAGAGGGGGGACTGAGACAACTGGATCAGGACACAGAGAAACTCACAGCACAACAACACACATCCAGCAGGGAGAGAGAGGAGAAGATACAGTCTTTAAACAACCTCAAAACCAAGCTACATGGAAAGAAAGAGTCACTGGTCACCTCCGAGGAAGCACTGAAGCAGGCCAAAAAACACCTTCAAGAAGAAAAGGATGAACTTAAGAAACAGCGTGACAGAAAAAAAACTGCAGAAGTTGTGACAGGGGTTGGCCTCGCAGTGACTCTCATCCCTATTGTTGGATGGGTAGCTGGTAATTCTGTTTGTAAATGAGTCCGTTTCTACATCATAACTGCAGGGTGATATGAAACAGAAAACCTGTGTAGGCAATCGTTATGTTTCTGCCTTTATCATTATGTTTTAAACGATTCAATTGAATTATAGGAAGCCGAAGAAAAAAAACTAATACAACAGTTAGATGTGGCAGATAAAAGCCATTATTCATGTTTACAATTCAGACAGATATACTGTATATGAACAAATTTGATGTTTCTTGTGTTTTTTTCTGTTCAGGTCCAGTCATGGCAATTGGTGGTGCTATTGACATGGCTCAAGCTGAAAAGGCCATCCGTGCTGCAGAGGAAGAGGTGGAGGAGGCGGAGTCTCAGGTGGAGAAATACTCTGATAAGGTCTCTAATTATGAGTCCAAAATCACCCAGATAAAGCAGGACATCAGACGGGCAGATAAGGACCTGAGACACATCCGAGAGAGACTCTCTGAGATCCAAGACCAGAGATGGGCCTTAGCACAGTTCCAGGAAAAGATGAGAGAAGCCGTCCACCAGCTGGGACGTCTGAGTGGCTCTGCCCATGCACTGGAGCTCCAGACTCGACGCTCCATCCTTCTGGAGCCAGTGATGAAGCTCCTGGAGGAGATGGTGAAGGCGGCTGGGGAGGTCACTGGCCATCAGGTGCTCAGGGACCAACGGGTGTTGAGTCTTGTGGAGAAAGTGAGAGACAGACACAAGAGACTGACAGCTCTGTGTGCCTCACACAACAATCCAGCTCTGCAAAATTTTATCTGACATAACTGAAGCAGCCAAGGGGAAGCTATATCTAATATTACTGCGTGTGATATTACTGCTATATCTAATATTACTGTGTGATATTACTGCTATTTGGTCTATGTTGTACCAGTTCTTTGTCTTCTCTCAAGCGCTCCCTCAGCACTCAGTGACCACAAACAGCACGGCAATGGGTTGAAATGTACCAGATTGTTCTTTTAATTCATAAAGAGAGTGTAGCCTTATTTGATTTTAGGTTGTTAAATCAGCTTTCCTGTAATAGTATGTATCAACTAGAGGCAGCTGTGGCCTACTGATTACTGCTTGACCTTTGACACTTGATTTAGCATTTGATTTCTTTAAGCTTATCTGGTTTCATCAAATGCACACATTCTAACAGTTTAGGTTTATAGACCTTGTTTGTTCACTAATAATGTTTTAGCTTTCTTTGAGTTATTCTGAGTGTTGTGGATGGCCCCTTCCTGATTGGCCAAAAGATGTTGAGGGCTGAGAACTAAATGCTGAAACCTGTGTTATTTCATCTGGCCAAGGCACCATACATATCCCCTTTTGTCTCTTTGTGTCAGGTCAGTTTTGCTCAATAAATGTCACATTGGAAATCTTTGACTTGAGTCAATATTTGTTGACTTCTGTTATAGGGTTATGGAGGGGGTGTAATAAAACTTTGCCTTTTGAGCCAAAAGTCCTGCGTCTGGAGTTACAGATTTTCCATAATTGCTATAAAAACATTCTACCTTTTTCTCAAAACTGAACACAAAACCCATTTTTCAAACCACATTGACAAAACTGAACAACCACTTCAAAAAATTTCAACTGTGCTCAAAACCAGCTGATGGTCTCAGATCAGATCTCACAGCAGGCAAAATGAAGAGCAGTGAGTAAACAATACAACAAACAATGGAAGACACAATGTTCAGGGATAGAGCTTCTGGAGGAGTTAGGCCGAAGGCTGTGAAATGCATCTACAGTCCTGTATTGCAATGAATAAACATTTAGGCTGCAGGCCAAATAGGGTCAGAGTGCACCCCATATTTTTGATTTTTGAATCAAGAATAGACCAAGAGCACATACACAGGTTACTGTAAGCTACATTTTCTGAAAGCCTATGACCTCTAGATATCTCTAGATTTACTACCCAATACTGTATGTACAATGTGTGATAACATGCAATAATGGAATTACTGTAAATGGCTTTACAAACTAAGTTTTTTAATGGGGATGGTTGAGTTCAATTCAGTTCAATTCAATTCATTATACAGCACCTTTTACAATAGTACTGTTTCATGGTACTTTACAGCAGGACTACACAAGAGTAACAGAGGCAAGGGAAAACTTATGTTTAGTTAGTCCAGAAAGAAACCTTAGGGAGATCCACGACTCAAGGGGCTAACCCAACTGCCAGGTGTCATGCAGGAAAAGTACAATCAGTAGTAACTATGATAGACTACAGGTTGTCCATGGTTTTAGCTAAGCATCATAATAGTTACAAAATATTGTCCCATAACATTACATGGCAGTCAATCCATAGGTGGTTATCAAAAATTACGGCAGACAGTGTAGTGGTAGCCAAACATAGTGTTTAAGTCAAGGAGTGAGATGGGTCATGGGGGTAACAATAAAGATCCATTTTGACAGTGCCATTGTGCCATTGGGGGGGTCAGTTGATATTAGCCACTTCCAAAGTAATATCGTAGTTGGTTAAACTTTGCCGCAGTGTCAGGCATGACATATGACACTCATATTAGCCAGTTATAGATATGAAGAGATCTGCCGCATCGAGCCTATGGGAATGACATTCAAATGATAAATAATCTGATGCTCATGACCAGGATTAATCTGGTCAGATTCAGTCGATTAGCAAGGCACTTCCTCATCGCCATTTTTCAGGAATTGCACCATTTCCCCTGTGCTGATTGGTGGGCTCCCCTCTCGGCTCATGCATGAGTTTAGTGTTGTCCACGAGTTCCTTTGCATGTGCATATTTTTTCCCCTGCAAGAATGTCCAGTGCCCATCCATGACACAGCTTTGCCTAGCCTGCAAGAATGTCCAATGCCCATCCATGACACAGCTTTACCTAGCCTGCAAGAATGTCCAGTGCCCATCCATGACACAGCTTTACCTAGCCTGCAAGAATGTCCAGTGCCCATCCATGACACAGCTTTACCTAGCCTGCAAGAATGTCCAGTGCCCATCCATGACACAGCTTTGCCTAGCCTGCAAGAATGTCCAGTGCCCATCCATGACACAGCTTTGCCTAGCCTGCAAGAATGTCCAGTGCCCATCCATGACACAGCTTTGCCTAGCCTGCAAGAATGTCCAGTGCCCATCCATGACACAGCTTTGCCTAGCCTGCAAGAATGTCCAGTGCCCATCCATGACACAGCTTTGCCTAGCCTGCAAGAATGTCCAGTGCCCATCCATGACACAGCTTTACCTAGCCTGCAAGAATGTCCAGTGCCCATCCATGACACAGCTTTACCTAGCCTGCAAGAATGTCCAGTGCCCATCCATGACACAGCTTTGCCTCGCCCCCTTACCTCCATTAGTAACATGGGACCTAATTGGCTAAATGAAATGGTGTCGGAAATGAGCCCCATGACAATCCATTTTGAAAAATTCCTTCAATTTTGACTGAATTCTCTAGCCTAGCATTTCTCATTGAAATGAGTGGGGGCAAGACTTCCTCACTTTCTCTAGTTCTTATAATACCTACATGTATCTAACCAGGGGGTCAAGAGCATGCAGATTAGCTTCAGCCAGTTAGCACACACCATTTACAAGTATGGCGCTGAATGGAGCATGAAAGGAACCAGTTCGTGCATGAAGATGCGTGTTGGGATGCGTGTTGAGCAGAACCATCAATCACCCTGTGGGCCAACATTAGTGCTTTGAATTTGATGCGAGCGGCTAAGGGTAGCCAGTGGAGTTCAATTAACAGAGGTGTGACATGCACCCTTTTTGGCTGGTTAAAAAACAGACATGCAGCTGCATTCTGGATCATCTGTAGCGGTCTCACAGCACAGGCTGGAAGACCTGATATTAGGCTTTGCAGTAGTCAAGGCGAGAGATAACCAGGGTCTGTACCAGGAGGTGGGTTGCATGTTGGGTTTAGGTACGGCCTGATCTTCCTTATGTCTTTATATTTTCCTTATATCGCCTCCACTTGCCACCCGCTGCTGGCTGTCATTGAAAATGAGTGGTAGCTCATCGCCTCGCATCTGTGTTTTTGGAAATTGCGTCCTTTGACCCGTTTACTGCACTCATTAAGACCGCTGCTTGAACACAGCATGGCCGGCCATACACGTGCACACAGTTCAACAATGTGTAGAGGTTTGAAATCTTGAGATAAGCAATGGTTTACACGGAAAAACGATTAACATTACTCCAGGCAGTTAGTCTCATTTCTAGCCCAGCAACACAGTTCAACAAATCCACTTCAGGAACGTAGAAATAAAGATGAAAAATCTCTGGTTTTATTCCTTAGTATCCGATTTCCAAAGGAGAAAGTGAGCTGGTTAATACACTTATTCTAGTCGCTAATGAAACAAAGGAGATTCCTAATAGTAGTTAGAAGTTAGCAGGTAAGAAAGTCGTTCCTTTCCACAGCTCTGAAGATCTGACTCCAGCGAATAAGAATCATCCTAATGTAGCCAGAGTTGGCCTGTTCTTAAAGAGGCAGTACACTATTTTATCAATGTGCACCAAATCCCGTAAGCACATGAATTCTAGTATGCCTTTAACCTTAAGTTTTATTTAACATTTTAACTATTATATGAACTTCTAAATAAAATTATTTACATGTTTTAACATTAATTCGAATTCACATTACTATCCACCATTACTGTACTTTGGCCTCTTACATGTCCTGTGAGCATCACCCATCTTAAGACACAGATTTGTCTAACCAACCACGTCAGTTGCTGTTAACTGTGCCATCAATGGAATGTGCTGGTATAGGCCTACATTTGTATTACGATATACCTAGTTACATTTTCATCACCTGGTCTTGCTAGACAGATGACTCTGCCTGCCTGCCATCTCTTAGCTCAGCGTGTTTGCATTATGTCTATAATGACAAAGACAAGAAATCCCTTTTGTCTAACAGAGCATTGACTAGCATTGGAAAAATGGTTTGGATTCGAACCATCAACCTCAAAATAACAAAACAGCTTCTTCACCTAAAATCTAGCCTATTGGATCTTAACAAAAGTGACAGCTAAGCATGATTTTAATGCAATGAAAATAACATTCACATTTGGGATAATAAATTTCATTGTAAGATCATAAATAATATTTGGAGGAAAATAATTACTTTTATGGCAGATTGAATGCAGTTTTTTTTTTGTTAAATCAACATAATGACTACAATCAAGACACACACTTGCCGTAACATTGGTGAAATAGGCCAACATTATCTCCACCAATAGTAATTTCTCTCTGCCTCAGCAACGACGTCGTTCGAGCCAACGACCGATATGGCCTAGGCTAATGCAGTGGAGCAGCGCCACTTTCTAGATACAGTCGTGAGTGGGTCGTTGTCTGCATCGTATTACCATCGTTTAACATCGACTGAGCTAACATTTGTAGAAACGCACGCATTAAACAAGCGGACACCACGGATGTATAATTTTTCTGTCTGGAATGCTGAAATGTGAAAAGATAGACCGCAAAGTGCCATATTCTCACATTACAGCAATCAAATCTGTCGGGATGTCGGGATCTCAGCAGGACTCTCCGTAGAGATAGTAGGTTATGATATCTGTTTCAGGCCAAGTGTGCAGTCCTCAGTTTGCAGTCTGTGTCCCCCCTATAAGCAGTTACCTCGCCCACTCCAACTGTTGTGTATCGTTGATCCAGTGCCAAGAGATCACTCCCCTCTTACAGTAAGTGGGGTAGTGGAAGGAAAAGAAAACCGAAAGTAAAATTCAGATTATTTTTTTGTGATTACCATCTTTTCAGGAAGTCTCTACAATCCAAACCCATTTAAGCACCGGACTTTTTGTCAAATATGGTCTAGTGTCAAAAAACAACAGCAGAACATCCAAAGACAGTCGGTCCAGCTTCCAGTTCTTGAAAGTCACACTTCTGTTTTACTGTGGCTACACCAAGGGTAGAGGTGGTACCTTTGGTGTAGCCCATTCTTTGGCACTTTATGGCAGAAATGCAATATTTCAATATTTTTGTTCAGATTCTCCCATTTTTAGCAGCCATGTTTAGATTGTGAACGGGGCATTTCAGGTCCATAGTGGCCTGGTTTATCGCCATGCACAAAACTACCTTAATGTAAAAAAAAGTGAAATTAATAGTTTTCCATTCTTATGTCTCCTTCAAGTTACATTATATTATGTACTTATATTATGTACAATGTCTTGTGTCTTGTGACTATTGATTTGTGTAATAGTGCTGAGGAGACTTAGAGAGGGGGCAGAGATAGATGCCTCAAAATTGTCTCCCCTCTCTGAAAGGGGTGGAGCAGTATGCTGGGAGGGCTCGACTTTAAAGATATGCACCAGTCTCATGATTACACTTTTGGAAGCCTGGAAGAACACTACAGCTGCATAGACTATATTATAGGATCACAGGAGTAGGATAATAAACTGTTTTTGGTGTGGTGTCTGCAGCCTCTAAAAGAGCACACCTTCTCAAAAATTTGAAGCCCATCAAAATTGACTGTGTTATAATTTTCTTTTATTTCAAATCTGACATGTCAGCTTGCATGCTGAAATGTTTTACTATTTAAAACATTGTTTTAAAATGTTTGTGGGTCAAAACGTTCCTAAATCTTAAGCAAATCAAAGTTTGAACATCAAAATCTTTTGTGAGTCAAAAAGTTTAGGTTCAAGTTCCCCTGAACATGATGGTCGGGAGCAGAAGGGGTGGAAATGGGTGCATCACTGTGTCGTCCTTATCATTTTGGTTCTTCAGTGTCTGTAGCTCCACAGGTGTATGGAGATGTGAATATGGGCAGAAGCGTCTCTCTACGGAGCACTGCGTAAATGCGGGTGTGCTCCTTAAGAATGAATGGGTAGAACTTTGGAGTGATGATGCCATAATGCACTGCTCCAGATGTTAGAGTGGGAGCACCAGAAAAGGCATTTTCAAACTGGGATTTTACAGCTAATATCCATGTTTTAGAAACTAGAAAAAGAGACTTCTGGGCACAGAAATTTAAAATAAGCCTTTCTTCAATGAACGTGTTTTACAGTGTGTGGGTAGGGGTGGTGATTGGGTAAGAGAAAGGGAGAGAGAGAGGCAGACGGACAAGTAGAGACTGTGGCAGTTGAAAGCTGAGTTTAACTGACATTAGAATGTTTGGTTGTTGGAAATGAATGGGCAGAACTTTGCAGTGAGATCATAATGCACTCCTCCACTCTAGACATTAGAGAGGGACCAGCAGAGGAGACATTTAAAACTGGAATTACAAAGCAAAAATCCATGTTTTAAACCATGTAAAACCCAGCTACACAAAGCCATATGTTAATCATAGATAATAAACGTAAAGGTGACGTCATTTACCTTACCTGGTCATCCTCATTGCTCCATCATTACATGTTCACAATTATTGGTATTTCCTGGATGAATATGATTCCCTATTTGGGTCATAGTGCTGTTGTGTCCTGTTCTGTTGACGCACACTTCTGCATTTCATGAAGACATTTTTAAAAGTAATGACAGGTTAAGATCATAAAGGCATGTCTACAAGTCAAGAAATCTTCAACATTAAACTACTAATGACAAGTGACTGCAGCATTTAATTTTACTTTTTATTACGAGATAAGAATTTATTTATACTCAAAAGGTGTGTCTAAAACATAAAACATCAATAAAAATGCCAGCAAATACAAATAGCATCACATATGTAATATATGGCTAGCCTTCAATTTTGTGTAATAATGCATTGTTTTTTAATTTCAGTAATGATTACCATGACAATATTAACACAATATGTGGACTGGGGCTTTGGCATTCTGGTAAATGCGATGTGCAGCAATACCTTGCTGTCAGCAGAGCTCCACCCCCACTTGGTCATGTGACCATGTACATATGCATACGTACATGTTGAAAATATATGACAGTGGATTATATTGAATATTGACACAGATTAAATATGGACAAATTAAATATATTTTTAAAATATGTAATATATTTTAGCTGCATATATGTTCATATATATTTTCGGTATGGGTTGCTACAAGAGTCTGCACAGGCTTCAATACATTCAAAACTCTGCAGCTAGGATCCTGATTAGAGTACGTAAATATGAACACATCACTCCTATTCTTCAGAACTAGGAGAAAAAGGTCTTCTTTCTCACATCAACACATACATGGACATACCCCCCACCCCCCACCTCAAAGAACTGCTCATCCCACAAACCTCAACACGCTCCCTCTGCTCTAACCAATCAAACTGACTTTAAATTCCCAGAACCAAACTGAGGGGCTTCCTGTGCCACTGCTTCCCATGTTGAATGCCTCCCTGGCACCTTGAGGGCACCACAGTCCACAAACAGTTGGAAAGTTTTGAAAGAGGACTGACAACATTTAATTTAGATAAGGTTGTATTGCCCTTTCTAATCTTTGTTTTAGCATGTTTAATTTCATATTGACAAATACATTTCCTTTTCATTTTTATTCCTGTAAACACTTTTTTCATAAATGTGAAGTGCAGTATAAATAAAATGTATTATTACTATATTGTTATCATTTGAAAGCAAAGGAGGCCACACTATGCATATTTTACTTTTATTGCACAGACGCGTTTCGGCGCGTGCCTTCTTCAGCGTGCAAACGACATAACAGTGTAGCCAATCTTAAATACCCACACCCATTAATCACACCCCATTAACATCAACCAATGACATTGTCCGGTCCAATCATAATCCAAACAATCCATTAGTTCACCAATATATGTATATACAAACCTACATGCATATTCATACATACAATTGGACATACAGTATACTCATGATTGCGTTTATAAAAAACAACTCCTGGCCTGCCTGCCATCTCTTAGCTCAGCGTGTTTGCATTATGTCTATAATGACAAAGACAAGAAATCCCTTTTGTCTAACAGAGCATTGACTAGCATTGGAAAAATGGTTTGGATTCGAACCATCAACCTCAAAATAACAAAACAGCTTCTTCACCTAAAATCTAGCCTATTGGATCTTAACAAAAGTGACAGCTAAGCATGATTTTAATGCAATGAAAATAACATTCACATTTGGGATAATAAATTTCATTGTAAGATCATAAATAATATTTGGAGGAAAATAATTACTTTTATGGCAGATTGAATGCAGTTTTTTTTTTGTTAAATCAACATAATGACTACAATCAAGACACACACTTGCCGTAACATTGGTGAAATAGGCCAACATTATCTCCACCAATAGTAATTTCTCTCTGCCTCAGCAACGACGTCGTTCGAGCCAACGACCGATATGGCCTAGGCTAATGCAGTGGAGCAGCGCCACTTTCTAGATACAGTCGTGAGTGGGTCGTTGTCTGCATCGTATTACCATCGTTTAACATCGACTGAGCTAACATTTGTAGAAACGCACGCATTAAACAAGCGGACACCACGGATGTATAATTTTTCTGTCTGGAATGCTGAAATGTGAAAAGATAGACCGCAAAGTGCCATATTCTCACATTACAGCAATCAAATCTGTCGGGATGTCGGGATATAGTAGGTTATGATATCTGTTTCAGGCCAAGTGTGCAGTCCTCAGTTTGCAGTCTGTGTCCCCCCTATAAGCAGTTACCTCGCCCACTCCAACTGTTGTGTATCGTTGATCCAGTGCCAAGAGATCACTCCCCTCTTACAGTAAGTGGGGTAGTGGAAGGAAAAGAAAACCGAAAGTAAAATTCAGATTATTTTTTTGTGATTACCATCTTTTCAGGAAGTCTCTACAATCCAAACCCATTTAAGCACCGGACTTTTTGTCAAATATGGTCTAGTGTCAAAAAACAACAGCAGAACATCCAAAGACAGTCGGTCCAGCTTCCAGTTCTTGAAAGTCACACTTCTGTTTTACTGTGGCTACACCAAGGGTAGAGGTGGTACCTTTGGTGTAGCCCATTCTTTGGCACTTTATGGCAGAAATGCAATATTTCAATATTTTTGTTCAGATTCTCCCATTTTTAGCAGCCATGTTTAGATTGTGAACGGGGCATTTCAGGTCCATAGTGGCCTGGTTTATCGCCATGCACAAAACTACCTTAATGTAAAAAAAAGTGAAATTAATAGTTTTCCATTCTTATGTCTCCTTCAAGTTACATTATATTATGTACTTATATTATGTACAATGTCTTGTGTCTTGTGACTATTGATTTGTGTAATAGTGCTGAGGAGACTTAGAGAGGGGGCAGAGATAGATGCCTCAAAATTGTCTCCCCTCTCTGAAAGGGGTGGAGCAGTATGCTGGGAGGGCTCGACTTTAAAGATATGCACCAGTCTCATGATTACACTTTTGGAAGCCTGGAAGAACACTACAGCTGCATAGACTATATTATAGGATCACAGGAGTAGGATAATAAACTGTTTTTGGTGTGGTGTCTGCAGCCTCTAAAAGAGCACACCTTCTCAAAAATTTGAAGCCCATCAAAATTGACTGTGTTATAATTTTCTTTTATTTCAAATCTGACATGTCAGCTTGCATGCTGAAATGTTTTACTATTTAAAACATTGTTTTAAAATGTTTGTGGGTCAAAACGTTCCTAAATCTTAAGCAAATCAAAGTTTGAACATCAAAATCTTTTGTGAGTCAAAAAGTTTAGGTTCAAGTTCCCCTGAACATGATGGTCGGGAGCAGAAGGGGTGGAAATGGGTGCATCACTGTGTCGTCCTTATCATTTTGGTTCTTCAGTGTCTGTAGCTCCACAGGTGTATGGAGATGTGAATATGGGCAGAAGCGTCTCTCTACGGAGCACTGCGTAAATGCGGGTGTGCTCCTTAAGAATGAATGGGTAGAACTTTGGAGTGATGATGCCATAATGCACTGCTCCAGATGTTAGAGTGGGAGCACCAGAAAAGGCATTTTCAAACTGGGATTTTACAGCTAATATCCATGTTTTAGAAACTAGAAAAAGAGACTTCTGGGCACAGAAATTTAAAATAAGCCTTTCTTCAATGAACGTGTTTTACAGTGTGTGGGTAGGGGTGGTGATTGGGTAAGAGAAAGGGAGAGAGAGAGGCAGACGGACAAGTAGAGACTGTGGCAGTTGAAAGCTGAGTTTAACTGACATTAGAATGTTTGGTTGTTGGAAATGAATGGGCAGAACTTTGCAGTGAGATCATAATGCACTCCTCCACTCTAGACATTAGAGAGGGACCAGCAGAGGAGACATTTAAAACTGGAATTACAAAGCAAAAATCCATGTTTTAAACCATGTAAAACCCAGCTACACAAAGCCATATGTTAATCATAGATAATAAACGTAAAGGTGACGTCATTTACCTTACCTGGTCATCCTCATTGCTCCATCATTACATGTTCACAATTATTGGTATTTCCTGGATGAATATGATTCCCTATTTGGGTCATAGTGCTGTTGTGTCCTGTTCTGTTGACGCACACTTCTGCATTTCATGAAGACATTTTTAAAAGTAATGACAGGTTAAGATCATAAAGGCATGTCTACAAGTCAAGAAATCTTCAACATTAAACTACTAATGACAAGTGACTGCAGCATTTAATTTTACTTTTTATTACGAGATAAGAATTTATTTATACTCAAAAGGTGTGTCTAAAACATAAAACATCAATAAAAATGCCAGCAAATACAAATAGCATCACATATGTAATATATGGCTAGCCTTCAATTTTGTGTAATAATGCATTGTTTTTTAATTTCAGTAATGATTACCATGACAATATTAACACAATATGTGGACTGGGGCTTTGGCATTCTGGTAAATGCGATGTGCAGCAATACCTTGCTGTCAGCAGAGCTCCACCCCCACTTGGTCATGTGACCATGTACATATGCATACGTACATGTTGAAAATATATGACAGTGGATTATATTGAATATTGACACAGATTAAATATGGACAAATTAAATATATTTTTAAAATATGAAATATATTTTAGCTGCATATATGTTCATATATATTTTCGGTATGGGTTGCTACAAGAGTCTGCACAGGCTTCAATACATTCAAAACTCTGCAGCTAGGATCCTGATTAGAGTACGTAAATATGAACACATCACTCCTATTCTTCAGAACTAGGAGAAAAAGGTCTTCTTTCTCACATCAACACATACATGGACATACCCCCCACCCCCCCACCTCAAAGAACTGCTCATCCCACAAACCTCAACACGCTCCCTCTGCTCTAACCAATCAAACTGACTTTAAATTCCCAGAACCAAACTGAGGGGCTTCCTGTGCCACTGCTTCCCATGTTGAATGCCTCCCTGGCACCTTGAGGGCACCACAGTCCACAAACAGTTGGAAAGTTTTGAAAGAGGACTGACAACATTTAATTTAGATAAGGTTGTATTGCCCTTTCTAATCTTTGTTTTAGCATGTTTAATTTCATATTGACAAATACATTTCCTTTTCATTTTTATTCCTGTAAACACTTTTTTCATAAATGTGAAGTGCAGTATAAATAAAATGTATTATTACTATATTGTTATCATTTGAAAGCAAAGGAGGCCACACTATGCATATTTTACTTTTATTGCACAGACGCGTTTCGGCGCGTGCCTTCTTCAGCGTGCAAACGACATAACAGTGTAGCCAATCTTAAATACCCACACCCATTAATCACACCCCATTAACATCAACCAATGACATTGTCCGGTCCAATCATAATCCAAACAATCCATTAGTTCACCAATATATGTATATACAAACCTACATGCATATTCATACATACAATTGGACATACAGTATACTCATGATTGCGTTTATAAAAAACAACTCAAGGACAAGTCTTCATTCATCCCATTCGGGATGCAAGTGTTTAAGTTAAAAATATACCGAGCCTCTCGCTGCAAGAGACGGTTCTCCCGGTCTCCGCCTCTTGGAGACCGATTGACCATCTCTAGGCCCATGAATTTAAGCATGTTTGCATCATGGCCTGTCATCATTTTTCCGAATAGCGCATTTATGCTCGAAGATCCTGGTTTTAATCGTCGCTTGGTTTTTCCCACATAAAGCAGCCCGCAACGGCACGTTCGCAAGTACACTACGAAAGTAGATAAACAAGTGATTCTGCCCTTTACTCTGTGTGTTCTACCTGTTTTAGGATGTGTGAATATTTTTTCGGTGAGCATGAAGTTACATGCTGCAGTTTAAACATTTGCAATTGCCATGTGGAATGCGTAACGAGAAAGGCGATTGGGTTGGTGCAGAGGTGAGATCGCACCAGCTGGTCTCTCAGGCAAGGTGCTCTTTTGCAGCAACTCCGTGGTGGATCCTGAAAGGCATTGCCAATGTTTGAATCGCTCTGTAAAATGTGCCAGTGACGATGTACAATGCTCTTTAGCTCATTTGAAATATGGCCATAAGTGGATACAAAGGTGACAGGAGTGTTGGTAGACCTATTCTGTCTAGTCTGGTCAGTCATCAGGTTGGCGCGCTGAGTGTTGCGCACACGCTCCAGTTTCCCTCCAAAGTTTCTGCATCGCCCCCGTCACGGAATCTTTGGCAGAGTTCCCCCGCTTGTTGCTCAAATACATCATCATTACTACAGATGCGGTGCACTCTTAACAGTTGGCTATAAGGAAGACTACGTCTGAGGGAGGGTGGGTGAAAACTCTGGTAATGCAAAAAGGTGTTACGATCTGTTTCTTTGCATATATTTCAGTGTGTATTGAGCTCCCCGTCTTTCTCACTAGAACATCCAGAAACGGCAAAGCCTTGTCATCATAGCTCAGTGTAAATTTGATAGAGGGCAGTCTCATGTTCACATAGTCAGTAAAGGCTACAAGTTCTTCCTCTGAGCCTAACCAGACAAAAAAGATGTCATCTATATACCTACACCACACCTTCAAATCTTGTTTAAAGTTATTGTCATTGTAAATAAAGTCATGTTCAAATTTGCCCATAAAAAGATTGGCATAATTAGGCGCCATGGGGGAACCCATAGCTGTGCCTTGGGGTGCAGGAAAAAACTGTTTGAAACTTGAAACAAGAAATAATTCTTCTGCAAAACCTCTTTAGCCAATGACAATAAAAACTCAGTATGTGGCACTTTGTTTGTCCGCAGATAATGTTCAAGAGCCGTCAACCCTGTGTCATGCGGGATATTTGTGTATAAACTAGTCACATCCATAGAACATAGCATATCGGTTGCATTAACCTCTCCAATGCATGACAATTTCACTAAAGTCAGTGGTATCTTTAAGAAATGATGGTAGGTTATGCATAAGTCCTTTATATGGTGATCAACAAATTTAGATAAAGGCTCAGTTAGAGATTGATTTCCAGATACAATTGGACAACCAGGTGGGTTGTCCAACCCTTATGAATCTTAGGTAGAGTATAAAATACTGGTCTTAAGGGATTTGTCTGCAGTAAATATTTATATGTTTTTTCATCAATAACAGAGTCAGACACTGCTCTCTTTAACACAGATTTTCTCTCATCTTAAACTTCATTGTGGGGTCACCACTTAGGCGAATGTACGAACCTGCGTCCCCAAGCTGTCTCTCTCTTTCTTGTAAATAAGCAGTCCTGTCCTGAATGACAATGGAACCCCCTTTGTCAGCAGGTTTGATCACTATATCTATGTCTTTCTCGGCTGTCTTCAAGTTTGATCTCATATAATGTTCCCCAGAAGTTAGACAGGAGAAAACATCTTGTTCTACCAACCAGCAGAACGTTTCAACTGAAGAGTTTGTGATAGGAGGGAGGAAGGTACTTTTAGGTTTAAGCAGAGTCTTTTCGAGGACACCAGGACATTCATCAGATGTAGCAGTCATTTGTTGACTATATTGTCTCTCGTTTCCTTCCGCATAAAAGGCCTTGAGGCGAATGGATCTAAAGGATCATTCCCCTTCACGAGTACAAAAGAGAGGCCTTTAGATAAAACAGAGAGTTGGTCTTGACTTAACTGACTGCTTGAGATGTTGATGACACTGTCCTTTATCTCGTTGCTTTTGTGCCTCTTCTTCCCCCTCTGCGTCTTGCAGTGGCGTAAAAAACGCCGTAAAAAACACCTCGCTGTGGACGACTCAGTGTCAGTGCTCCAGTCTCTAGATGAGGCGCTGCTCACGGTTTTCCGCTGTCATTGTCTTGGCCTACCTCCAAAGCCATGATTTTCTCGAAGCCAGGGGTAGACGTTATTGTTTCGATAATCCATAGTATCTCTTCGACATTTCTCCATTTTCTTGTGTTGTGTCTCTGTCTTGTATGTACTTATCTGCGCGTCACATTTCTGTAAAAGTTCTTTAAATTGTGCTGAGGAGAATTTCGCCTTTAGGTCGGCCTCATTTATGCATTTAGCAGACGCTTTTATCCAAAGCGACTTACAACTCATCAACTATCAATTGTTCAGGGCCAGTCTCCCCTAGAGCAACTTAGGGTTAAGTGCCTTGCTCAAGGGCACAACGGTGGCAGCCGGGATTCGAACCCACAACTTTTCAGGCTACTTACACACTAGCCAGGTTCCTTAACCACTACGCTACCACCATCCCAGGTCGGCAATCTCTTGTTTGACTGTGGCGAGTGTCTTATTTTGATTTTCAATTACCAGCAACATCAAATCAAGAGTTGTTTAAAATGTCACACCATTTCTTACAAGAGTCAGGATCATCAAGCGACATTTGTGAACTATTAGTTAAGAAGAAGATGGCGGCGCACACAGTTGCAGCAGCTAAGTGTCCTACCAGTCAGTGTAGTGTTTGGGTGTCTTTGTTCGTCTCGTGTTTTGTTTTGTGTACAGTCAGTCGAGCAAATAACATCTACAGCCGACATGACCTCCTTACCATCGGACTACGCTATCGTAACGACGTTACTGGCGAACTTATCCGACTGCATAAGATACCGGCAGAGATAGCGAGAAGACCGGGTTCTCCATGGATTACCATCCCGGCGGGGCGGAGGCGGCGGCGAGAGAGAAGGAAAAAGCGAGGCTGCAGGGCTGGCGCGCTAGCCAGGCTATGTAGGCAGCCACTCAAACCACCGCTCCCTAGTCTATTCATCTCTAATGTCAGATCTCTTCTGAACAAGATGGATGAACTACAAATGGCAGTCAACAAACACCTCAAAGATTCATGCATCCTGCTCATCACCGAGACCTGGCTTCATCAATCCATTCCGGACTCTGCTATCGAGCTAGCGGGCTACACCACACAGCGCCACGATCGGACAGCAGAGTCCGGTAAGAGCAAAGGAGGAGGACTCTGTATGTACATGAACAACAACTGGTGCACCAACATAGCGATAACAGACCGTCACTGCTCCCCTGACATAGAATATCTGACTGTCAAATGCAGACCTATCTATCTCCCAAGAGAATTCACCGCTGTCATAATAACTGCTGTATACATACCACCGGATGCTAACGCTAACTCGGCTATTGCACTGTTGCATGCAAACGTTAGCAACAAGCAGAGCAGATACCCTGACGCTGTACACATCATAGCTGGGGATTTCAATGATGCAGATTTAAAAACAGCACTCCCTAAACTACACCAGCATGTCAAATGTGCCACCAGGGGTGAAAACACTTTAGACAAAGTATACTCTAACATCAAAGGGGGCTACAGGGCCAGTCCCCTACCACACTTGAGTCAGTCTGACCATTTATCACTTTTTCTAATACCGGCATATGCACCCCTCAAGGAAACCGCTCCCACCACTACAAAGACTGTTGAAACATGGCCAGAGGATGCCCCCATGCAGCTACAGGACTGCTTTGATAGGACCAACTGGGATATTTTTGAACATCAAGACCTGGAGGTGTTCACAGACAGTGTTCTTTGTTACATTAAGAACTGCATAGACACGGTCACAGTGAACAAACGTGTCCGGGTCTACCCCAACCAAAAGCCCTGGATGACCCGGGAGGTTCAGCAGCTGCTGAAGCAGAGGAACATCGCCTTCAGGACCGGCAACAGAGACCACTACAGCGCAGCTCGAGCCGACCTGAAGAGAGGCATCAAAGGGGCCAAGGCTGACTACAGAAGGAGGATTGAGGACCACCTGGAGAGCAACAACAGCAGGGAGGTGTGGCGGGGTATCCAGCACCTGACAAACTACAAGACCAACCCCGGAGCCGCCGTAGGTGACCCTGCACTGGCTGAGGAGCTGAACATCTTCGCCCGTTTTGAGGTCACAGCACCAGAGGCCCAACAACACCACGCAGCCCACAGCAGCACTGTCCTCACTCTGGACGAACATGACGTGAGGCGCACGCTGCGGGCGGTCAACCCAAGGAAGGCGACGGGCCCTGACGGCGTCCCGGGTCGTGTGCTGAGGGACTGTGCTGACCAGCTGGCTGGGATCTTCACCAGGATCTTCAACCAATCACTGGCACAGTCAACTGTCCCACCCTGCCTCAAGTCTGCCATCATAGTCCCTGTGCCCAAGAAGCCCCACATCTCCGGTTTAAACGACTACAGACCAGTGGCACTGACCCCAGTGGTAATGAAGTGCTTTGAAAAACTGGTCCGTAGTCACATCACAGCAGCCCTGCCCCGCAGCCTTGATCCCCACCAGTTTGCATATAGAGCGAACCAATCCACGGAGGACGCCGTGGCTACAGCGCTCCATGCCGCCCTGTCACACCTGGAGGGGCAAGGGAGCTATGTGCGGATGCTCTTCGTGGATTACAGCTCTGCATTTAACACCATCCTCCCACACAGATTGGTGATCAAATTAAGAGACCTGGGGCTGCCTCACACAACCTGCATGTGGATTAACAGCTTCCTCTCTGACCGCAGACAGAGAGTGAGAATTGGCCACCACACATCCCCAGCCCTGAGCCTCAGCACTGGCTCTCCCCAGGGCTGTGTGCTCAGCCCACTGCTCTACTCTCTGTACACACATGACTGCTCCCCTGTCCATCGGAGCAACACCACTGTAAAGTTTGCAGACGACACTACAGTGGTGGGGCTCATATCTGGGGGCGACGAGTCCGCCTACAGAGACGAGGTAGAGCAGTTGGTGTCATGGTGCAGGGCCAACAACCTTCTCATGAACATCTCAAAGACAAAAGAACTTATAATTGACTACAGAAGGAAAAGGACTGACACCCCACCACTAACCATCAGCGGGCAATGTGTGGAGAGGGTAGCAGACTTTCGCTTCCTGGGCGTCAACATCGAGGAAAGCTTGTCCTGGAGCGTAAACACCTCTGAGCTGCTGAAAAAGTCTCAACAGAGACTGTACTTTCTCAGGACACTCAGAAGGAGCAACATCACACAAAGACTGCTGGTCTGCAGCTCAGAGGAAAGCGCTTCAGGGGGTCATCAACACCGCCCAAAAGATTGTTGGCTGCCCTCTCCCCACACTGGAAGAACTACACCGCTCGCGGTGTTTGAAAAAAGCCCAGAACATTACAAAGGACACTTCACACCCTGGCTATCCCCTGTTTGAACTGTTGCCTTCAGGCAAACGGTACAGAACAATCAGGGCAAGGACAAATAGACTCAAGCATAGTTTCTATCCCACAGCAATAACCTGTTTAAATGCTGCTAGAATCAAGACACCTTACAATTTATTCCAACAGTGAATCTGGTTATGTGATGTCTGAACTGTGTGAATGAAGTATCTGGAAATGTGTAGTATGAATGTGTAGTGTGAATGCGATGTCTGTGTGTTCAGGCCACTGTCTATGGCTGTTTTATTTTTTTTTTTTACTTTTTTAACCTTATTTATTGACTCTTTGCACTGACTGGAAAGCACTTTCTAATTTCGTTGTACTTGTGACAATGACAATAAAGATATAAGATAAGATCATCTCGGCCCAATGTGGGCTCCTTCATAATGTGTAATCCTCTGGGTATGCGCTTATTTTGCCAGTATTGGGACAGTACACTTCCATGGAGCAATGTTCTCGTTTCTTTCTTGCATAGATTCTCCAGTTGGTTTTACTGCATATCCCAAGTATCAGCCGATGTTTCAATCATCAGTGATGGAAAGAGGATTGGCTCAGAGTCTTTTTCAGTGGAGGCAAATGTACTGGCTCTCACATCAGTGAGCCGTTCTACTTCTTCATAAGACATGTTTGGAGGAGCTACGCTCAGATAGGCATCAAAGTAAAGTGTAGATAAGAGCAAGCGTCACTCAGTGTCTATTCAAAATACTTTGCTTTCAATTGAATTTATGACTTAGGCATAAACTGCACTCTCAAAGCGTTTTGAATAGACACTGAGTGACGCTTGCTCTTATCTACACTTTATGTTGTTATCATTACAATACTTTACAAAACTATGCATAGTCCGTGGCATGGGGGAAGTTGGGACTAGGAGTAGACTGATATGCGATATTTGTGGGGCTGATACTGATATCAATATTTAATATCTCTGAAATGGCCGATGGCCAATATTTTTAATTTATTCAGCTGTTTCACTTGACTGGTAATTTACAAATTTACATGACATCAATTATGTTTCCAAATTCCAAGGAAAGCAACAGAGCACCACTGAGTTGCCTGATCATCAGTGTCTGGTTTCCCAATGACATGTCTGGGGTTTTTTTGCATATCAGAATCTGATCTTTCTGACTGACCGTTCACATTGCACATCAAAGTGCTCAGATCCGATTTGCATGTCCACCTTTCATCTTTCACATCCACATTGGTTACCATGGTAGCTTAATGCATCATGCCCAGAAATTATAAACAAACTGTGGAAGGTATAACTAGGTTTGTTTCTTTCTCAGATGGTTAGGTGAGGCTGTAGCACATCGCTACAAACAAGAAAGTATCAGAGATGGAGGAATACTCATCTTTATTTCTGTGCATCATTGCAGTGCAGCGGATAGGCTACTAGATCTGACGGGTGGTTGAAAACTTTCACTGATGTTGCTCTTCTTGGGTGAGGTAACATTCCAGATCATTTGCAGCTGATGGTGAACCCGTATCGTGCATTGACACGTTGTTATAGCAAGCGATATAACTTAAAACAAGAAGAGTTACCATTTATCTGTTACTTCCATTCTTCTACATTTCATGTGTTGTTGTTTGAGTCGTGTTGCAAATGATGAAAAGGGCATGTTGAAATCCAGCTCAAGTGCTTAGACTGTTGATCGAGACAAATCTGATTGGAATCGCAATTGAAACCACCTCTGTATGTTGGTTGAATCAGACTCTTTATTTCACTTCACTGTGGGGTTTCTGGTAGTGCCAGGTCAATGAAGAACATCCCCAAAGCAGTCTTCAGTGCTCTTCAGTTTACCTAAATCATCTGTGTGCCCTGAGTGTGCGATCTCAAAATTAAAATAAAGAAAACAGAATGCATACACGTAAAGCAAACCTAGCGATAATAAGCTAACTAGTAACCTTCTACACTGAAATGGCGAATGTCTGCTAGCAAAAATTCCAACTTGTTCTGGACATCCACATCATGCTTGATACAAATTATAATTAAATCAACATATAACTTCCACACTAACCATCATCGTCACACACCATGAAGCACTGGCGATTTCAGAGAAGCACTTTCAGACAGCTGACCTTGCAAATTACGTGAACTTTTCCTTGCATTGTAAAAATGCTTGTGTTGTCAAAGACAATTATATGACATGTGTCAATTCTTCTAGATGTGCCGCATAACGGTACATGGTATGACCACCGCAGTGTATTGAAATGTGGGAACCATTGGTATGATGAGTTTGTGGTAGGTCAGTGTTGTGAGATGAGAATTTGTGTGGAAATGATTTGCTAGAAGTGGGAATGGATGTGGGTTTTGAATGAATGACATTCTGTGTGTTTGTGTAGCATGTAGGAGTGATTTGTGAAAGCATCTATGTACAGTAGCAAGAAGTCTTTTATGGTATGTGCTGTACTTTTAGATGTCTTTAAGCTGATCGTGCATGACATCTTTTGTGCAGTTCCCACCTTCTCGGTCCAACATATTGGAAACTCAAAATCCCAATTTTTGCATTTACCCATATGACTAGGTGGCGCTATGGTTCAAGTGAGTGTTTATGGGCTGGGTTGATACACCTCTGTAACACTGGCATACTAACACAAAATCGTTGTCTTGGGCAAAATATTGACAAGTTATTTAACAAAAACTGTTTTTGGACACTTAGCTTTGACGAGAAACTTCACCCCCTGTAACGCAATGTTACAAAACTTTTTGTCAGCACTGTCTGTAGATAACATATACCAAATTTGGAGAGATTCACATGAACGGCCGATGACGAGTTCGTTTAATTTCATTTTCGCAATTTTAAAATTTCACGGAAATTGTTTTTATTGGAAGTGGGCATCGACCAATGGTTTCAATGCGTGAAGGTCAATGGATTTCAAGACAAAAAAACCTTTAGCGTTCCATAGATAATAGGCAAAATGACATTTTGTATAATTAGAGCACACCTATTGGGCCAGATTTTATGGTAGAGAGGTCATTGTGCTGATCTTATACAACAAATTTTGTGCAGATCCCGCCCTCTCGGCCCAAGATATTGGCAATTCAAAATCCCAATTTTTGCATTTTCCCATATCACTAGGTGGCGCTATACTACAACTGGTTAATAAGTCCTAATTACATCTTTTTGGTTGAGAATAACTGCTCCTGAGAATAACTGTTTCTGTTGTATTACCACTTTATAAGCCCCTTACTGAGCAAAGTATATTGAGATCATAATTCATATACATCTTACTTACTATGAATAAACAGTAATTATGAGTTTATACTGGAAAAAATACCACTATTAAAGTGATCAATGATGGCATCCTTTTTCAACACTTTCTCCAACAATTTCTCTATGAAAAAATGCAGTTCTTTTGGTAGCATCTGTTTTGTCAGTAGTGACTTTAGCAATTACATCATGAGAATTCATCTTGGAATCTGCTACATTGAAGTGAGTTGTGCCATTTGTGCGAGACTTCATACATCCTGCTGCAACGTCATTGGACTTTTTCTTCATAATTTGAATATCACATGTGTATCCCATGTGTGTATTGTGTTCATGCACTGGATCAACCAAGTTGCCTGATCTGTCTCAGGGGACAGCCTTCTATGTAAAAAAAATTAATTAATTATAATTTATACTCCCTTGATCCTGTGAGGGAAATAAGGTGTCTGCATTCAACCCAATCATGAATGAGTGAAACACACACAGCACACAGTGAGGGGCTAGGGCTCAAGGGCACTTCAGCCATGGTCCACTGATCAGAGAACCCCTCAGTTACAACCCCGAAGCCCTAACCAGTAGGCCATGGCTGCCCACATGCATCAATGAAATACAGAAACCTGGTCAAATGGGTAAAGGCTGCATGAATGTTAAGGCTTTTTATAGTTTGTTTCATTCCCCTGCTTATGGGATCCGTCCGCCTGAATCTCAGGGGCCATTACCTGTGTTTTAGGTTCTACAGTAGATTCTGGCTTTTTATTGCCAAACCTTTTTGAAGGTAGTGCTTTTGACTGTCCTTGCATCTCCTCTTTGTGGAAAGTCTCTTATTCCTTATAGCCGAATTTGGTGAGCGATCTGTGTACGCCGCCATTTTGCGTCACCGCCATTGCCAAAAAAAAAAAAAAAAAAAACAACATCTTTGTGTTTTGTTTTGGATATTCAAGAATATTTTATTGATCAGCTGGCCTCCGATGACCAGAAAAACGGCAACTACAGGTCTCTGATAGAGGGTCAAAATTACCTGACGGTCGGTCCATGTTAATACTGTTGGTTCGGCTCTTGTTTGGCTTGTTGTCTCTTCTTGAAGTCATGATACCGTCAGATTGACCTAGCTGAGATACTGCTGTCTTAGTCATTACCATATATTTACCTTTCTTCAGAACATATTTACTTTTTTTGGTGATTTGTGTATGTCGTATACACTGATATACAATTCTGGAACATTTCATATCATTTTTTGCAGGTATTTCACTTTCTAGGACCCCACTCAATACAAAACAACCCATTTCCATTTTTTTTCTTCATGTTTAGTCCAAGATGGCTGATAGTATATATAGATAAATCCTGTTTTGGTTATGTAGTCATCTTTCTATCTTGTAATGGTAATATTTGTGTTGGGTATACTCCTAGTTAGTCAAACGTGAGAAATAGACTGTTTTCATAACATGTATTTATTCTTTGGTCAAAATAAAGGTCATCAAGTCTTCAAAAAGTCCAAAGTAACACAGCACAGTATGTATACTGGTTATCACCCAGTAAATGCACAGTATGTATATTGGTTATCACCCAGTAAATGCACAGTATGTATATTGGTCATCACCCAGTAAATGCACAGTATGTATATTGGTTATCACCCAGCTGGCTATCATTACACAAGCTTGGGGGAAGAATGACCATCCTCCAAAAAAAAAAAAAAGAAATTTAATTTATTAATGTATTAGCTAATAATTGGTTTATAACTATTATTCGATTTTTGGAAGTAAGATCAAATTTCTGAAGGGGTTCCAGTTTGATTATTCCTGTGGATGAATGATGTGATGTGGTACGTAGAAGCTGCCAAAAAAGATAATGAAAAGAGTCAAATGGAAATGCAAAACTCTTTTGCCATGTAATTTCCAAATGATCAGTGCAATTATCCTGCCAAAATTAAAATTAAATTAAATATTTTCAGTTGGCTTTTCATTTTCCTGAGTTGTGATCATTTCTAACACTTTTGTCTACTACTGACTGGTTTTGCTCAAGAAAAGAGAATATAAAGTGTCTGGTTAGTGAGGGGAGTGACAGACATGTTTTGACCCGAATCAGCTAAATTCTACAGACCACTATTGTATGAAAGAACCTTGAAGAGCCTGAAAAGCAGACCAGCACCACAAGGCAACGTTTTCTAGATAACACACTTGCAGGACACAAGGTCAGAAGGTCTCATGAATCACACAGAGGAGATTTCCAGCATGGATCTTTTAACCCATTTTAAACGTGTAAAAGTTTAACATAGTAAAGTTCTTGGTATCAGTGGGTTTTATGTCAGTGTACATTTTTTGTATGTTATTATGTCCCAATTGTATCTTGAAAGACTGGGCACATGAATTACTGTCTTTTGTTATATCTTGGTACTACCGGGTTTCAGGCCACAATATATCCAGCACTTTTTTGTTCATCTAACTGCCTGCATATTATATATGAATGTTCTGATCTAGTGGGAAAGAAATGGAATGTATGTGTGGCACAGGTGTGCAAGACACTGAGCACAGCAGGGCTTTTACACGGACCTCCTCTACAAAATGGGCACCTTCCACCTCTGATGAACAGTGGCGTTTTCTCCTGGAGGCCAAGGGAGGCGTGGCCTCCTCATAAATATTCAATACAGAAATATTCAGCTAACAACGCCCCTAATTTGTATTTAAATTCATTACTGACGTATATGGGTGTGACGTCATTTAGTAGCTTGCGATCTCTCTGGCCTTCTCTGTAAAATTGGCCACGCACGGCCACTGCTGATGAAGCAGCCAACAAGGGGGTATGTGCCCAGGGTGACACCATTTCAACCAACGTAGCAAGCAGAGAAGGCTGACAGGTAGACTTTGAGTGTCGAGATGGCGCAGCCCTGCTCAATATATTGTAGTAATGATAAAATAAGTGAGAGCGCGAGGCTAAGTACTAAGTATGTTGTGGTCTGGCTTTCAGGGTTGTAGTTTGGCTTTCAGCAGAGGTGGTCGCATTCTTCGTCTCTCCCTTTCCTCCCCTTATCTTACGGACTTTGCTTTTGCTTTTCAAAAGCAATTGACACCATCTTCTCCAGGAGAAGTCTGGGTTCAGGGGAACCTGACTGTCCTGGCGGAACGTTTGCAGCTGGCTACACGATGGACAGATGGGAGAGGTGGCGGGTTGTGTGTCTGGTGGCTCTTTCTGTGGAGGACATTGAAGACATCTACCTATTTGGAACCATGATTACAGGTCTCTTGCTGATTGGATTAGGCATTGGCCTGGTTTATCGAGAAATGAAAGACAGCAACAGCTGTCAAAAGCCCCACTCAGCTGCCCGTCATGGTTGAGGCAGTGGGCAGAGCTGTGGGCACTGTGGCCACTCAGACTGTGGCTGCGGACCGCAAAATGGATCACATCATGGAGAGGCTCAAGACGATGGACAACATCATGGAGGAACTCACTGCTTCACAAAAGGATTTGGCCAAAATCGGAGAGGTTTGAAAAATGGAAAGCTTCTCGCCGTAAAACCCAAACAACCCCAATCTTTCGGCCTTCCTAATCAGCATAGGCAGACAACTCCTCTGGAGATCAAGGCGGGGACACACTCTCGCCTCCCTTCCCCCACCTCCCAAAGACACCGGCGGATTGTTGTCTCTGCGTGTGTAAGATCAAGGTTGTCTCCGCCTGTGTTCTGATCAAGGTTGTCTCCGCCTGTGTTCTGATCAAGGTTGTCTCCATGGCTTCTGGCTGTGTTATCGACATGTCACCCTGTGAACTGAGGCTCAGATTGTGATTGATAGATAGATTGTGTGCCAGGAGAAGCACTCTCAGGCGGTAGACACACAGACTTCTACATACATTTCTACTGATATGCAATCACCACCCTCACCCACCAACCCATGCCTTCACCGCTTCATACCCCCAGTGTGACAGGCGGGTCTGTGACCAGCGCCACTTTGGCTGCAGGACCGGAGGCTGCTTGCTCATGCCCCCCCAAACACCTTTCTCCCTTCCCTGTTAAAAGCCATGTACTTTTTCTCCTCCTCCCTCCTCATGTAATGCAGAATTGTGCTTTTCATCCCCCAAAATGGAACAGGTGGCGTCTTGCTCTCCCCACCAGAGAGGGAGTGGGGAACATACTTTTGATTCCTTTGTATGTCTTGTACATGTGAAGAAATTGACAAATAAAGTACTATTGCTACTACTACTATTGAGAGCAATGCAGATGCAAGGATGCCATCTACCTCTTCCACCTTTCAGCAACGTACTGATTGTGTGATCCCTTCACAATTTTTTCTTCTTGCTAAGACTTCAAAGTGCTCAGAGGATTCAGCAGGCTGTTGCCCCTGAGTGAACCGTCTAGTGAATTATTCTGCAAACTCGAAGGCCTCCATCTGGGCCATGCCTAATGTGATGCAAGTCCTCCATCTGGGCCATGCCTAATGTGATGCAAGTCCTCCATCTGGGCCATGCCTAATGTGATGCAAGTCCTCCATCTGGGCCATGCCTAATGTGATGCAAGTCCTCCATCTGGGCCATGCCTAATGTGATGCAAGTCCTCCATCTGGGCCATGCCTAATGTGATGCAAGTCCTCCATCTGGGCCATGCCTAATGTGATGCAAGTCCTCCATCTGGGCCATGCATAATGTGATGCACTTGTTGCATGAGAGCTGCCACGCTTAAAAAATGTCCACAATGTGTACAAAAATCAATTCTGTGTCTCATTCACATGTGCATCACTCATGTGTGTACATTATCATACATTTCAAACAGTAAAATCATATGGTAAAGCATTATACTATAGAAAAACTATGGTGCAAAATGTTGTAGGCGTCTTAAAAATACTGTTAAAATCCCCATGCAAGCATTTCAGATTAATTTACCTGAATTTAAGAGGTTAAAGCAACACAATGTAGGATTTGCTCGCAGGGTCCCCCTACAGTCCAGAAACAGTATTATCTGTAACAACTGTGGTAAAATCTGTATGGCAATACTCGTGCATTTATTGACAAGCCTGCGATAGATTGAAAATGATTCAACAATGCGAGTGAAGCGGAGTGAACCTCGTTTTCATGTAACTTCTCACTACAGTCATAGTCTTTGGCCTTAAACAGTCTGTTCACACTGATCTACATACTACAGTGATCAAACTATTTTAATCAGGATAGTAACTAAAGTTAATTCTGTGATTAATAATTGTACGTTTTCTACAATAATCATAAAGCTAAGTACAGTGCTACATCTGCTGCTTTGGTGTTGTCAAAATTATAAACACTAGAGAAATGTAGGCCTATTAAAATGTACCCTGTTGCACATAGATAGATAGATACATAGCACAAAGTAATGCAGAGGAAGTACTATTATACTATTATATAGTACAGTGAGGTGTTCTGATAAAAGTATGTTTGTGTACAAGGAATGAATGTGTTTGGAAAACATTTAAACAGGTAAAGTATAGTAAACTAATACTAATTAATAATTATTTAATAATCTAATTTGAGAAACACACTGTACATGTTCACCACATTTTTCTTGTTATATAACTCACAGAACACTATATGATCCACATTTGATCACACAGGGTGCAGTTACACTACATTGCTGTCTTCTTACAGAATCTCATGACTTTTAGATGTTCCTCTTACTCTACTGCAGATTAAAAAAAACATGTGAAGTGAGAACTGCCCCCCCTGCTGGCCCAAGGCACCTCCTGCAAGTATTTTTCTCAGCAGGGGAGGACCGTTTCCCAGACGTTCCCAGACATGAAACCTGATGTTGACAGTTGGGTATATGAGCCCATAGCTCAAGCATTTATTACACTGCCTGTTGACCATAGCTGTGATTTTTGGAGTAATAGGGAGGGTTCAGCTCAGTTCAGCTCTATCTTGTAGGACTAACTGTTACTGTTCAAAGACACACTGTGTGTGTGACATGAAAAAGAAAGTACACCAAAACAAATTAAACATTATCTCGATTTTTGTGAAAACTTCTCAGTATTGTTCAACAGAAAATATGTTTCAGTAATCTTTCTTTTGTGCCAGTACAGACACTCTCAATTAAATGAAGTAAATCGTCTCTCACTCAGTCCATTCAAAAATCAGCAACCAATCAGAGAAAACAAAAAAGCAAAATTAGAATATCAGAATTAGAACCAAACAAAAGATTGGTCTCGCCAAGATGTCCTCTTCTCCTGTGAAGACTCCACAATCAGAATAAATTTAGGAAAAAAAAACTAAATACAAAATTAATCCACTGGGCAAAAATAGCAAGAATGAGAGGACTAATTCCAATGAACTGGTCCAGGCCCCAAAAGTGAGTCTCTCACTTCCCACTTCCTGTCGGTGCTTGCACAAACGTTTTCAACACAGGAGTTACAATTAAATATTCAAATGAAGACACAATAATACAAATGTCTCCCATTCCAGTTATTATATTGTCAGTGTGGATTCTATGTAGGATCTTACTCAGAACACTTCCCAGTCTCACCAGTTATGTGTGTGTGTGTATGCTGGTATATTTTGATGTGAGTGTTGTAAAATCCTGTCCACGGGATGGTCAGGTTCCTGTGGTGAGATGTCTATTTTTCTTTGTTGCAGTGTCATCAGTGTTGAGCTATGCACTACGGTTAAGTACTGTGTGTGAGATGGGATTAGTTAAGCACTGTGTGTGAGACGGGATTAGTTAAGCACTGTGTGTGAGACGGGATTAGTTAAGCACTGTGTGTGAGACGGGATTAGTTAAGCACTGTGTGTGAGACGGGATTAGTTAAGCACTGTGTGTGAGATGGGATTAGTTAAGCACTGTGTGTGAGACGGGATTAGTTAAGCACTGTGTGTGAGATGGGATTAGTTACTAGATGCAAGTGAAATGATACAACAGTGGATGGAATTTTTGTCATTTATTTTAATAAATGTGTGACATCTGACAACCTGTGCAACATTTACAAATGTGATCTTTGTGTTGTGCTTGCCTTGCAATTTACTTATTTCTGTGGAATCCATATTGTTCATAAAAATGAAACAAGTAGCCACAAGTTCATCCACACACACTGTACACAGGCCCATATCCAACACATGCACTCTGCACTTACATACACGTCTTTGCTACCTCAGTTTGTAGAACAGACAGATAGGCTGTTCAGAGGACAGGTACAACTCCCATCCCCATCAGGCACTGTAGACACATTCATGAAAAGTTCTAAAGACTTTAGAGGCCTATGGAGCTGGAGCTTCTTAATGATTGGGATATGTATATACTGTAGAATCATCAATGAGAATAAGACACGTCATTTTCTGTTTGCAGATGGTAGAGTGGGACTGTGAGCGACTTTCAGCTGTTCCATTGAGAGCCGGTGGACTGGGGTGAGTGTGAGTTCAGTTAAGGGTTCCTGTGTGAGCAGGAAATGGACACCATGTTCACTGTGTTTCCTGTCCATCCTTGACAATCCTATGATCACACACAGAGACATGGTCAGGAGTGTGTTGTTAAAGCAACTGGCCTGGGTCAGTGTTAGCAGCTGATGACTTTGCTTAGCAGACTGTTCTCCTTCTAGCCACCAGGGGGCAGTGATGCTCTACTTTAGTTGCAAATCAAATTCCATTACAAAACAAATAAAAGACAAATATCTGCCTGAATGCATCACTCAGTCAGGCTTATGTGCAGTCAAAGACATGGCTTAAATAATTACATGTTCCTCGCGTATGTGTGTGTGTGTGTGTGTGTGTATGTGCCAGTGTATCTGTGTGTGAGCGTGCGTGCGTGTGTATAAAATATTTCAAAATCTACTAAACCTCTTTTTTCCAGTGATCTTGTATCTTTCTCACATCCTCTCCCCCTCCTCCCCTCTCTTCTCTTCTCTTCTCCCCTCCCCTTTCCTCTCTTATTTGCCTCTTTCTCCTTCCCTCACTACTCTTCTTTCCTCTTCTCTCCCTTTCTTCCTCTTTCCCTCTCTTCTCTCCATCTCTCTCCACTCACCTCTAATTGTGCCAACTCAGTTTGCCCTCCAGATGGTTTCATTTCTGACCACCACAGAAATGCTTGCATGTGTGTGTGTGCGTGCGTGCATATGCTTGTATATGTGTGTGTGTGTGTGTGTGTGTGTGTCTTTGAGCTATATGTTGCATCACTGCCCCCTCCATCTAGTCTGAGGAGCAGAGATAGTGCTAACTCAGAACTCTTCCTTCTCCAGCCTTTTTACTTCTCCACCTTGGGCTCTTTCACTGGTTCACACTAATCCTTCCCGACCTTCAAAGTCTTCCTCTTCTTCCTCTCTCTTCACCAAGCGCACACACACACACACACACACACACACACACTCACACTCTTCTCCTTACTAAACACTCTGCCTTTGCTCTGAAAGCACACACACACACACACACACACACACACACACACACACACACACACACACACACACACTCACACTCTTCTCCTTACTAAACACTCTGCCTTTGCTCTGAAAGCACACACACACACACACACACACACACACACACACACACACACACATAATCCTCCACTCCTCTGAAATTGCTATGCAGATGGCAACTGTTTCTCCCCAGGTGGAGGCGACCTGAAGGCCTCTGAAGTCCCAGAGACTCTTCCAGCAGTGTGGGGTGGAGGAGAGGGTGGAGCACTGCAGGGGCAGCGGTGTGGGTGGAGGAGAGGGTGGAGGAGAGGGTGGAGGAGAGGGTGGTGCACTGCTGGGGCAGCGGTGTGGGTGGAGGAGAGGGTGGAGGAGAGGGTGGTGCACTGCTGGGGCAGCGGTGTGGGTGGAGGAGAGGGTGGAGGAGAGGGTGGTGCACTGCAGCGGTGAGGGTGGAGGAGTGGGTGGAGGAGAGGGTGGAGGAGAGGGTGGAGGAGAGGGTGGTGCACTGCTGGGGCACTGCAGGGGCAGCGGTGTGGGTGGAGGAGAGGGTGGAGGAGAGGGTGGTGCACTGCAGTAGGTAAGGAACTGAGCTGCATCCTGACAGTCATCTAGGTTCAGTTCCCAGCTAGAACTAGAACTAGGAACTGTAGTACTGTAGTAGGTCCATGCAACATCTAGGGTTAGTTAAGTTCCCAGTGTAGTTCTTAGTTTAGTTCCCAGTTTCACACTGTGCTGAAGAAGAGGTGGTGTACTGTAGTGGCTATATTCAGCATCTGGTGTTAGTTCAGTTCCCAGTGTAGTTTTTAGTTTAGATCCCAGTGTAGTTCTTGGTTCAGTTCCTAGTTTCCCCATTGGACTTAACCATGAGTTACTCCAGGGGCCACTGTCCCTTTAACTGGACTCTGTCAGTCACCATCACTCTAACACTGAGGCTTTAGTGCTGCTCTTTCAGTATCAGTACTCTCTGTGTGACTCCATCAGTGTGAACCAGTGATACACCATCACTCTAAAGCCCTTTTCAGACAGGACTACTTTTGCATAGGGATGCGGGGTTAAGTATTTAATACCAGAGACTTTAGTCCCGTCTGAATGTGCCAGTGTCTTTACCTTCAGACCCCAGGTAATACTAACCCCGTGTGAATCTACCTGCTGTAAATGTGCAAGTACAGTTTCCATCACATCATGTTCTATGTGGAATTACAAGCACTGAAAAGCTTACAGAAGCATCACATGTCGTTTTAGGCCACTGGACAACTCTGTGGAAAACTTTCTCAAAACGTCTCAGTATACTACACTGCACTCAAATCTTTAAGTAAACTCTCAGTATACTACACTGCACTCAAATCTTTAAGTAAACTCTCAGTATACTACACTGCACTCAAATCAACAGTCAAAAGCCTGAGATGTATTATAGTTAAGCCTGTAGACAGGTAATAGAGTGGTTCTAACTGGTCATTTTTCATCAGTCATATTTCAAAAAGCATAATAGTTCATTCTGTTGGCACGCATGTGACGACAGAGCAATGACGGCGGTGACAGGTTGCCCCTCCCACTTTCGGAGGTTTTCTGAGATTTTTCATTCTGTGTGAATTGGCCTTTAATATTACTGACGTTCTGTAGTAAAATCACATCACCTCACGTACCTATTGTGATGGTCTGACATACTGAATTAGGGTAAGGGGGAAAGTTGTGTGTTCAGGTGAAAGTTTTTATCAGGAACTGTGCCACTACTTCACAGACTCCTCTACATCTACCTGACCACTACTTTATTCAGTTCAAAGTTTGTCTCCGTCAGCAACCGTCTGCACCTGCTCCCACTGTCTCTTTCCATCGCAATCTCCGGAATCTATCTCCTATTCATTTTTTCACCTTGGTGGCGTCTGTTCTTCCACCGTCCAGAAGTTTCTCTTCTCTTGAGGTTGATGATGCCACAGAGTTACTCTGTTCTATGCTGAGCTCCTACTTGGATCGCGTGCGCCTTCTTTCTACCAGACATGCTCGATCCACTCAGTCTCACGCGTGGCTTAATGACTCACTTTGTTCAATGCGCACCAACCTCAGAGCTGCTGAGAGGAAATGGCACAAAACTAAGAATTCGGCCGATCTAACACAATACCAGGAACTGCCATCATCCTTCTCATCCAGCGTCACTTCTGCGAAAAAGGCTTTCTACCACGACAAGATTCACAATGCCATGGACACCAAGAAACTCCACCTTCAAATCTTTACTAAACCCACCTCCTCCAACTCCAGCAACTAACCTCACAGCTGACACTCTTGCTGCATTTTTTACTAACGAAGTTGCCGTAATTAGTAGTCAGTTCTCTAACCCATCTACAGAGGTTCCTCCTCCAAGCTTCTCTAAACCAACTGCTTCCTTTTTCTTCATTCACTCCTCTCTGAGGCCGAGGTGTCTAAGCTTCTCACAGACAGCCAGCCTACTTCTTGTCTTCTGGTCCCTATTTCAACAACCATTCTTCATGCCATAACCCCCACCATTGTGACAGCAACCACACATGTGGTCAATGCTTCACTAACTAGGGGTACTTTTCCCACCACCTTCAAACAAGCCCAGGTAGCACCACTGCTCAAAAAACCATCACTTGCTCCCTCTCAAATGGAGAACTGCCAGCCTGTCTCTCTTCTTCCTTTCCTTTCCAAAACCATTGAATGAGCTGTCTTTAAACAGGTCACAGGATTTCTCTCTCAGAACAACCTCCTCGACTCCAACCAATCCGGCTTCAAAAGTCAGGCAGGTCAATCCTCAGTATTCATCCTCCTGGACCTATCAGCAGCATTTGACACGGTCAACCACCACCAATATGGGCATCGATGGCAGAGCGCACCCCTGGTTCGTATTCTATCTTACTGGATGGTCATACATCAGCACTTCAGCTCACCACAGGAGCACCCCAAGGATCTGTTCTGGGGACCCCACTCTTCGCCTTGTATTCCACCTCGCTGGGCTCGATCATCCACTCCAATGGCTTCTCTTATCACTGCTATGTTGATGATACCCAGCTCTATCTGTCCTTTCCTCCTGGTGACTCCACGGTGTCAACACAGATCTCGGACTGTCTTTCTGACATATCTGCAAGGATGAAAGGACATCGCCTCCAACTAAATCTCTCCAAAACTGAACTGCTGGTCCTCCCAGCTAAATAAACGTTACATCACAATATCAGCATCAAGATAGACTCCCTATCTGTTGCTCCCACCAAAGTGGCAAGAAACCTAGGTGTCATAATCGATGACCAACTGACCATTGCAGATCACGTTGCCTCTGTGCCTCGGTTGTGCCGTTTTCCCCTATTCAACATAAGGAAGATCAGGCCATACCTAACCCAACATGCAACCCAGCACCTGGAACAGACACTGGTTATCTCTCGCCTTGACTACTGCAATGCCCTCTTTATCAGGTCTTCCAGCCTGTGCTGTGAGACCGCTACAGATGATCCAGAATGCAGCTGCACATCTGGTTTTTAACCAGCCAAAAAGGGCACGTCACACCTCCGTTCATTGAACTCCACTGGCTACCCTTAGCCACTCGCATCAAATTCAAGGCACTAATGGTGGCCTATAGGGTGATTGATGGTTCTGCTTCCATCTACCTGAATACTCTCTTAAAGCCCTATATCCTTGTATCACCCGCCAACCATTTCGCTCCTCCAACGAACATTATCTAGCACGGGCAACACCCTCCAATCCAGACTCTTCTCATGTGTTGTTCCACGCTGGTGGAATGACCTTCCAAACACTACCAGATCAACAGATACCCTCTCCACCTTTAAGAAACTCTTCCCAGCTCCCAGCTCTTCCAAGAATATCTCCTGGCTTGAATTCTGAATACCAGGAATGCACTTAACCTCTTATACTTAATCTTTCTTTAATGCTGCACTGTCAGTTCATAGTCCTTACCAGGGTGCGATTTGTTGGGGGGGATGGGGGGGTGATCCCCCCCTCTGGTTTTTACCTGAATGAATTTTATACTCGGGGGGATTAAACCCCGTCAATAATTTTAAAAAACGATTGAAATTGAAATCAGGTTGTGACAGTTTCTTACACAGCTATAATCTATATTGTTGGTAGCCTACTAACTTTCAACCTGACCCGAATTGTCGGTAATCTCGGCGACAATTCCGCAACTTGTTTTCTGCCGTCTCCAAGCTCCCTGTGTCAACAGCAGAATGTGAACGAGGATTTAGTGCTATGAATCATATCCTTACTGCTGAGCGCAACAGAATGAATGTGTCCACACTGAACGGTCTTCTTTTCATCGCTGTTAATGGGCCAGACGTGTGTTCGTTCCCTGCGCAGAGGTTCGCAGAGATGTGGATAAAAGAAGGACGCTGCAGATGACGCGCCAACAGGAAAACCGAAAAGGCCACATGAAATCCGACATCAGAGCAAACTGTTTATTTAGTTTTATAATTAGTTACTTTGACATAACATGTGAAATCATATTTTATGACGTGTGAAATCATTATTGTTACGTTTTACGGACCGATCCCATTAGGCTAATGTTCCTCTGCCAATCCTCTGACATGTTCGCGTGATCGGACCTTATCCATAGTTCTGAAGCCCTAATAAGCTATCACATCGTGGCCGGCACAGAAAATGAAATGTTTCATGTCTTTTTAAGTTTGCATTGAAGATGAATGCTCATCTGCTCATAATTTAGGCACATAGGGTCTACCATTAACCTAAAAAAGAATTAAACCTGTTGATTGCTTATTTTTTCATGATTAAACAACAACAACAACAACAAAAATCCCCCCACTTTTTTTGACAAATCGCACCCTGGTCCTTTCAATGTGTAACCTTGGCCATATAGAGTCTTTATGTAAAAACAAATATCACATTTCTCCACACACAGTTACAACAGTATAGTAACGCAATACTTTTACTATTTAGGAAAAGAAAAAGAGATTGTTTCACTCATATTCGAGCTTAAGAGCAAACAATTTAGCAAGTCACGGGAGTCAAGTAAAAAAAAACTGCCGTGATAAACAACACGGCCTGTGGCCTTTACATCAAATGGTTTAACAATGTTACACCGTCACTGTATGGAAGAGAAAAGAAACAAACAAACTTGGAAAGGCATACTGTGGGAAACAGTCTGAGCAATGTCATACTAAACAGTACAAAGGCGTCTCGAACGCAAAAAACAAAACAGTCAATATTCGGTAGGAACAAACGCTAAAGAAAAGCAACTCAGACACTCGTTCCAACCTGGGGTTCACGGCGGCACCCACAACCCAGCGCAATCAAACTGAACCCGGGGCCTACTGGTTTGGTTGTTAGTCCGGGTGGTCGGGTCTGGTCACGTTGGGGAAAGAGGCTTTCCAGTCACAGCGGACCGGTTGTTCCGAGCTGTCAGAAGGAGTCCTATTCGGGCCGTTAAAAAGTCAACTCGCAGAAGCGGAGCTTAGTTTACAACTTTCGCTGCAGGGATAAGACGCCGCCTGTAACTAGAGCGTGCTACATCTGTCGCTTTTCTCAGACTCTTCCCGCACCGGATTCAATCAGGAAGCATTTTTTCAATGACCCAATCGTTACTCTGGCTGGGTATTCAGGGGGACGTTCGAGTGTGTGTGTCACCTTGCGTGTTTTGGGTGTATAAATGTGTTCGAATGGCTTTTGTGTGTGCAGAGGTGCAGGAGCGTCACACTATGTAACCCTAGTCCCATAGTGCTGAGAGCCCTAATCAGATTGGATTAGTTTAGCACGGGTATGTGGGGTAAAGTAATAGTATTAAAATAGTAATAGCATAAAAGTGTTAGAGTAATTATGACCGGGATAAGGGCTGATTTTGCTTTAATACTAATCACGAGCCAATCAATCTACGGTAAATGCGCATGTAAAATCCCAGCTGCCACCGTTGTGCCCTTGAGCAAGGCACTTAACCCAGAGTTGCTCAAGGGGAGACTGGCCCTGAACAATTGATAGTTGACAAAAATGTAAGTCGCTTTGGATAAAAGCATCTGCTAAATGCATAAATATAAATATATAAATATAAAACATCTGTTCCATGCTGTTTTCCGTGGATCTCTGAGCACTGAGAAGCTTGTAAAAGCATTAAGTGGCTGGACAACTGGCAAACTTTACTTTGAGTGTTTTTGGCACGGCATGTAGAGCATCTCTAAACTCACTGGTAGTGAGAGAGTAGAAGTAGCATTAGCATTAGCACACCTCTAGATGCTGTGTGTGTAGGTGTGTGTGTGTGTGTGTGTGTGTGTGTGTGTGTGTGTGGTGTTGGTGAGAGACTAGCTCACTTTCCCAGTTAAAGCGCCTTCAGGAGGAAGATGTGTCACATATCCCACCTTCAGAACAATGCTTGTTTGTGAATCTATACTGCGACACTACTGTGTCGTGAGTGTGTGTGTGTGTGTGTGTGTGTGTGTGTGTGTGTGTGTGTGTGTGTGTGTGTGTGGAGGGGCTCCTCCAGAGATGACAACAGGAGGAAAAGAAAAAAGAGAGATAGAGAGAGAGAAGTGTTGAGTAAATATATATGAAAGCAAAGCAAAATGTCACTGCCTGCCCTGGAGGGAGAGAGGGAGGAGAGAAAAACAGAGATAGGGAGAGAGGGAGGAGAGAAAAACAGAGAGAGAGAGGGAGGGAGAGTGAGGAGAAGAGTAGATGGAAGAGTGATACAGACAGTTCCATTACCTCGGTTGTGTGTGAGAATGCTAAATGATGGTTGTAAACATAAAAGGAATCTGATGGATGGCATTGTACACGCATCCCAGAGTCATGGAGTCGGCGGTGCTGGTGACGAGAGCTGACATTTTGTCTCTGATAAATACCATGACATTTCCCAGAGATGGCCCTCCTTTACTGAGAACAACCCCAGAAAAGATGTGCACTTTTCACATCAAAGACATCTGGGCAAGCACTTATCTCATCAGAGGCTTCCTGCTGACACGGCAGGGATGACTCACACACACACACACACACACAGTCATGCACACACACCAGACACAAGACTCCAGGCAGGTGAGACTTTTCTGAAGAAGCAAATGAATGCTTCTACACCGGTCTGCATGAGCAGCACTCCCTAACATAAAGTAAACATGAGTGGATGTTCAGACCGGTGCATACTCACAGTCTGAAAGGTGAAATCCAGTGTGATTGAATTCATAGCCATGTTGTTTGAGGTCACTGAACACTGGCAGTAGAAAAACGACCCAGGGTCTGTTTCCCAGTGGGGTTCACTCTTGGTGCGCTAAGAAGACTTTAAAGACATATCTTACCAAAGTTGGTTATTTGTGTGTTCTCCGAACTACTGTATTTTTTCAGACTCTTCTTGACCAAGTTGCTCTTAACTATCTCTTACACAGCTGATTGTTGACATTTGCGCCCTTTTGAGCATGTGTGAAATTTGTTTGAATGGGATGAATGTGCAGGTATCAAGAAGAAATATGTGAATTAATTATGAATCTAAATGGAATATGAGTGCATCAATATGACATGTATAGGTGATATGTTTGCATTTCAGAGGGATTGGAAAAACAAACAATTTAATTCATTTTGGTGTTTTTTACTTTTTATAAATTAAAGCACAAAATGCAACACAACCATATCAGATCTTCAAAGTCTTGAGACCAGCATGACATTTTTAAAGCTGTAAAACATGTGTGTGTTCTGAACTGTGTGAAGGTAAAGCTTAAGATGGTCCAGACCACTCTTACCAAAGTATGACTTACCCAAGATATACAAATATGTCAAGAATCATGTTATAACCTTACGTTCATTCTTCAACATTAGTGCACTACTTAGGCCTCATTCTCTAACATTAGTGCACTACTTAGGGTTCATTCTCTAACATTAGTGCACTACTTAGGGTTCATTCTTTAGCCCCCATCACTAGGCCCCATCCACTGATAATTACACAGCAGCTTTAGCCAGATGGATTGCTAATGTTTTAATTTGTGTCTGTTTAATTAGTCTTGTCTGCTTTAATTAGCTGCCCCCCCTATCATTTCTGATGGAGGGAAGTGTCAAGATAAGGGGCAATTTTATTAGCCATGCAGATAGCTGCTGCCACCATTGCTGCCCCCCCCGTCTGGTTCCTGTGTCCAGATGCCTCCTTAGAGCCCAGACTCTCTCTCTCTCACACACACACAAACAAACACCCGGCTGATATGTTTAAAGTTTATGTGTTTATAGCTCCTGATTCAATGAAGGAGATTCCTAAAGACCTCTGGTGTTCAGGGGACTGCTGATGGCGGAGACGATCGCACCCCATAGCTGCTTTACATCCATGTGGGTGAAAGTATTTTTGTCTGTGAATGTGTCTGTGTGTGTGTGTGTCTCTGTGTGTGTATATGTGCTTACTGGATATTTTTATTATTTTTTACTGCTGAAACAATAGAAGTTCCCTTTGGAATGATTAAAGTCTATCTATCTATGTATCTATCTATCTATCAATCTATCTGTCAATCTATCTATCTACCTATTTGTATACATTTATGCATTTAGCAGACACGTTTATCCAAAGCGACTTCCAAAAGAGGATAACATTCTATTCTACATATCTATCTCTATCTGTGTCAATGTATCCATCTATCTATCTATCTATCTCTCTATCTATCTATCTCTCTATCTATCTGTCTGTCTATCTCTGTCTATCTGTCAGTCTATCTATCTATCTATCTATCATCTATCAATCTATCTATCTGTCTATCTATCTGTCAGTCTATCTATCTATCTATCTATCTATCTATAAATCTAGCTATCTGTCTGTCTATCTATCTATCAAACAGCATGGAGTCTTGTGCCCCTGTGTGTTAGTAATCTAGTCACCTGGGATTGAGACAGCAGCAGTGTGTACCAGTGTGTACCAGTTTGGACCAGCAGTGTAGTAGAGGGTAATGTGGAGAAGGCAAACCAGCTCAGTCGTTTTTACAACCGTTCTGATGCAGCTGACTGGGCCAGCACCACTCCCACTCCCACCCCTCCCCTTCAGTTGGGGTTACTCGTCCACCACCCCCTCCTCTCCCCTTCATACCCCACCACTCCCCACCCCCCCCCCCCTCCCCTTCAGTTACTCCACCACCCTCCTCCTCTCACCCTTCATACCCCATAACAACAGCTGACTGGGCCAGCACCACTCCCACTCCCACCCCTCCCCTTCAGTTGGGGTTACTCGTCCACCACCCTCCTCCTCTCACCCTTCATACCCCCATAACAACAGCTGACTGGGCCAGCTGCTGGGCTGGGGAGAGTATGTCCCAGACTCCTAAAGGTTTGTGTGGCAGAACTAGGTGAGCCTCTACAGCATGTCTTCAACCTTAGCCTACAACGTAGGAGGGAGCCAACATTGTGGAAGACATCATTTCAGTTCCAAAGAAGCCACACCCCACTAAGCTGAATGACTTCAGGCCTGTTGTTCTAACCTCCCACGTAATGAAGACAATAGAGGGGCTACTACTGCACCTCCTCAGACCCCAAGTCATGCACTCGATCCGCTACAGTTTGCATATCAGGGGAAAGTAGGAGTGGAAGATGCAACATCTACCTGCTCCACAGAACTCACTCTCACCTGGACAGAGGAAATGGTGCTGTGAGAATCATGTTCTTCGATTTCTCCAGCGCCTTCAGCACCATCCAGCCCTCCCTGCTGAGAGATAAGCCACTGCAGATGAGGGTAGACCCACACTTGGTCTCTTGCGTAACAGACTACCTCACCATGAGACCACAGTTTGTGAGGCTGAAGGACTGTGTCTCTGAGACTGGGATCAGTAGCACGGGTGCCCCACAAGGAACTGTTCTGTCTCCTTTATTGTTCACCCTCTACACGTCAGACTTCAGCCACAACACGTTATGCCACATGCAGAAGTTCTTTGCTGCCACTGCTATTGATGGACAAGAGGGGGAGTACAGGAGCCTGGTGAAGGACTGTGTGGAATGGTGCAGGGGGACTGGTGCTGAACAATTCCAAGACCAAGGAGATGGTGGTGGACTACAGGAGGTCCAGCTCCCCTCCACTGCCAGTCTCCATTGAGGGGGTCAATGTGGAAGATGTCCAGACCTATAAGAACCTGGGACTGCACCTGGACAATACACTGGACTGGACAGCAAAGACAGATGCACTTCACAAGAAGGGCCAGTTTAGTATACTGGGGTCAATAGGACAATGAGCACCGCCCCCCTACACAGCACACTAAACAGACAGAAAAATATTCAATTCAGTGCAATACAATTCAGTTTTATTTATACAGCGCCTTTTACAATAGTATTGTCTCGTGGCGCTTCACAGAGGGAGCACCCAAGAGCAACAGGGGCAAGGAAAAACTCCCTTATGTTCAGTTAATCTAAGAAGAAACCTTGGGCAGATCCACGACTCAAGGGGCTAACCCAACTGCCAGGGGTCATGCAGAAAAATTACAATCAGTAGTAACCATGACAGACTACAAGTTGCCTATGGTTTTAGCTAAGGTTCATAATCGTTCATAATAGAGTATTATCCCACTTTTACATTACATGGTAGTCAGTCCATAGGTGGTTATCAGGAATTATGGCTGGACAATGTAGCAGCGGCCAGACATAGTGACAAACAGTAAGGGTCCATTTGACAGCGCCATTGTGACGGGGGGTCAATCACAAAGCCTCAAGTAAGGGGAGTCGGGCCTAGCATGGGTGTCCAGGAAGGTCCTTTGTGATGGGGAGTCCGTCCTGACATGGGCCTCCCGTAGTGTTGGTTGTAGTCCACTCAGGAGGGGAGGGTGAGAAGAGTCCGCCGGAATGAGGCAGGGATGACACTCAGCAAAGATAATTGTGGAAAGAGGAAGATAGTGAATTAGGCCAGGCTCACACATCAGAAAGCAAATGTGTCATTTGGGCATACATATATGTGTATAAATATATATATATATATAAATATTGAGACAGAGCTGAAAGAGAGAGAGGGAGAGAGTTGTACGGCATGACACATGAAGGTTGTGTGGCGGCACTAGGCTATAGCAGCATAACTAAGGTATGATGCATGGCAACCCAGCACCACTGCAGGGATGGTCAGTGGCTGCCATGCCTCGCAACTGGGGGCAACAGCAGAGGCAGTCCCTCCCAAAAGACCCATGAGAAGTGATGATTTGCCATGCACCATCCCTAACAATGGGAAACAGTAAAGAGGAAGGTTTTAAGTCTAGACTTAAAGGTATTGAGAGTGTCCGTTTGTCAAATGTGGGGGGGGGGGGGGGATTATTCCACAGGAGGGGTGCACGGTAACAAAAGGCTCTTCCTCCTATCACAGATTTTGATATTCTTGGGATTACAAGGAGACCAGCATTTTGGGATCTTAGGGTTCTAGGAGGGTGGTAAGGGACAAGTAAGTCTTTAATATATGTTGGCGCATCGCCCTTGAGGACTTTGTAGGTTAGGAGGAGTATTTTAAAATCAATTCGACTTTAATAGGGAGCCAATGTAGGAAAGCAAGGATAGGAGAGATATGTTCATATTTTTTGGTCCTGGTGAGTGTTCGGGCTGCAGCATTTTGTATTAGTTGTAGGTTTTTGATGCAAGTATTACTACACACAGAGAACAGAGCATTGCAATAATCAAGCCTGGAAGTAATAAATGCGTGTATTAATTTTTCAGCATCCTCAACTTTCTAACCTTAGCAATATTTCGTAGGTGGCAAAAAGATGTTTTTGAAATGTGTTTTACATGACTATTTAGAGAGAGGTCCTGGTCAATAATTACCCCAAGGTCTTTAACTTTTGCGTTACATGACAGTGACAGGCTACTGAGTAAGTTTTGGTGAAGGGGTAGAGTGTTGGTCAGCTGTTTAGGGCCAATCATCATAACTTCAGTTTTATCAGAATTTAAACAAAGGAAATTATTAGTCATCCAGGTTTTGATGTCTAGGAGACATGCATCAAGTTTAGTCATTGGCATATAGTCATTAGGCTTCATAGAAAGGTAAAGCTGGGTATCATCAGCATAGGAGTGGAAAGTAATACCATGTTTCCTTATAACAGATCCTAAAGGTAACATGTACAGGGAGAACAGCAGGGGACCTAGCACTGAGCCTTGGGGTACACCAAACTTTACTTTGGTATTGGTTGATGACTCATTATGAGCGTGTACAAACTGGTAGCGACCAGAGAGGTATGATTTGAACCAGGCTAATGCAGTGTCTTTGATGCCTATCATGTGTTCAAGCCTGTATAGTAGGATAACATGGTCAATAGTGTCAAATGCAGCACAAAGATCCAATAGGATTAATATTGATATATATCCATTATCAGATGCGATAAGGAGGTCATTAAAGACTTTAACTAGGGCTGATTCTGTGCTATGATTAGTTCTAAAGCCTGACTGGAAGGGTTCCTGGATATTATTGTCATTTAAGAAGCTACAGATTTGCTTAGACACTGTTTTTTCAAGTATTTTTGAAACAAATGGGAGGTTAGATATGGGTCTGTAATTAGCAAGGACATCAGGATCAAGGTTTGGTTTTTTAATCAATGGTTTAATAACAGATGTCTTGAAAGACTAAAATAGTCCATAAAGTCCTTGCTGCTAAGAGTTATTGGAATGGAAATGGGACACCTCGTTCCTGCTTTTTGTTAAACGGGATATAGTGTTAAAAAGGAATTTTAAATTATCTTTATAATTGTGTATAAGTGAGGAATAATATGCTGATTTGGCATTGTTAAGTGCTGTCTTGTACTCTTTTAAGCTATCTTTCCAAACAAGGTGGAACACTTCAAGTTTAGTGGCATACCATTTCCTTTCAAGTCTACGAGCAGCTTGTTTCAGTAAGCGAGTCTGTGTGGTATACCATGGGGCAATTTTTTCTTGTTTGCTAGTTTTCTTTTTGAGTGGTGCAATGGTGTTGAATATGGAGTATAGTACATTTACAACTCTGTCAGTTAATTGATCAACTTGGGTTGGGCTTGGCGTAGAGCCTTCTAATACAGGGCTATATTGGCTCAGCAGAGGCTCAAGGAGAGACAGAATTTTTGCTATGAAGTCATCTGTAGTTTTGGGAGTTATGTTTCTAGTGTAGTAGTGTCGAGATTTCTGTAGAAACAAGTAATATATGTATGTGTGTATACAGAAAGAGGATAGAGCATGCAGCAGAGTGTTGTGCTATGAAAAGAAAGTGTAAATGCCAGCAAGAGAGCTGTATGCAGACCAGTAGGCTCCTCTCTGAAAACTGTGTTGAAACCATCTTTAGAGTCTTATCGTAAAAGGACAGAAACTAAGGCCTTGCGTAGGATTGGCTCTGTGCCAGCTACATCATCTACTAGCAGGAGTACTTAAGATAGATAGAAAAGGTGTAAAGTTAGAATGGTTGAGGATTACAACTGTTATAACCATTCTCTCTGTGAACACAATAAAGACTTGGTTGAACAAGACAAACTTCTCTGTTATTTTTGGTTTTTCCAAGAAACTTCTCCACAGTAGTAGACTGATTTAGGTGCTACATAGTCTAATGTGATTTTTAAAGTTAATAAGTAGTGGTCAGTTAGTGTAGAGTGTTGAGGTAGGGTTGTAAGTTGTTCTATTTGTACTCCATGTGTCAGAACAAGATCAAGGGTGTGGTTACCTTGATGTGTAGGTGTGTTTACATTTTGGGAGAAGCCAATGTGATCAAGCAAAGATTGGAAACTAATTGCCAGGCTATCATTTGCAACATCGATGTGGATATTAAAATCACCTAATATGATTATCTTTTCTGTTTTAATGACTAGAGCGGACAGGAAGTCAGAGAATTCTGATAAGAATTCAGTGTAGGGGCCTGGAGGTCTATATAATGTTACAATTGTTAAGGGTTTAGCAACATTCCCATCAGGATGAATCAAGTTAAGGACAAGAACTTCAAAAGATTTAAAAATATAATCAAGCTTAGGGGCCATAGTGAGATTTGAATTGTGAATTGTGGCTACTCCACCACCACGGCCATGACAACGTGGTATGTGATAATTTAGATGACTAGGGGGGGTAGCTTCATTTAGTGGGAGGTATTCATCAGGTTTTAGCCAGGTTTCTGTAAGACAGAGTATGTCAATTTGATTATCAGAAATAAGTTCATTTATTAAAGTCGTCTTTGAAGAGAGCGAACGAATATTTAATAAGCCAAATTTCAGTTGTGGTTTCTGGCTATATTCTTTTTTTGTTTCTGGTTTTATTTTTGTGAGGTTGGTATAATTTATACCTCTGCCGGTCGTTTTGAAAACGTTTTAGTCGCGGACACTCTCACGGTCTGTCTGCTGCTAGGGTGACGGCGGGGCGGCAGAGAACTGTGTAGGACAGTAATTCTGCCACCTGGACCAAACTCTGGTTCGTCAGGAACAAGCCGAGTTTAAGTGACGGCCAATGTTCCTAGAAACATTGTTAGTGCCAGTATGGATAACTATCCGGGGGTACTTCATTACTTGTTTAGCTGCCAGCACTTTCAAATAGAAATACAAATAAAAGTATGTTCAGTGGAAGACTCCTGTCACTGTCACGCTCAACAGACAGACTGAGAAACTTTGTTCTCCGGGCCATTCAGCTCTTCAACTCTTCCCTTAAGTGGGAGGGAAGAATTGATTACTGAGCATGAGTCTGCCTCTCTCTGTGCCACACACACCTCACCACACCATCATTTGCACTTTTAATTCTTTTATGTCCATTCATTCACCAGGAATGTCCATTCCATTGGTGTTGGTCTTTTCCCTGTCCTTGTGAGGGATGAATGTATAAGTATGTGTCGTACTAGCAACAGGATGTCTACATTTTCTTTTGGATCGTTAAAGGATCTATCTATTTATCTATCTATCTATCTATCTATCTATCTATCTATCTATCTATATATCTATCTATCTATCTATCAGTAATCTAGTCACCTGGGATTGAAACAGCAGTTAGTAATGGCTGAATGCCAATGTGCCACCTCAAAGACTTTCCTGATTGACTGATTCATGCCAACATACATTAGACAAATGCAGAGAATAAATCCTATTATGTGTGCCCTTTAGGGCAGTGGTTCAAACTGGGGTCCACAGCACGTTGCCAGGGGGTCCAAGAAAATGTCTGCTACAAAGTATAAACTTCTATAGAGATAAGATATAGAGAATAGAGATACTAGAGATCAGAATAGAGATACTAGAGCTCAGAGTAGAGATACTAGAGGTCAGTATAGAGATACTAGAGATACTAGAGATCAGTATAGAGATACTAGAGATCAGAATAGAGATACTAGAGATCAGAATAGAGATACTAGAGATCAGTATAGAGATACTAGAGATCAGTATAGAAACACTAGAGATCAGTATAGAGATACTAGAGATCAGTATAGAGATATTAGAGATCAGTATAGAGATACTAGAGATCAGTATAGAAACACTAGAGATCAGTATAGAGATACTAGAGATCAGTATAGAGATATTAGAGATCAGTATAGAGATACTAGAGATCAGTATAGAGATACTAGAGATCAGTACAGAGCCCAAACACATTGTGCTCATTACTCCCACCAGCAGAACATTAGTGACAAATTAGCCTACATGATACATTACATCAGTCTGTCAAAACACTTTCCTTAGGCATTAGCGTTATTAAATGAATATTAATTATTATTAGTTATGTGAAACAAACAGTATTTTTTAACACAGTAGCCTAGATTTGATTTTAAAAAATTAATCTTTTTAAAACTACTCCTTCACTGTCAAGTTTTGCCAACTACAATAACATGCCAGTTTATCAAAATATATTTTTAGAATAAGAGTTCAAAAGCATCTAAAAGAACAAATAGGTATAATCTTCTATAGTTCAGTTTCTGTTGCGATTATGAAGGGTCTGTTCCATGAGTAATCCCCAGCCCTTGTTTTAGGTGCTGATTTGTGTGGGGTGAAAGTAGTGTGAAATGTGCAGGAGGACGCTATGGTAACCCACGTGCAAAAGTGTCAGTGCAAATACATGTCCAGTGCAGATTCTGTTCCAGGCAGAGTAGAAGTATAATTGGACTACATGTTCTAAAACAACATAAAAGCAATATTCAAAAAACAATATAAGCAGTTAAGAGAGCAGTGCAAAAGCTCAGTCCAGTCCTTGAACTCTAGAAAAGAGTACAAACTGAACAGATGTTGTAAAAGAATGGGGTGTGGGGGGGGGGGGGGCGGCGCACTCTAGACGGTAGCACTTTCATTGGACACCATTTAAATGACTGGTCGATACTGAACATGGCTCTAATGACTGGGTGATACTAAACATGGCTCTAATGACTGGGCGATACTGAACATGGCTCTAATGACTGGGCGATACTGAACACGGCTCTAATGACTGGCGATACTGAACACGACTCTAATGACTGGCGATACTGAACACGACTCTAATGACTGGCGATACTGAACACGGCTCTAATGACTGGTCCATACTGAACATGGCTCTAATGACTGGCGATACTGAACACGGCTCTAATGACTGGCGGTACTGAACACGGCTCTAATGACTGGTCCATACTGAACATGGCTCTAATGACTGGCGATACTGAACACGACTCTAATGACTGGCGATACTGAACACGACTCTAATGACTGGCGATACTGAACACGGCTCTAATGACTGGTCCATACTGAACATGGCTCTAATGACTGGCGATACTGAACACGGCTCTAATGACTGGGCGATACTGAACATGGCTCTAATGACTGGCGATACTGAACACGACTCTAATGACTGGGTGGTACTGAACACGGCTTTAATGACTGGGCGATACTGAACACGACTCTAATGACTGGGTGGTACTGAACACGGCTTTAATGACTGGGCGATACTGAACACGACTCTAATGACTGGGTGGTACTGAACACGGCTTTAATGACTGGCGATACTGAACATGACTCTAATGACTGGCCAATACTGAACACGACTCTAATGACTGGCGATACTGAACACGGCTCTAATGACTGGTCAAAGAGGCTCAGCTCTCAACATGCGGACATGTCTATCTCTCCCACCCAATCACAGAACACCACTGACTAATTGAGAGGTTGTGTCCATAAATCCCAGAATGGCACTGAGAGCACAAGCCAATGAATAAGAGTCTTAAAATCAACCCCAAGATGAGAGGAGTCATTCACAGAGGAACAGCTGAAGCCTGAAAGGGAAAAGAATCTTTTACAGGTTTTGTGAGCACATGATTAAGAGGGTTTAAACTCTGACAGAACACACACATAAACACACACACATCAAACACACACACACATAAACACACACACACAAACACACACATAAACACACACACATAAACACACACACATAAACACACACACACATAAACACACACACATAAACACACCATGGGGAAAAGACACACATAAACACACACACATAAACACACCATGGGGAAAACACACACATAAACACACACACATAAACACACACACACAAACACACACATAAACACACACACATAAACACACACACATAAACACACACACACATAAACACACACACATAAACACACCATGGGGAAAAGACACACATAAACACACACACATAAACACACACACATAAACACACACATAAACACACACACACAAACACACACATAAACACACACACATAAACACGCCATGGGGAAAAGACACACATAAACACACACACATAAACACACACACATAAACACACACACATAAACACACACACACATAAACACACACACATAAACACACCATGGGGAAAAGACACACACATCAAACACACACATATGAACACACACACATCAAACACACACACACAAGCACACACAAACGTAAACACACCATGGGGAAAACACACACACATAAACACACACACACACACATAAACACACACACATCAAGCACACCATGGGGAAAACACACACATAAACACACACATAAACACACCATGGGGAAAACACACACGTCAAACACACACACATAAACACACACACATAAACACACCATAGGGAAAAAGACACACACAGTCACCTACTTCCACTGATTTTCTTTCTTTCTTTCTTTCTTTCTTTCTTTCTCTCTCCCTCTCCTTTTCTCTCTGTTCTTTTCTCACTCTCTCTGTTAGTTGTGTGTGTGAGAGTCCTCTGTGTGTGTGTGTGGGGGGGGGGGGGGTGGTGTCAGAGAGACAGAGTCCTATGTGTGTGTGTGTGTGTGTGTGTGTGCAGTAGAGCAGTGTGTGTGTGTGCGTGAGAGAGAGAGACAGTGGCCAATGTGTGTGTGTGTGTGTGTGTGTGTGTGTGTGTATGTATGTGTAAGAGTGAGAAACAGTGTCTTATGTGTGTGTGTTTGAGACAGTGTCCTATGTGTGTGTCTCTGTGTGTGTGTGTGTGTGTGCAGTAGAGCAATGCTTATGTGTGTGTGAGAGAGAGAGAGACACAGTGTCCTATGTGTGTGTGTATGTCTAAGAAAGAGAGACCGTGTCCTATGTATGTGGGTGTGTGCAGTAGAGCTGTGTGTGTGTGTGTGTGTGTGTGTGTGTGTGTGTGTGTGTGTACGTGTGCGCAGTAGAGCAGGGTGTGTGTGTGTGTGTTTGAGACAGTGTCCTATGTGTGTATGTATGTGTGTATGTGCATGTGCGTAAGTATGTGTGTGTTTGTTTGAGACAGTGTCCTATGTGTGTATGTGTGTGTGTGTGAGTATGTGTGTGTGTGTTTGAGACAGTGTCCTATGTATGTATGTATGTGTGTATATGTGCATGTGTGTGAGTATGTGTGTGTGTTTGAGACAGTGTCCTATGTGTGTGTGTATGTGCGTCCGTGTGAGTATGTGTGTGTGTGTTTGAGACAGTGTCCTATGTGTGTATTTGTGTGTGTGTATGTGCGTGTGTGTGAGTATGTGTGTGTGTTTGAGACAGTGTCCTACGTGTGTATGTGTGTGTGTATGTGCGTGTGCGTGAGTATGTGTGTGTGTGTTTGAGACAGTGTCCTACGTGTGTATGTGTGTGTGTATGTGCGTGTGCGTGAGTGTGTGTGTGTGTGTTTGAGACAGTGTCCTATGTGTGTGTGTGTGATTCTCCACCTATGGTACATTTTGACAAAAATATTTTGGTACACTTTGTTTCCTCATGTCCACACACACCTCTCCTGATGTCGGCCCCATGTCCACACACACCTCTCCAGATGTCGGCCTCATGTCCACACACACCTCTCCTGATGTTGGTCCCATGTCCACACACACCTCTCCAGATGTTGGCATTGTTGGCTGATTTTTATGTTAGTTAAGGAATATTGGAGATGTATTTTAATGTCCATTTGAAATGAAAGTTTGGTGTGGAAATGACATCCAGTAAGAGTATTTTTAGCTCTTATTTCTTCTTTTATTCCTCACTGTGAGCAGCACTCTTTCATCCAGTCACGCGAGTCCTGCGTAGTGTCCATTGACTTAGCCTACTTACTGAGTACACAACTTCGTATACTTACTGAGTACACACCTCTATAACAAGAAGTCTGGGGTTGTATTTTGTATTTGAAAATAGAATAAATGATGGAGCATAATTCATTCAGCATAATCTCAACATACATTCAGGTTGAAGACCCAAAATAGTAGTAAGTGTGACAAAGTTTTCAAAGTCATTGTCATAGATGACAAAAATACCATAGCTGGAGAATCACACAGCAGACAAAAAATGGTCCAGCTTTATCGATGGTCCACATCCATCTTAAGTCCACCATTATCTTTAAAATGGTCCAGCTTTATCGATGGTCCACATCCATCTTAAGTCCACCATTATCTTTAAAATGGTCCAGCTTTATCGATGGTCCACATCCATCTTAAGTCCACCATTATCTTTAAAATGGTCCAGCTTTATCGATGGTCCACATCCATCTTAAGTCCACCATTATCTTTTCCCATGGGGGATTTTCTTTATTATTGTGAACTGATTTCTCATCTCAGTCTTTCTCTTCATCTATTTCTGTCTCTCTATCTTTCCATCTCCCCCCCCCATCTTTACCTCTCTCCTTCTGCCTCTATGCTTAGAGAGCTAGAAGAGGAACCCCCACAACTATCAGCCTTCGCCAGACAAAATATGCAAGAAAAGGCCACACACACACACACACACACAGCAGGCCAATCAAACCTGCTATGAATTTACTTCTATATTTGCTTTTGACTCCTAATTATTTGTTCGTTTAGTTTTTGCTTTGGTTTATTTTCATAAGAGCTTTGAGCAGGTGGAGATATTTGTTGTTATTTGTGTATTTAAGATTTGCCCATCTCTATGGTAGGTAAACAAACAAACTGAAAGTACATCAGCATTTAATCAATTGAGGCAAAATATGTGTGTGTGTGTGTGTGTGTGAGAGAGAGAGAGAGTCAGTGCGTTTGTTTATCTGCTGCTAAATTCCCACTAATAAACAAAGCCCATCTCCATCACCTCGTTAAGCAGAGGAGTCAATCAAGCATCCTGACTAAAAGGCACCACACTGGGACACACACACACACACACAAATATTTGCATATTAATTCGGTATACACAAAAATTTAGTGCATTTTCTTCTTTCTATTATTTACTGCAGATGAACATTTACATACACACACACACACACAAACACACAGAGTAACACACACACAAACACTAACACACACACACACACACACAACGTTGGGAAACCCCATCATCAGGTAACTCAGGTTGAACTCACCACACTCTCTTTGTTAGTGTGTGTCCATTCCCTTTGTGTATGTGTGTCCGTTCCTTTTCTGTGAGAGTGAGTGTCCACACACACAAACACACACACAAGGAAGGAATGGGATTAACACACACACACACAGAAATGAGTGTTTATTCAGAGCCAAACACACACGCACGCACAGAAATGAGTGTTTACTCAGAGCCAAACACACACAAATGTTTATTGAGAGCCCAACACACACACACGCACGCTCATACGCACACACACACAGAAATGTTTATTGAGAGCCCAGCACATGCACGCACACACACAGAAATTAGTCTTTACTCAGAGCCCAACACACACACACACACACAGAAATTAGTGTTTATTTGGAGCCCAACACACACATACACACACACACACACACACACAAGAACAAACACACACAGAAATTAGTGTTTATTTAAAGCCCAACACACACACACACAAACACACACACACACACACACACACACACACAGAAATTAGTGTTTATTCAGAACCCAACATGCCTTAGATAGATAGATACGTTATTATCCTGTAGGGAATTCTGGTCTCCTTAAGCTTCAACATGGCAAACACATGATTACATGAATTGTAAAAACAGAGAATACATCCTACCATGTGTGCCACTCAGGGCACTAATCTGTTTGGCGTGGAGGTAGTGTAGTAGTACAGTACAGGAGGATGCTATGGCAACCCTGGTGCTAACGCAGGTACATTTCCAGTGTAGATTCTGTTCCAGGCAGAGTATAAGTAAAAATAGACTTTACATTATAAAACACAGCAATATAAAAGGACAATTCTTGATATATGGAAAAGCGTAAAAACTGAAAAGATGTGGAAATTGAATGGGCAATGGACTAACATAGCCCGGTGAGAGTCCAGTAGTAGCCCAGTCCAGTCTTGGCTTGGGTAGGGTAAGTAAGAAGTAGCCCAGGTGAGGTCCAGGCATACGACATGGGGTCACTGTGTGGTGTAGAATCAAGCAGACCACTGTATCTCACTCCTCCTCTGTGTGGCGCTGTAGAGCTGTATGGCCCGTGGGATAAAGGACACTCTCAGCCCATCAGTTGAGGATGTCAGGGACAGGAGTCTGCCACTGAACACACTCCTCTGTCTGGAGAGTGTGTTGTGCAGTGGGTGATGGTCATTGTCCACTATAGATATCAATCTGCTCAGGGTCCTCTTTTCTGTTAATGGTGTCAGTGACTCCAGAGTCATGTAAACAGAGGCAGCTTTTCTCACCAGCCTGTCTAGTCCTCCAGCATCCCTCATCCTTGTGTTGCCTCCCCAGCACACAGCATAGAAGAGGACACTGGCCATGACAGACTGGTAGAGCATCAGGAGGAGTTTGCTGCAGATGTTGAGGGACCTCAGCCACCGGAGGAAATAAAGCCTGCTCTGTCCCTTCTCGTAATCAGAGAAAACGATTCTCACAGCACTGCCTCCTTTGTCTAGGTGAGAGTGCCTGGAGAATGGCCTCCTCCACTCCCACCTTCTCCTGGTAGGTGAACTGTAGAGGGTCAAGTGCATGGCAGACCTGGGGTCTTAGGAGATGGAGCAGCAGCTGTTCAGGAGTCTTCATTAAGTGTGAGGTGAGGGCAACAGGCCTGAAGTCATTGAGCTCCCTGCAGTGTGGCATGATGTTTTCCATAGTGTAGGTGCCCTCCCCAGACACAGACTCATACTGTAGACATGTTGGAGTGGCTCCCCCAGTTCCACAGCACAGACGCCATCTGGCCCAACAGCTTTTGGTTTCAGCCTCTTCAACTCTCCTCTGACCTGGTCTGCAGTGATAGTGGGGGGACACTTGCAATGCCTGGCAGTGGAGGTGTGGGCTTGCAGTAGAATGTCCCAGGTTGATGATGGAGGTGTGAGTTTGCAGTAGAATGTCCCAGGTTGATGATGGTGGTGTGAGTTTGCAGTAGAATGTCCCAGGTTGATGATGAAGGTGTGAGTTTGCAGTAGAATGTCCCAGGTTGATGATGGAGGTGTGAGTTTGCAGTAGAATGTCCCAGGTTGATGATGGAGGTGTGGGTTTGCAGTAGAATGTCCCAGGTTGATGATGGAGGTGTGAGTTTGCAGTAGAATGTCCCAGGTTGATGATGGAGGTGTGAGTTTGCAGTAGAATGTCCCAGGTTGATGATGGAGGTGTGGGTTTGCAGTAGAATGTCCCAGGTTGATGATGGAGGTGTGAGTTTGCAGTAGAATGTCCCAGGTTGATGATGGAGGTGTGAGTTTGCAGTAGAATGTCCCAGGTTGATGATGGAGGTGTGGGTTTGCAGTAGAATGTCCCAGGTTGATGATGGAGGTGTGAGTTTGCAGTAGAATGTCCCAGGTTGATGATGGAGGTGTGGGTTTGCAGTAGAATGTCCCAGGTTGATGATGGAGGTGTGAGTTTGCAGTAGAATGTCCCAGGTTGATGATGGAGGTGTGGGTTTGATGGCTGCGTCGTTAGTAGAATGTCACAAGTTGTCGATGAAAGCGTGGGGTTGATGGCTGTGCAGTCAGTAGACAGTAGTGGTGGATGTGTTGGGGTCACTGCAGCAGTGACAATGGCAGGGCCATCAGCAGTAGTGATCCAGTCCTGCCTAAGTGCATTAGCCCCAAGCTGGGAGGCATCTAGGCTCAGTCATGATCCAGTCCTGCCTAAGTGCATTAGCCCCAAGCTGGGAGGCATCTAGGCTCAGTCATGATCCAGTCCTGCCTAAGTGCATTAGCCCCAAGCTGGGAGGCATCTAGGCTCAGTCATGATGCAGTCCAGCAGAGACAAAAACTATGAGTATGAATAGTATAGCACAAATGTGTGTATGGAGAATGACATATATGTATATATGTAGGCTAGATATGACCTCTGTGGGGTCCCTACATCCCTGTAGTCAGCCTCACTCTCTGACCTCTGAAGGTCAAAGGTCAGATGATGAGGAAAAATGGTGAAGAGCTGCTTCTCCTAGGGTGAGTTACAACCTCTTTTCTATTCTCTTTCTCTCCATCTGTCTGTTCTCTCCATCCCTCTCCCTCTCTTTGTCTCCATCTCTGTTCCCTCAATCTCTCTCTCTCTGCTTTTCCTGTTCATCCTGTGTCTAATCTGTGTCATCTCATCTAATGTTATGTAATCTGACTGGCAGATTAGAGATTAGCACATTCACCAGAGTCACTGGGGATTAAAGAAGACCTCACTCACCACAAGAGACGTCTCTTGTCTCCCAGCTCCACTTCCTTCCTGTGAGCTGGACTTTGGGCTCGGACTGATTCAGGCCAGTGGGCCATCATGACCCCCCCTTGGTTCTCCACTCCAGAGGACAGAGAGAGAGAGGGAGAGAGAGAGAGAGAGAGAGAGAGAGAGAGAGAGAGAGAGACGGATAGACAGAGAGCGAGAGAGTAAGAGGTGGAGAGATGGTGGAGTGTGTGAGATTGAGGCCAGGCTGTCTACAGTATAGTCTCCACTTTCTCCATTCTGCAGATAAGAGAACACACACACACACACACACACACACACTCCTAAACCCCCTGTGGGGTTAGAGTGGGGCATTGCTGCCACGCCGACCAAGTGAGGAGGCTGTGATGTAGCGGGTAAATGGGGTCACTTGGGGCTTTACGCTACACACACACACACACACACACACACACAGACACTTACACTACACAGACAGGAAGAGAGAGAAAAATGGAGAGAGCGAAAAAGAGAGAGATCGGGCCACTTAATGGCTTTACACTACGCAGACAGAAAGAAGGAAGAGAGAGAATAAGGGATAGAGAGAGAGAGGGAGAGGGAGGGAAAGAGAGAGGGAAGTGGTGTGATTACTGAAACAGATTCCCTTTGCTTTCCGTTTCCGGCCGGTGTTCCTGATTGCTGGAGTGGCTTTTTTCAGGACCAATCATGCGTCCCCAAATGGCCTATTAAAACCTTATTGGCTGTTTACACGACTGGAGTGTCCACCCACACAGTGAGCCCTCTCCACTGTGTGTGTGTGTGTGTGTGTGTGTGTGTGTGACCCCTCTCACCTCGCTGGAAGAAAATCGGTTTGTATTTGTGCTCCTAAGTGACTACCTAAC
>PYXC01001847.1:100000-105000 GCA_015244755.2 Tenualosa ilisha | reverse complement strand
AGCCATTTGCTACTGTTCCCGACCAGAAAAGGGTTTTCTTCCAACCCCAACACTTTAGTTGGATCAAAGCTCAAACCGCTTGGCTTACTGGCTCCTAAACTAAGACCATTTAGTGCACGTGCCATCTGACACAATACCAACTGTAGGTGATGGTGATGGTGATGGTGATGTGATGTGATGATGGTGATGGTGATGTGATGATGGTGATGTGATAATGGTGAAGGTGATGTGACGATGGTGAAGGTGATGTGATGATGGTGAAGGTGATGGTGATGTGATGTGATGATGGTGATGTGATGATGGTGAAGGTGATGTGATGATGGTGATGGTGATGTGATGATGGTGATGGTGATGTGATGATGGTGATGGTGATGCTACACACACAGGAAGTAAGTGAGTGTCTGCTTATTTAGTTCTGTGCTATTTTGCTAAACTTGGAAGCTGCTTTGGATTACCTGTCTTGTGGGAAACCACCTGATTTGTAATACACCTACAAGCCATCAGAAGGTGTGAAGTACTAGCACAGCTGGGTCATCAGAAATCAATTGGTCGTTGGCCACTCCTATCAGGCCTATTGTTTCTGTCTGACTCTTGGTGGGCGGTCTTCTCACTTAACCCTTAAAAACCTTGCTGCTCCCTGGAACCCTCAGAGGAGCTACACACACAGGAAGTAAGTGAGTGTCTGCTTATTTAGTTCTGTGCTATTTTTGCTAAACTTGGAAGCTGCTTTGGATTACCTGTCTTGTGGGAAACCACCTGATTTGTAATACACCTACAAGCCATCAGAAGGTGTGAAGTACTAGCACAGCTGGGTCATCAGAAATCAATTGGTCGTTGGCCACTCCTATCAGGCCTATTGTTTCTGTCTGACTCTTGGTGGGCGGTCTCAGCCGGGTGCAGTCAATCATTGTTCCTATTAGCAGGAGTGACACTGAAGCGTCAGCGGAAGCGTCAGCCCTTTTGTTCAGCCCTCCTTGTGAGAAGACTGACTGAGGTAAAGACGAGCGTGTCTACCTGCGCGTGTCCACCGAGCAAGGACACCGACCTAACTAACTAATCACCATGTCCTGTTCCCTGTAACTTCATCTTCTGTGCAAACTTCATCTTGCCACAATGTGTCTTCACTCCATTCCAGTTATCTCCAGTCGTCGCAGATTCCGCTTCCACAAACGGAAACGGATCCTTGCAAACCTCCGATCTACACATCATGTCTCGTCACCACGAACAACTCCTTCACCGTAGGTTTGTGGAACTGTCAGTCTGCAGTGAACAAAGCAGACTTCATTTCGGCTTATGCGAACCATCTTTCTCTGGACATTCTGGCTCTCACCGAGACCTGGATCAAACCAGAAAACACTGCCACTCCTGCTGCACTCTCCACCAACTATGCTTTTTCCCACACCTCCCGCCCATCCAGGAGAGGGGTGGTACGGGGCTGTTAATATCAGACAAATGGAAATATACTCAACTGGTACCATCTGTCACATACAGCTCCTTTGAATACCATGCCATCTTAGTAACGGCACCGGTCAAAGTATATCTGTGTGTTATTTATCGTCCTCCAGGTCAAATGGGCGATTTCCTTGAGGAACTTGACACTCTGCTTTCCTCCATCCCTGAGCATGACTGTCCCATGCTTGTTCTCGGTGATATGAACATCCACTTAGACAATCCAGGTTCTGCAGAATTCCTATCTCTGATGGACTCCTTTGAGCTACAGCGGGTTCACAGCCCTCCGACTCACAAAGCCGGTAAGGAACTTGATCTCATTTTCACCAGGAAGTGCGCCGCTACTTTACAGACAGTTACTCCTCTACATCTATCTGACCATTACTTTATTCAGTTCAAGGTTTCCCTCTGTCAGCAACCATCTGCTCCTACTCCCTCTGTCTCTGTCCGTCGCAATCTCCGGAATCTATCTCCTACTCACTTTTCCTCCTTGGTGGCGTCTGCTCTACCACCGTCTAGAAGTTTCTCTTCTTTTGAGGTTGATGACGCCACAGAGTCACTCTGTTCTACGCTGAGATTCTGCTTGGATCGTGTGTGCCCTCTGTCTACCAGACCCGCACGACCCACCCAGTCTCATGCGTGGCTTAATGACTCACTTCGGTCAATGCGCACTAACCTCAGAGCTGCTGAAAGGAAATGGCACAAAACTAAGAATTCGGCCGATCTAGCACAATTCCAAGTACTACTATCTTCCTTCTCATCCAGTGTCACTGCTGCGAAAAAGGCTTTCTATCATGACAAGATTAACAACGCCACGGACACCAAGAAACTCTTTTCCACCTTTAAATCTTTACTAAACCCACCTCCTCCACCTCCTCCAACTAACCTCACAGCTGACACTTTTGCTGCATTCTTCACTAACAAAGTTGCAGCTATTAGTAGTCAGTTCTCAAACCAATCTACAGTGGTTCCTTCTCCTAGCCTCTCTACACCAACTGCTTCCTTTTCTTCTTTCACTCCTCTCTCCGAGGCAGAGGTGTCTAAGCTTCTCACAGACAGCCGGCCTACCTCTTGTCTTCTGGATCCTATCCCAACAACCCTTCTTCAGGCCATAACCCCCACAATTGTGACAGCAACCACACATGTGGTCAATGCGTCACTAACTAGGGGTACATTTCCCACTGCCTTCAAACAAGCCCAGGTAACACCATTGCTCAAAAACCATCCCTCGCTCCCACTCAAGTGGAGAACTACCGGCCTGTCTCTCTTCTTCCCTTCCTTTCCAAAGCCATTGAACGAGCTGTCTTTAAACAGGTCACAGGATTTCTCACTCAGAACAACCTCCTCGACTCCAACCAATCCGGCTTCAGAAGTGGCCACTCCACTGAAACGGCGCTTCTGTCTGTGACGGAAGCACTAAAAGAGGCCAGAGCGGCAGGTCAGTCCTCAGTGCTCATCCTGCTGGACCTATCAGCAGCATTTGACACGGTCAACCACAGCATCCTACTGGACAAGCTGACCAACATTGGGATTGATGGCACAGTGCACTCCTGGTTCAAGTCCTATCTTACTGGACGGTCGTTCAACGTATCGTGGCTAGGACAGACATCGGCACTTCACCAACTCACCACAGGAGTACCCCAAGGATCTGTGCTGGGGCCCCTTCTCTTCGCACTGTACATCACCTCGCTGGGCTCAATCATCCACTCCCATGGCTTCTCTTACCACTGCTATGCGGATGATACCCAGCTCTATCTGTCCTTTCCGCCGGACGACTCCACGGTGTCATCACGGATCTCGGACTGTCTCTCCGATATATCTGCATGGATGAAAGGACATCACCTCCAACTAAATCTCTCCAAAACTGAACTGCTGGTCCTCCCAGCCAAACAAGCCATACACCACGACATCGGTATCAAGATCGACTCCCTGTCTGTTTCTCCCACCAAAGTGGCAAGAAACCTAGGTGTCATGATCGATGACCAACTGACCTTTGCAGATCACGTTGCCTCTGTGGCTCGGTCGTGCCGTTTTTCCCTATTCAACATAAGGAAGATCAGGCCGTACCTAACCCAACATGCAACCCAGCTCCTGGTTCAGACCCTGGTTATCTCTCGTCTTGACTACTGCAATGTCCTCCTATCAGGCCTACCAGCCTGTGCAGTGAGACCGCTACAGATGATCCAGAATGCAGCTGCACGTCTGGTCTTTAACCAGCCAAAAGGGCACATGTCACACCTCTGTTCATTGAACTTCACTGGCTGCCCTTGGCTGCTCGCATTAAATTCAAGGCACTTATGTTGGCCTACAGGGTGAATGATGGCTCTGCTCCCATCTACTTGAATTCTCTTCTGAAGCCTATGTCACCCGACGACCACTACGCTCCTCTAAGGAACGTTTTCTAGCACGGCCAACACCTTGTGCAGGTCGGTCCAGACTCTTCTCATATCTGGTTCCGCGCTGGTGGAATGACCTCCCAAGTGCTACCAGATCAACTGATACCCTCTCCACCTTCAAGAAACTCGTGAAGACTAAGCTCTTCCAAGAATATCTCCTGGTGTAAACTTTGAGAATGCACTTAATAATTTAATTCTCTACACTGTGTTACACTATTGCACTTTCAACTTAAAACAGCGCAGATTCTATGTTAGCAATATGCACTCCTTGTTAGTTCATTGTGTTGTAGCTTGAATGTTATCCTCTTTTGTAAGTCGCTTTGGATAAAAGCGTCTGCTAAATGCCTAAATGTAATGTAATGTAATGTGATGCATGTAGGATGTAAAGTAAACCAAATCCAAAATAATGTGTGTGTGTGTGAGCATGCAAGTGTGTGTGAGTAAATGAGTAACTGTGTGACAAAAACACACTTCTGGAGCAGAAAATAGATCAACTACTTATCTGTGTGTCTCAAACTTCCTGTCAAATACTAAGGACCATGTGTGTCACCAAAGAGAATGACAAACACACACAAGCTCACATGCACACACACACACACACACACACATACACACACACAGACACACACACAGACACACACACACACACACACACAAACATAGACACACACACACACACACACACAAACACAAACACAGACACACACATGCAGACAGACACACAGACACACACACACGCACACAAACACAGACACACACACGAAGACAGACACACAGACCGACAAACACACACACACACACACAGACACAAACACACACACACAAACAGACACACACACACAGACACAGACACACACACACACACACTCACACACACAGACACAGTCACAGACACACACACACACTCACACACACACACACACCATAGCATTCTCTGTTCTGTTTACTCTCTCTCTCTCCATTTCCTTATCTCGTCTCCCTCTAGACTATGGAAAACAAAAACACTATCAGATTTACAAACGGGGCTCTCCCTCTCTCTATCCCTCTCTATCCCTCCCCCCTCACCCCTCTCATCCCTCTCTCCATCACTCATCTCAGCTCCGTCTCTCCTAAGAGAATGAGAGAGGAGGGAGAGTTAAAACAAACACTACAATA
>PYXC01001847.1:90000-92500 GCA_015244755.2 Tenualosa ilisha | reverse complement strand
CAGCTAATAACACAGGCTTCAGCTATAACAAGCTTCAGCTGATAACACAGGCTTCAGCTAATAACACAGGCTTCAGCTAATAACACAGGCTTCAGCTAATAACACAGGCTTCAGCTAATAACACAGGCTTCAGCTGATAACACAGCTTCAGCTAATAACACAGGCTTCAGCTAATAACACAGGCTTCAGCTAATAAACAGGCTTCAGCTAATAACACAGGCTTCAGCTAATAACACAGGCTTCAGCTGATAACACAGGCTCAGCTAATAACACAGGCTTCAGTTGACCAGCTTGACATGTTGCCAACCAACAGACGTCATCTGAAAAACCTCAATACACTTACATTTACATGAGCATATACACTTTCACACACACACACACACACACACAGACAAACACACACACACACACACATACACACACACACACACACTGACAAACACACGTACACACGTACACACACACACACACACAGAGCCCTTCATTCACAAATGAGCTTATCTGTGTGAAATAATATCAGATGGATTCCATGTGAGAATAGGTTTAGTTTTGTGTGTGTGTGTGTGTGTGTGTGTGTTTGTGTGTGTGTGTACATGTGTGGGTAAGCATCTAAATGACCCTTATCAACATACCCCTAGCCCTCCACACACAAACACACACACACAAACATACACACAATGGATCGGTGGATAGTTGTGGCTGTTGAAGTTGATGGATGGATGCGTGGATGGCACACACACACACACACACACACACACACACACACACACACACTGTTCAAGTTGATGGATGGATGCGTGGATGGCACAGACACACACACACACACACACTGTTCAAGTTGATGGATGGATGCGTGCATGGCACAGACACACACACACACACACACACACACACACACACACACTGTTCAAGTTGATGGATGGATGCATGGATGGCACAGACACACACACACACAAACACACACACACACACACACACTGTTCAAGTTCATGGATGGATGCGTGGACGGCACACACACACACACACACACACACTGTTCAAGTTGATGGATGGATGCGTGGATGGCACACACACACACACACACACACACACACACCACACACACACACACACACACTGTTCAAGTTGATGGATGGATGCGTGGATGGCACAGACACACACACACACACACACACACACACACACACTGTTCAAGTTGATGGATGGATGCGTGGATGGCACAGACACACACACACACACACACACACACTGTTCAAGTTGATGGATGGATGCGTGGATGGCACAGACACACACACACACACACACTGTTCAAGTTGATGGATGGATGCGTGGATGGCACAGACACACACACACACACACTGTTCAAGTTGATGGATGGATGCGTGGATGGCACAGACACACACACACACACACACACACACACACACACTGTTCAAGTTGATGGATGGATGCGTGAATGGCACAGACACACACACACACACACACACACACTGTTCAAGTTGATGGATGGATGCGTGAATGGCACAGACACACACACACACACACACACACTGTTCAAGTTGATGGATGGATGCGTGGATGGCACAGACACACACACACACACACTGTTCAAGTTGATGGATGGATGCGTGCATGGCACAGACACACACACACACACACACACACACACACACTGTTCAAGTTGATGGATGAATGCACGGATTGCACAGACACACACACACACACAAACACACACACACACTGTTCAAGTTGATGGATGGATGCGTGGATGGCACAGACACACACACACACACACACACACACACTGTTCAAGTTGATGGATGGATGCGTGGATGGCACAGACACACACACACACACACACACACACTGTTCAAGTTGATGGATGGATGCGTGGATGGCACAGACACACACACACACACACACACACACTGTTCAAGTTGATGGATGGATGCGTAAATGGCACAGACACACACACACACACACACACACACACACACTGTTCAAGTTGATGGATGGATGCGTGAACACACACACACACTGTTCAAGTTGATGGATGGATGTGTGAATGGCACACACACACACACACACACACACACACACACACACTGTTCAAGTTGATGGATGGATGTGTGAATGGCGTGGAACACTTTTTAGAACATGTGGTTTAGAATGGTCCCTTTTAGACTGTAGTGTCGTGTGTGTGGCAGGTAGTGTATTATGGAAGTGTGTGTGTTGTATGTCTGGTGTGTGTTGTGTTCTGTTTGTTTTATGCTGTGTGTGTTTGGTGTACTGTGTGTTTGTCTGTGTGTGTGTGCATGTCTGTGTGTGTGTCTGGAGTAGTGTACTGTGTTTGTGTGTGTCATGTAGTGTATCGTGTGTGTGTGTGTGTGTGTGTGTGTAGAGTAGTGTGCTGTGTGTGTGTGTGTGTGGTGTAGATTATTGTGTCTGTGTTTGTATGTGTCATGTAGTGTATTGTGTGTGTGTAGTAGTAGTGTACTGT
>PYXC01001847.1:40000-45000 GCA_015244755.2 Tenualosa ilisha | reverse complement strand
TGATTGGTTCCCTATCTCAGCCAATCAGAGTGGAGTGCAATTGGGCCTGGTAGCCATACTGCGCAGCAGAGTGAATGAAGGCTCTCTCTCTCTTTCAATTTCAATTCAAAATTATTTGACAGGATGAGACAGGATGAGACAGGATGAGACTACGATGAGACAGGATGAGACAGGATGAGACTAGGATAAGACTAGGATGAGACTACGATGAGACAGGATGAGACTACGATGAGACAGGATGAGACTAGGATGAGACAGCATGAGACTAGGATGAGACAGGATGAGACTATGATGAGACAGGATGAGACTAGGATGAGACAGGATGAGACAGGGAGATCATAAGAGAATTATGGTATCTGTCCCTTGTCCACATCCTACATTATGTGTCCTCTCTAATACTGGGACACATTGTCCACACCCTACATTATGTGTCCTCTCTAATATTGGGACACACTGAAACGTATTGAGCCTCTAAGGTATTGATGTCTTCATCTAGAAGGACTTTCAATTGGTTACATTCATCTAGTGATGAGAAAAATGAATTTTTTGTTACGTTTTTCATAAAATGCTTTTCTAGCTCTGCTGTATTTAACCCTCTGCATTTCACCCTCCTCCTCCTTAAGGTCACATTGGGTCCAAATACACTGCTGTCTCCTTAAGGTCACATTGGGTCCAAATACACTGCTGTCTCCTTAAGGTCACATTGGGTCCAAATACACTGCTGTCTGTCCTTAAGTTCACATTGGGTCCAAATACACTGCTGTCTCCTTAAGGTCACATTGGGTCCAAATACACTGCTGTCTCCTTAAGGTCACATTGGGTCCAAATACACGGCTGTCTCTCCTTAAGGTCACATTGGGTCCAAATACACTGCTGTCTCTCCTTAAGGTCACATTGGGTCCAAATACACTGCTGTCTGTCCTTAAGTTCACATTGGGTCCAAATACACTGCTGTCTCCTTAAGGTCACATTGGGTCCAAATACACTGCTGTCTGTCCTTAAGTTCACATTGGGTCCAAATACACTGCTGTCTCCTTAAGGTCACATTGGGTCCAAATACACTGCTGTCTCTCCTTAAGGTCACATTGGGTCCAAATACACGGCTGTCTCTCCTTAAGGTCACATTGGGTCCAAATACACTGCTGTCTCCTTAAGGTCACATTGGGTCCAAATACACTGCTGTCTCTCCTGACAGGTTCTATGGTGAAGCCCAGTTTCAATTTGTAATTTGTGATGGCTTAGCCGATATTTAGTCAGCAGTACCCTGTGTTGATTGTTGAGTTTGGTTAGGTACTCTGTCAGTTTATATTCTCTATCCAAATTGCTGTAGCATTGGATATTTTGGATATTGGATGTTTTTTTTCGACTTCAGCTGTCCACTTGGAAATGTGGGTCGTTTTATTTTGGTTATTATTTGATTTTATTTTGGTTATTATTTAACTGAGGATTTCATTGGGTTTTGTTATAGCAAAATAGTTTGTGTCAGTAACTCATTTTGTGAGACTATTTCCAGTCTCTGTTGAGTTTGCAAGCCATGCTTTGTGGTGGCAAGATTGTGGGTTTGATAGTTGTAGGCAATTCCAAAAATGTATAGAGCTTTTTTTGATTTACAGACCTTTCTCTCTCTCTCTCTGCACTGTCAGGTTAAAGGAATGAAGGCTCTCTCAGTGCCACTGTTTTCCTCTTTTGTAAGTCGCTTTGGATAAAAGCGTCTGCTAAATGCCTAAATGTTAATGTAAATGTAAACTAGGTACACATGGAGTCAAACTAGATACACATGGAGTGCAGGCAGAGACAACCCACTGATGACAAATAATGAAGCAGATGACTCTTTCTCTCTCTCGCTCACACACACACACACACACACACACCCCTCAGCTTCAAACAGACACTTCCTCTTTTCATCTGGCTTTGTTTCTGTTTCTTACTCATTCCCAAAGCAGACCTGAAGATGTGTATCAGGGAAGACCCTGTACACTTGTGTGTGTGTGTGTGTGTGTGTGAGAGAGAGAGCCTGCACCAGTGGACAAACACACACACTACACTAAGCTCCTAAAAGACCCCAGAGACAACATGACAAAGGCATCCTTGTTGGCATGGCAACACCACCAAGCAAAGCATCGTTCTGGGAAGAGACTGACCAAGAAGCATGTGATTCATGAATCAGACACACACACACGCACACACACACACACACACACACTTACTCACACCCAAATCTGTGCTCTTTTTTTGTTTGTATCTGCACCTGTTCTTCTGAAGTGGACAGAGAGGTTTTCTGCAATACTTTCTGAAACAACGCATCATCCCAGCCCTACACACAGACACACACTAACACAGAAAACAATGCATCATCCCAGCCCTACACACAGACACACACTAACACAGAAAAACACACACAAACCACTCGATGGACCAATTTAGCTCTGTCTCTCACACGTGCAAACATACATACACACACACACACACACACACACACACACACAAACATTTACACACACACTCAGCCATAAATGTTTCATGCTTGAGAGGTTATTGGCCATTGCAATGACCTTACGGATTTCCAATGACCATTCTGACAGGAAATGGCAGCTTTTTGTGGGGTGTTTGACTCAGTGTGTGTAAATATATATGTGTGTGTGTGTGTGTGTGTGTGTGTGTATGTGTGGGGCAGGTGCACAGTAAAATAATCTATGTCAAACCACAGATTTCCAATTGGCATTTACAGTTTGACTAAATGGAACTCCATTAAAGACAAATATTGAGTGAATGTCTGTTTGTGTGTGTGTGTGTGTGTGTGAGAGAGAGAGGGAGAGAGAGACACATTAACCCACACTCACACCCCCCACACACTCAATCCATCATCATCCCACTACTCCTACCACTGCTCATTCTGCACTCAATCCAAGGGAAATGTGTGCAAACTCAGTCCCTGTTCCTGTACTGTCCGGGCCGCCATTAACGCGCTGCTTCATGCATCTGTTTCTATTGGCTATTGGTGTTTTATTGAGTTAGTCTAGACACTGACTTTGACAACACTGCACTTACAGACATGCCACTAAAGCACTCTTTGAATTTGAATTTGAGAGAGAGAGAGAGAGAGAGACAGACACACATTCAACAAGACACCCTCACCACACACGCATGCATCCCAGACACACACACACACACACACACACACATTTATGTATCACTGTTTAATTTGATTGTTCATGAATTGTACACATCTTGTTGTACTATTTCTGTATTTCTGAACTGCTTTGGCGAGTGCTGTTGTCATGGCAATAAAGCATTTTGAGTCTGAGGAACAGAAAGCGTGACACACACACACACACACACACACACACACACACACACACACTCCATATCTTACCTAAAGAAAGGGAGTGTGCCGGGGCGCTCCGCTAGACGCTGCCAACATTACGACTACGTTGAGTTGCTACTTTGTGTCTGTGTGTGTTCTGTTTTTGTTACAGTCTCTATAGCTTTATCACTTTCTCATATCTCACAATAGTTGCCATAGTTGCTGCTAAGCAGGTCCACACATTTAACATCCAGCACTGCGGTAATCAGTCCCACAAGGAACAAACATTTGACTCTGCTACAGTTTTACAACACCATTCTCATACATTTTCACTCGCTGAAAAAATGCACAACACAATGTCTTGTCTGTTTAAATGTTGGGTTTATTTAACGCTTAAAGCATTATTAATTTCTTAGTTTTGTCTACCGCGTTTGTTGTCTCGTCTTTGTTCTTTGTCTGTAAGAGAGCGTTTGCCGCGACAAGCGGGTTTAAAATGACGCTATGGCTTCTGGGACAACCGCAAGTAGTCCTTGGTTTCTGTTATTTATTTTTAACATAGTAGTTGGACTGTTGGTTTCGTAATGTATGAGCGGTATGGGTTTAAATATTTTCCCCCAATTTTTGTTTGCATTTAAATGTTATTTTTTGGCTGTATTAGCAAGTTTACTGTTTTTCACCTGGGACACCCCTGTCATCTGTTGTAATGGTTTGTGCCAACTAACGGGGGGGTGTGTTAGTGCCTATTTAAGATGTCTCATTCAGTCTATTGGGAGCCTTGCTCATGAACAGACGTCAGTCGTATATGCTCTGTTTAATCCAGTTCAGTGGAAATAGGCTACTAGTGCACTTGCAATTATTATTTAGTTATTGTTTAAATATCATTTTGACACTCTTGTCAGTTTTCTTTGTGTTTGAAAAAGTGTTTATTTTCTCTTTATTTTTGTTTAATTATTTGCTTTATTTAATTTTTAAACTTTAATTGGGAAAACAAAAAAGCCCATCTTCACCTATCTCTTGCCTCCTCCTGGAGTGAACACCTTAGCTCAGACTGCTTAGGACACTCTACCTTCAACAGGGAGACACACAAACATAAAACATCTGGAGTCATTTTTCATGTGGAACATCAGTAAAGACACCAGAGCTGTCAGACGTGACGGATGAGCATCTGAATCAGTTGGATTCCAATCAATCAGTACGTCTGTGTGTGTGTGTGTGTGTGTGTGTGTGTGTGTGTGTGTAAATGAGCCTGAAACGACAGCACCGTTAGAGCTGACAGCAGACTGGGAATGCTCCAAAGGGCTGCACTTAGGTTAATGAGATGGGAAAGTTCGTTAAGCTAATTGGCTTTCGCAGGCAGCTTGAACACAACAGCAAAGTGCAGATCTGCTGAGGCAGCAGGCAGCTCCACATCACACTGCCACTGTTGACCTACACAACATCAATACACACACACACACACTTGCTCAGCATCCACATCTCAAACACGTGTGTGTGTGTGTGTGTGTGTGTGTGTGTGTGTGTGTGTGTGTTTGTTTGTAGGATGGACCGTAAGAATTAGTAATTTGCAGAAAGCTGTATAGACTGTGGGTAAAAGCATAACACCAAATGTGCACAGTGGATGTGAAACACACACACACACACACGCACAATACACACAATCTCACAATGCCAATTGCAAGTGTATGTGTGTGTGTCT
>PYXC01001847.1:27500-35000 GCA_015244755.2 Tenualosa ilisha | reverse complement strand
ACAGAGCAGCACGGCAAACCTGGCACCAGAAGCTGTGCCGAGCCGAGCCGTCACAAGTTTAGACTACGTGCGGGAGAATCAACTTTGAATGAAGTTTGGTTATTCCTTGTCAAATAAATATTCCAAGCCATTATTTGAACGACTGCACTGATTTGAGAACATTGTGACATCAGAGAGGACTGAAGCGGAGCGAAAGGTGCCAACGTTTGTTTATTTCCTGAGCTTCGTTGCACTGAAGTGAATTTTAACAATAACAAAACAAAATCAGATAGACTATCAATAGATTGTCTGCCGCAATGTAACCTAACCAAAGTTAGTGTGCAAGAGCAGCACATCATCCACAGCCGCAGGTCTGAGCTGCGTCCTGCGTTCTTGGATAACTAATAAAACGGTAGAAAACCCTTTTTCACCAGCAGCACTCGGTGTGGGGATTAAGAGTAGGCTGGGCAGACTGGAGAAGCTTTTCCTGCTCTTTACATAAGATACATCGAGATGTTCGCTTGTGTTATTTTTGCAGACTCCAATGCTGTTCTGATTCACCTGCTACCCGCCTGCATGTCATTAATTACCCGCCCGCATGTTCGCCCAATTGTGTTTATGTGTATTGTGTTAATTGTGTGTGTGTTTATGTTTGTGTACCTGTGTGTGTGTGAGTGTATCTGTGTACTAAACAGACAGCAAGTGTGTTTGTGTACCTGTGTGTGTGTGTGTGAGTGTACCTGTGTGTGTGTTTGTGTACCTGTGTGTGTGTGTAGAGTCCTGCATGGCCTTGCATCCATTTTATTGCCTCAGGTTCATTTTGGAACAACGATGATGTCTTTCATTAAACTTAATTGATTCTATTATCTCCAGAGAGAGTTTGTAACACACACGCACACACACACACACACACGCACACACACACACACACTGACTTCCCAAGTCAGTGTAGAGAAGTGTAAAATTCATTACATTTTATGGTCAAATGCTATGGGTGTTTATGTGTACATGTGTCAAAATGAGTGTCTTTCTTGGAAGGGTTATTAGTGAGGCTGTAAGTGTGTGTGCATGAGTGTGTGTGTGTGTGTGCGCATGAGTGTGTGTGTGTGTTTGTGTGTGTGTGTGTGGGGGGGGGGGGGGGGTTGACTGTGTGTAAAAGTACTATGGCAACCAACTGTTATGCACACTTAGTCAAGTCAAGTCAATGTGTGTGTGAATGAGAAGGTGGGGTGGGGGGTACAGGGAGAAAGAGAGAGGAAGAAAAGAGAGAAAGAGAGAGGGAGAAGAGGGGAGAGATATAGAGAGGGAGGATATATGTGTGTGCCTTGATGCTGTCTACACTGAGAACACGCACACAACTCAGTGACCTCCTCACACACAGCAACACACACACACACAAGGACATGAACACACACAAGCACCTACATGCACAAACACACACACACATATGCACACGCGCATACACCTACATCGCTGCTAGGAGCAGCCTGAAGTAACAAGTCAAAAGCCAGAAACACACACACACACACACACACACACACACACACACACACACACACAGTCTTTCCACTCCAGGTGCAATTAGTATGCACTGACATGCACTGCGGTGTGTCTGCCAGAGGCACTAACAGTGACATACTCACAGCTAACAGCACCACAAACTGGCTTTAGATTCATTACAACATTGTGGGTCTGTCTGTGTGTGTATGTTTGTGTGCTGTGTGTGATCAGAAAATGTCATCTTTTCTGTCTATGATGAATGATGTCACAATGGGCTCTTTCAGCATGCCGAGCGAGCAATCTGATTGGACGGGACCGTGTTCATATAACAGCCCAAGGGTTTTAGAAAATCCATCTGAGTGGAGGCCTCTTAAATGATCTTTGCTTTGAGTGAATGCACTCACTTGAGAACAGCTCACACACTCTCAGCTCTCACACTACCTTCCTGTACGTCAGTGGACCAACTATAGCCGAGACTGGGACAAGGAATTAATTATAAAAATCTAAACCTCGTTAATTCTGCTTCCTATCAGTTGGCCAGAACAGCGTATTAGAATAAAGAAAACCATGTAGAACTGGGTTGTCTATTTCAACTTGCTCACACACACAACACAAATGACCACAGGCTGAAAAACATGTTAGAACTGATAATGTCAGAATCCTTGCAGTGCTTTTGGGCTGTGTGTTATAGACAAAAAACATTTTTGAACAGTAATATAAGAATCCTAGCCATGTGCACCCTCAGCAAGTGCACCCCAGGGACTGAGAAGGCCTTAGTCTACTGACTAAGTGTGCTGCAGGATACGCATGGAGAGGACTTAGAGGAGGTCACACATTGTACAGCACTGGCCTCTGCTCAGACTGCTGTAATAAGGATGTCTAGCCTGTAGCCTCATGCTCACATTAGCATTGGTCACTCTTTAGACTATAGCAATTAGGATGCCTAGCCTGTAGCCTCATGCTAACATTAACATTGGTCACTCTTTAGACTATAGCAATTAGGATGCCTAGCCTGTAGCCTCATGCTCACATTAGCATTGGTCACTCTTTAGACTATAGCAATTAGGATGCCTAGCCTGTAGCCTCATGCTAACATTAACATTGGTCACTCTTTAGACTATAGCAATTAGGATGCCTAGCCTGTAGCCTCATGCTAACATTAGCATTGGTCACTCTTTAGACTATAGCAATTAGGATGCCTAGCCTGTAGCCTCATGCTAACATTAACATTGGTCACTCTTTAGACTATAGCAATTAGGATGCCTAGCCTGTAGCCTCATGCTAACAGTCCTGTTCACACTGTGTATCGTGGTCTTTATCTCCAGCCACTACCAACACTTTGAATATTCCACTAGTCTAGAATAGTGTTCTCATCAAAGAGCCCATGTCTGCCTAATATTAAACTGATATGAGAAGCACATTAAGTAGCCTGTCCATTTTATATATACTTAAAGATTGATTCATCGTTCTCACTTTCTCAGGGAAAGAAATACTGCTTAAAACCATTAGTGGCTGCAAATTGAATTTCAAATCTAACGTGCAGAATAACTCTCTCCCTCTCTCTTTCTCTCTCTCTCTCACACACACACACACACACACAGACACACACACACACACACAGGAGAATCTAACGTGTGGAATAAATCAAAGGACAGTGTTTTCCGAGCCGGAAGCCTGAGGCCATCCCAGTGATAAATCCGTGTGAGTTCCATTATTCCCGATCCAGGACGTCCTGCATTATTGATGCCTCCTGATGAATATTCCACAATGTCACAGCACAGGCGCCAAGGAACACGGATGGCAGGAAAGTGCTGACAAAACAGAACACACACACACACACACACACACACACTCACACAAACAAATCTACACATATGAACAAAAACACATGCCTGCACGCACGCCTGCCTGCACATACAAAGCTACACATATGAACACACACACACACACACACACAGACAGTTGTATACACATACAAACACACATGCACATATATCCACGTGCACACACAGAGAAGTGTTTGACAGCTGTGCTCTTTATTCACTGAGAGGGGCCTCATCTCCACACACACATACAAGCTTCCCCTCTCAAACACACTCATATCCGAAAATCCTCAAATATCACTAGCACATGAACACACACAAGCACATAAACACACAGATATACACACACACACACACACACACAGACACACACAGACAAACAGACAACCATTTTCCTTCTCAAACTCAGAAGTATGCTAGACCTCATATATTACACACATACACAGAAACACATGAGGTGTTCATATAGATCAGCCACAGGAAAGGCTTTTGGAAGACACTTCCTTAAATGCTACCACACAAAACACTCTTATCAACTGATATATGTACATGAGTATATTTGTGTGTGAGTGTGTGTGTGTGTGTGGCATCAGTACTGATTTCTGAAACTTAAACACATACACACTCAACTCTCTCTCTCTCTCTCTCTCTCTCTCTCTTACACACACATACACACACACATACACAGAAAAAAACGCACACACACACACACACACACACACACACACACACACACACACACACACACACACACACACTGAACACATGAGAAAGCTGAGATGCTTCAGCTGAACTGCTCAGTCTCCTTCTGAAGGCATTTTTCAACTGTACAGGAAAATCAATGTGCTTGAAGGGTCTCTAACGAGATCAACATAGTGGTAGTCCACTGGCACTCTCTCCTTATCCAACACACACACACACACACACACACACACACACACTGTCACTGGCACAGACCTGTGTATAGCCATGCAGTGAGGTTACATGAGGTCATTAGTCTGCATTCAGCTGCTTGTCAGCTTGGCTTTATCCAGGCATCTTAATTACGTCGTCACGGTTACCCCCGACATTAAATTTATAGCCTGCTGTTGAGCCTAAAACTGCAAGCATAGCAATGACACACACACACACACACAGAGAGACACACACACACACATGCAACACACAGAAACACACACAGACAGACAGACACACACAAACACACATGCTTCTTCAGCTCAAGGGAAATAGCATAAAAGGAAGCGTCCATCCCTTATAAGGGCAAACTCTGGGGTTTGTGCAGCCCAGGGACATAGCCTAAGGACCCAGAGTATTAGTGTGTGTGTGCAGCAGTGTGAGAATGAGAGTGTGTGTGTGTGTGCAACAGTGTGAGTATGAGAGTGCGTGTGTGTGTGTGCATGTGTGTGTGTGCAACAGTGTGAGTATGAGAGTGCGTGTGTGTGTGTGCATGTGTGTGTGTGCAGCAGTGTGAGTATGAGAGAGAGTGTGTGTGAGTGTTTGTGTGTGTACAGCGGTGTGAGTATGAGAGTGTGTGTGTGTGCAGCAGTGTGAGTATAGGAGTGTGTGTGTGTGTGTGTGCGTGTGCAGCAGTGTGAGTATGAGAGTGTGTGTGTTTGTGTGTGTGCAGCAGTGTGAGTATGAGAGTGTGTGTGTTTGTGTGTGTGCAGCAGTGTGAGTATGAGAGTGTGTGTGTGTGTAGCAGTGTGAGTGTGTGTGTGGGGATGGGAATCTGATAGATACAGCACCTATCATGTGAAGATGCCTCTAGAAGCTCAAGTGTGCTGCTAGCGGCCATTAGCCACCCTGTGTTTTCATCTCCATCTCCATCTACAGTGTAGGCTACTGTAACCTAGCCTAGCGGATTCCTCAGGAGCAGATGGGGAAAACTAGCCTGCTAATACCCGCTATAAATTTATAAGGGAGCGGATGGGGAAAACTACAATGCTAATGCTTGCTATACATTTATAAGGAAGGACGGGAAAAACTCGCCTGCTCACACATTTATAGGGGAAAGAATGTTGTTTTTTAAAGACGAAATCAAAAAAGGAGGCGAACCAGAAGGCGATTTGCAAGCCATGCCGAACTCGGCGAAAACTGTGCATAATACCTCTTTCAGTCTAACTTTTGTACCTGATGAGGCTGATGAGGATGAACACAGAACCACTTTTATCAGTCCCAGCGCCATGAGTGAGGTGTCTTTAAATGCCAGGGAACTGCCAAACAATTGAGTAACCTTTACAAACCCTTAGGTCACGTTTGTAAAGATGTACAGGCTAATTCAAATTGAATTCAACTAACTCAAAATCCGAGTCTTGTTTCATTTAGAATTATTTGCCACTTTCCAGAACAAACCCTGAGCTAAAAGCTCGATTAACCTGGTAAAAGAACGGCACCATCAGCAAGCAGTCTGACTGCAATATCACTCCCAAACAAAAACAAGTCATTTTGTAATTCCACGTCGGAGGCCACTCCCACAGTCAAAAAGCACCCTGGGGCACTGAGAGACTCAGCTGAGTGAAACCCAATACCTTGAGAGTGCACAACACCATATTCTGACAACTCTTCAAGACTTCTAGACTAAAAACCTTGGAAGATGTGTTTGACCTCTGCGAGTCCTAGCCTAGGAAAACTAGCCTGCTAATGCATTTCTAAGGGAACGGATGGGGCTGGGAACAGGCTCAACATGTCAGAACAAGAGTCCGTTCACAGGGGCAGAAGTCCCGACTGGAGCTACAGGAGTGACTGGGTGGTTTAATAAAGAGAAACATTTAATACAAGGGCCTGACGTCCCAATGCAATGTGTGTATGTGTGTGTGTGTGTGTGTGTGTGTGTGTGAGTGTGTGTGAGAGAGAGAGAGAGGAGTGTGTGAAAAGAGTGTTTGTGTGATGTATGAGTGAGGAGAGTGTGAATGCGGAGTGTGTGTCAGAATCAAATCAAATCATCAAATGACCAGACACTTGCACACACATTATGCTCTCACACACACACAAACACACACACACATAAACACACACACACCTGCATACAAACACATACACACATGCACACTGATAGAGACCACTGCATGCATCCTTGTTACTATGGCAGCTGAATCAATAGTCATTTTGTCCCCCAGTGAGATGCCCAATAATGCTGACATCCCAGAATATTCTGCCCGTCATTTCAGTTGATGGCAAATTAGAAAATCTCTTGCTTTCATCTTGGAAGACCTCTCTCTCACTCTGTCTCTCTCACACACACATACACACACACAAACACACACACACACACAGGAACAGGGTAAGAGGTCCACTAAAAATCTGTCAGGTTCTACTCACGGACTGGCCTCAATGTTACAGAACCTTTAGTGTGTGTGAGGAACATACGTCAGAATAGCACGCGACAGAACCACAGCCCTTACCTAGAACAGATAGAGAGAGAGAGTCACTTTAAAAGAAATTTATAACACAATCCATGTGCAATATTTTAAATTATTTGAAGAAGAAATAATCGTAAAATAGGAGATACACTGAGAAATCAAAATAATAACATAAATAAAATAACAATTAGAACACAAATAAGAATCTAAATTGGCCTTTGTTTTTGGAGACGCTTCCAGGACACTTGTCATGTGCATGGAACTACCCAACTACCCAACCCATCAAAGGCTCTTAACCAGCAGACATGATGATGAGCCCCCAAAACTACCCAACTACCCAACCCATCAAAGGCTCTTAACCCAGCAGACATGATGATGAGCCCCCAAAACTACCCAACTACCCAACCCATCAAAGGCTCTTAACCCAGCAGACATGATGATGAGCCCCAAAACTACCCAACTACCCAACCCATCAAAGGCTCTTAACCCAGCAGACATGATGATGAGCCCCCAAAACTACCCAACTACCCAACCCATCAAAGGCTCTTAACCCAGCAGACATGATGATGAGCCCCCAAAACTACCCAACTACCCAACCCATCAAAGGCTCTTAACCCAGCAGACATGATGATGAGCCCCCAAAACACCAACTACCCAACCCATCAAAGGCTCTTAACCCAGCAGACATGATGATGAGCCCCCAAAACTACCCAACTACCCAACCCATCAAAGGCTCTTAACCCAGCAGACATGATGATGAGCCCCCAAAACTACCCAACTACCCAACCCATCAAAGGCTCTTAACCCAGCAGACATGATGATGAGCCCCCAAAACTACC
>PYXC01001847.1:12500-20000 GCA_015244755.2 Tenualosa ilisha | reverse complement strand
TTTGCCTTGTTCAAGTGAATTGTAAAAAGTCATTATTGATTGCCTCTTGATTTACCTTACCTTACTGGAGGAGAGGAGAATGTATGTATGTGAGAGGAGAATGTATGTACAGTATGTGCAAAGAGAATGTATGTATGTATGTGAATGTGAAAAATGTATGTATGTGAGTGCAAAATATGTATGTATGTGAGAGTGAAAATATATATGTACATGAGAGGAGAATGTATGTATGCGAGAGTGAAAACATATGTATATGAGAGGGCCAGAATGAATAATGTCCTACACACACACACACACACAGGGCTACACACACACACACACACATACACAGGGCTACACACACACACACACACATACATACACACACATACACAGGGCTACACACACACACATACATACGTAAACACACAGGGCTACACACACACACACACACATACACAGGGCTACACACAAACACACACACACACACACACACATACACACATACAGAGTTTGCTAGCAGAGTGAAATACATTCAAAAGGCATCAGGTTATGTAATGCCATCTGTGTGTGTGTGTGTGTGTGTGTGTGTGTGTGTGTGTGTGTGTGTGTGTGTGTGTGTGTGTGTGTGTGTGTGTGTGTGTGAGAGAGAGAGAGAGACCCGAGTGAGAGAACTGAGCAGCTCCCTTTTACGTCAGAAGCAGGCTGGCATATGACCTCCTAAAGGAGAACTCACCATGTTCCCCCTCTTTCTCCTCCTCCTCTCTCCTCCTCTTTCTATTCCTCCTCTTCCTCCTCCTCCTCCTCCTCTTATTCCTCCTCTTTTTTTCTTCCTCCTCTATTCACTCTTATACTTCCTCATCACTCCACCACCTCCTTCACTTAAGGCACTTATCCACACTAATGGCTGCTTTCATGCTTTCATTTGTGTGTTTGTGTGTGTGTGTGTGTGTGCACGTGTGTGTGTGTGTGTGTGTGTGTATGTGTGTGTGCACATGTGTGTGTGTGTGCGCACGTGTGTGTGTGTGTGTGTGTGTGTGTGTATGTGTGTGTGCGCATGTGTGTGTGTGTGTGTGTGCGCACGTGTGTGTGTGTGTGTGTGTGTGTGTATGTGTGTGTGCGCATGTGTGTGTGTGTGTGTGTGTGTGTGTGTGCACACGTGTGTGTGTGTGTGCGTGTGTGTGTGTGTGTGCGCACGTGTGTGTGTGTGTGTGTGTGTGTGTATGTGTGTGTGCGTGTGTGTGCGTGTGTGTGTGTGTGTGTGTGTGTGTAGGACACAAGTCTGTCTGGCTATGACATAACAGTTGTCCCTCCACTATCACAGATGGAGAGACAAGAGAGAGGAGGGGTGAGATAGAGAGAGATGGAGGGTGTGGAAGAGAGAGGAAGAGAGAGAAGGACAGAGAGGAAGAGAAAGTACGAGAGGTGGACAGAGAAGGAAAGAGAGATGGAAGAGAGAGGAGGAGAGGGGAAGAGAGAGATGACAGAGAGGAAGAGAGGGAAAGTGGAGGAAGAGAGAGATGGACAGAGGCAAAGTGAGATGGAAAAGAGAAATGAAGAGAGAGGAAGAGGGGAAGTGGGGGATAAAAAATGAGAAGTTTGCAGTTACAGTTACCAACCCTATGGAACCCTATAGACATTACAGTTACCAACCCTATAGACATTACAGCCTCTCATTACAGTTACCAACCCTATAGACATTACAGTTACCAACCCTATAGACAATTACAGCCTCTCATTACAGTTACCAACCCTATAGAACCCTATAGCCATTACAGTTACCAACTCTTTAGACAATTACAGCCTCTCATTACAGTTACCAACCCTATAGAACCCTATAGCCATTACAGTTACCAACACTATAGACATTACAGCCTCTGATTACAGTTACCAACCCTATAGACATTACAGCATCTCATTACAGTTACCAACCCTATAGAACCCTATAGCAATTACAGTTATCAACCCTATAGACATTACAGTTACCAACCCTATAGACAATACAGCCTCTCATTACAGTTAACAACCCTATAGAACCCTATAGACATTACAGTTACCAACCTTATAGAACCCTATAGACATTACAGTTAACAACCCTACAGAACCCTATAGACATTACAGTTACCAACCCTATAGAACCCTATAGACATTACAGTTAACAACCCTACAGAACCCTACAGACATTACAGTTACAAACCCTATAGAACCCTATAGACATTACAGTTACCAACCCTACAGAACCCTATAGTCATTACAGTTAACAACCCTACAGAACCCTATAGACATTACAGTTACAAACCCTATAGAACCCTATAGACATTACAGTTACCAACCTTATAGAACCCTATAGACATTACAGTTAACAACCCTACAGAACCCTATAGACATTACAGTTACCAACCCTATAGACATTACAGCCTCTCATTACAGTTACCAACCCTATAGAACCCTCTACACATTACAGTTACCAACCCTATAGAACCCTATAGACATTACAGTTAACAACCCTACAGAACCCTATAGACATTACAGTTACAAACCCTATAGAACCCTATAGACATTACAGTTAGCAACCCTACAGAACCCTATAGACATTACAGTTACCAACCCTATAGACATTACAGCCTCTCATTACAGTTACCAACCCTATAGAACCCTCTACACATTACAGTTACCAACCCTATAGAACCCTATAGACATTACAGTTAACAACCCTACAGAACCCTATAGACATTACAGTTACAAACCCTATAGAACCCTATAGACATTACAGTTAGCAACCCTACAGAACCCTATAGACATTACAGTTACCAACCCTATAGACATTACAGCCTCTCATTACAGTTACCAACCCTATAGAACCCTCTAGACATTACAGTTAACAACCCTACAGAACCCTATAGACATTACAGTTACAAACCCTAAAGAACCCTATAGACATTACAGTTACCAACCCTATAGACATTACAGCCTCTTCTGAGCCTGAGACACTGACACACAACGACAGAGAGAGAGACAGAGAGAAAGAAAGAGAAACAGACAAAGAGAGAGAGAGAGAATGAGGGGATGAGGGAGAGAGAGAAAGAATGAGGGAAAGAAAAGAGAAAGACAGTGAAAGAGAGAGTGTGACTACCTCCGCTCATTTAGCACACTGTGTGGGACAGAAACGCCTCAGTCACAGAGGGCTGATTTGAACCAGACTTGTTAGATGACTCTGCAGGATGTTCCTCTCCTTCCTCTACTGAAGAGACTGAACACACACGCGCACACACACACACACACACACACACCATTGTGCTTGCACTCAGCACCGTGACACTCATCCAGTACAATATATCACATAAACACAGCACATCTGAAGGCATACACCAATACAGGATTATCTGCAACACACACACACACACACACACACACGCACGCAGAGTATGCAGGCAAATCCATAAACAGGCCTAGACACAGGCCTGCTGTGATCTTGTCAGGTCCTTCAAAAGGTTGAATTTCCCACTGCAGCGTCTGAGAGCTCAAGACTCACCTCAGGAACCTGCAGCGTGCACACACACACTCAACACACAACAGGAAGCGTCCTGCAGAAGAACTCAAGTACTGTAGGGAACAGACATGGTCCTGCAATAGAACCTTCAGTACTGTGGGGAACAAACATGGTCATCGTCCCTGTGTTGCTAACGTTCTGTCTCTGGCCCTACGGAAACCTCCGCTTAACCTGTAAGTTTGGAACAGACTCGCTGATGCTGTAGAACCAGTAGAGTACACACAGGAATGGGTACTGTGTGTGTGTGTGTGTGTGTGTGTGTGTGTGCGCGTGTGTGTGTGTCTAAGTGTGTGTGTGTGTGTCTGTATATGGCTGCTTGCAGAGAGCATACAATATTAAAACCAAGACAAATTCACACACACACACACACACACACACACACACACACACACTCTGTATCACATACCTCTTGAGAAATACATGAGTGTTTGTGTTCACAAAAGCATTTTCCTTTGTAAACGACTCTTTTAAAAGCCGCCTCCTTTTCAGTAACACACACACACACACACACACACACACACACACACACACACACACACACACACATAATTACCCACCCTCTGTTGTGCAAACAGATCTGATTTTTAAAAAGAATTAATTGCTTTAATTAGTAAACGAGCTAACAGAGGAGCCTCTGGAGACACACACACACACACACACACACACACACACCAGACTTTAGCTAGTCTCCTCACAAAGCCACAACACACAGCAACACACACACACACACACACACACACACACGCAGAGACTATATCTGCATCTAGACACAACACTGGCATAAACTATAGTTTATGCCAGTGTTGAAAAATAATTCGCAAGCCGACCTGGATCTGAATTAGCACTAACACCAGCTATAACACCAAATACATTAGCACTAACACCAGCTATAACACCAAAAACTCTGTGCATCTGTGTCAAACACATACAAACAATACAGACACACACACCTGTGTCAAACACTTACAAACAGTACAGACACACACACCTGTGTCAAACACATACAAACAATTGGCCACATACAGAAGTATCGCCAGAATCCAACATGTCTGACTGACACGTTTGTCCCATATATGTATGTGTATGTACACAACATCCAACCTTTGTCAACCGACACAAATCTGGGCTCCAAGCAGCAAACGGCAGCAGCACTGTCTGGGATTGGAGTGTGTGTGGAGCCTGCTAGCCAGGGAGCTAAGACTCCAGGGTGCTAATATCACTCATTAGCAATAACCCCAAGTCATCTAAATGATCACATACCACGTCGTTATGGCCGTGGTGGCTAAGGAGACACAATTCACAATTCAAATCTCATTATGGCCCCTAAGCTTGATTATATTTTTAAATCTTTTGAAGTTCTTGTCCTTAACTTGATTCATCCTGATGGGAATGGTGCTAAACCCTCAACAATTGTAACATTATATAGACCTCCAAGCCCCTACACTGAACTCTTATCAGAATTCTCTGACTTTCTGTCCTCTCTAGTTATTAAAACAGAAAAGATAATTATATTAGGGGATTCTAATATCCACATGGATGTTGCAAACGATAGCCTGGCAATTGCGTTCCAATCTCTGCTTGATCACATTGGCTTCTGCCAAAATGTAAACACACCTACACATCAAGGTAACCACACCCTTGATCTTGTTCTGACACATGGAGTACAAATAGAACAACTTACAACCCTACCTCAACACTCTACACTAACTGACCACTACTTATTAACTTTAAAAATCACATTAGACTATGTAGCACTTAACTCAGTCTACTACTACACTAGAAACATAACTCCCAAAACTACAGATGACTTCATAGCAAAAATTCCGTCTCTCCTTGAGCCTCTGCTGAGCCAATATAGCCCTGCATTAGAAGGCTCTATGCCAAGCCCAACCCAAGTTGATCAATTAACTGACAGTGTTGTAAATGTACTATACTCCACATTCAACACCATTGCACCACTCAAAAAGAAAACTAGGAAACAAGAAAAAATTGCCCCATGGTATACCACACAGACCCGCTTACTGAAACAAGCTGCTCGTAGACTTGAAAGGAAATGGTATGCCACTAAACTTGAAGTGTTCCACCTTGCTTGGAAAGATAGCTTAAAAGAGTACAAGACAGCACTTAACAATGCCAAATCAGCATATTATTCCTCACTTATACACAATAATAAAAATAATCTGAAATTCCTTTTTAACACTATATCCCGTTTAACAAAAAGCAGGAATGAGGTGTCCTATTCCATTCCAATAACTCTAAGCAGCAATGACTTCATGAACTATTTTAATGACAAAATTGAATCTATTGGACTTAAAACTCCCTTGTAACCTCAAATCCAGTTGGACCACATGTTACAGATAGCTCTAGTCAACCTGTAGCATACCTTGATTCATTCACACCCACCAATATATCAGAAATTACGTCTTTGATCTCCTCAGCTAAAGCCTCAACATGCTTATTGGATCCTATCCCAGCTGATCTTCTTAAGGCTGCTCTCCCTCTATTGGCTGAGACCATTCTTAAAATTATAAATGACTCACTCATATCTGGGCATGTCCCAAAATCTTTCAAGACATCTGTTATTAAACCATCTATTAAAAAACCAAACCTTGATCCTGATGTCCTTGCTAATTACCGACCCATATCTAACCTCCCACTTGTATCAAAAATACTTGAAAAAATAGTGTTTAAGCAAATCTGTAGCTTCTTAAATGAAAATAATATCCAGGAAACCTTCCAGTCAGGCTTTACAGCTAATCATGGTACAGAATCAGTCCTAGTTCAAGTCTTCAATGACCTCCTTATCACATCTGATAATGAATATATATCAATATTAATCCTATTGGATCTTCATGCTGCATTTGACACTATTGACCATGGTATCCTACTACACAGGCTTGAAAACACACATGATGGGTATCAAAGACTCTGCATTAGCCTGGTTCATATCATACCTCTCTGGTCACCACCAGTTTGTACATGCTCATAATGAGTCATCATCCCATACCAAAGTAAAGTTTGGTGTACCCCAAGGCTCAGTGTTAGGTCCCCTGTTATTCTCCCTGTACATGTTACCTTTACGATCTGTTATAAGGAAAGAAGGCATTACTTTCCACTCCTATGCTGATGATACCCAGCTTTACCTTTCTATGAAGCCTAATGACTACATGCCAATGACTAAACTTGATGCCTGTCTCCTAGACATCAAAACCTGGATGACTAATAATTTACTATGTTTGTACTATGATTGGCTATGTACTATGATTGGCCCTAAACAGCTGACCAACACTCTACCCCTTCACCAAAACTTACTCAGTGGCCTGTCACTGTCATGTAACGCAAAAGTTAAAGACCTCGGGGTAATTATTAACCAGGACCTCTCTCTCAATAGTCATGTAAAACACATTTCAAAAAAATCTTTTTTCCACCTACAAAATATTTCTAAGGCTAGAAAGTTCCTATCCTTTGAGGATGCTGAAAAATTAATACATGCATTTATGACTTCCAGGCTCGATTATTGCAATGCTCTGTTCTCTGGTGTAGTAATACCTGTATCAAAAACCTACAACTAATACAAAATGCTGCGGCCCAAACACTCACCATGACTAAAAAATATGAGCATATCTCTCCTATCCTTGCTTCCCTACATTGGCTCCCTATTAAAAGTTGAATTGATTTTAAAATACTCCTCCTAACCTACAAAGTCCTCAAGGGCGATGCGCCAACATATATTAAAGACTTACTTGTCCCTTACCACCCTCCTAGAACCCTAGGATCCCAAAATGCTGGTCTCCTTGTAATCCCAAGAATATCAAAATCTACGACAGGAGGAAGAGCCTTTTGTTACCATGCACCCCTCCAGTGGAATAATCTCCCCCCCCACATTTGACAAGTGGACACTCTCAATACCTTTAAGTCTAGACTTAAAATCTTCCTCTTTACAGTTTCCCATTGTTAAGGATGGTGCATGG
>PYXC01001847.1:5000-7500 GCA_015244755.2 Tenualosa ilisha | reverse complement strand
AGCAAGTTGATTATCTTAATATGCCACTGGTTACTCTGTGTGTGTGTGTGTGTGTGTGTGTGTGTGTGTGTGTGTGTGTGTGTGTGTGTGTGTGTGTGTGTGTGTGCATGGACAATAGAGTTACAAGTTGATTATCCAAATGCCCCACTGGTTGCCTGATACTCCTAACTGGTCTGCCCAGCAGCTCCAAATGAATAATATTGACAACTTGTGTAAGATGGTTAAAAATAATTGAAGGATTTGTCAGACACTGAGCTGGCGGTTTGTGTGTGTGTGTGTGTGTGTGTGTGTGTGTGTGTGTGTGTGTGTGTGTGTGTGTGTGTGTGTAATATTGAAAGCATACATTTCTCTCTGCTTTTCTAATCGCTGCATCCATCCATCTCTCTCTGTCTGCCCACCCCCTCCATCTCTCCATCTCTCTCTCTCTCTGTCCCCATCTCTCCATCTCTCCATCTCTCTCTCTGTCCCCATCTCTCCATCTCTCCATCTCTCTCTCTGTCCCATCTCTCCATCTCTCCATCTCTCTCTCTGTCCCCATCTCTCCATCTCTCCATCTTTCTCTCTGTCCCCATCTCTCCATCTCTCCTTCTCTCTCTCTGTCCCCATCTCTCCATCTCTCCTTCTCTCTCTCTGTCCCCATCTCTCCATCTCTCCATCTCTCTCTCTGTCCCCATCTCTCCATCTCTCCATCTCTCTCTCTCTGTCCCCATCTCTCCATCTCTCCTTCTCTCTCTCTGTCCCCATTTCTCTCTCTCTCTCTCTCCTCCCTCTCTCTGTCTCTCTCTCCTCACCTCTGCCTCCCTGATCCCCTGTCTAAGAGCGACCAGACACACACACACACACAGACACACACACACACACACAGACTTTGGGGTTGCCAGGGATGTCTTAACGCTGGTTTCTTTCTGTTGTCTGTAATTCCTCCGTTACTATTGATGACAGAAGTTAGTCAGAGAGAGACAGTGTATGTTTGTGTGAGTGTGTGTGTGTGTGTGTGTGGAAGTGTGATTCCTCAGCTGGTATTGATGGCAGAAGTTAGTCAGAGAGAGGCAGTGTATGTGTGTGTGTGTGTGTGTGTGTGTGGAAGTGTGTGTGTGGAAGTGTGATTCCTCAGCTGGTATTGATGGCAGAAGTTAAGTCAGAGAGCGATTCACACTCTTCAAAGAGACAACCCAATTAAAGTGGTGTCATTTGTCAGGAGACCTTCAGAACACATACTACTGCTCTGAAACAGTCACAACCTCTCAAACACACACACACACACACACTCTCTTTCTCTCACACACACACACACAAACACACTCTGTCTCTCTCTCTCTCTCACACACACACACCCACACTCTCTCTCTCTCACACACACACACCCACACTCTCGCTCTCTCACACACACACACACACACACAAACACACTCTGTCTCTCTCTCTCTCTCACACACACACCCACACTCTCTCTCTCTCACACACACACACACACACACAAACACACTCTGTCTCTCTCACACACACACACCCACACTCTCTCTCTCACACACACACACACCCACACTCTCTCTCTCTCACACACACACACACCCACACTCTCTCTCTCTCACACAAACACATACACACTCTTTCTCTCTCTTACACACTCTCTCTCTCTCTCACACACACACACCCACACTCTCTCTCTCTCCACACACACACACACACACAAACACACTCTGTCTCTCTCACACACACACACCCACACTCTCTCTCTCACACACACACACACCCACACTCTCTCTCTCTCACACACACACACACCCACACTCTCTCTCTCTCACACAAACACATACACACTCTTTCTCTCTCTTACACACTCTCTCTCTCTCTCACACACACACACACACGGGAACATACATACTGTCTCTCTCTCTTACAAACACACACACACACACACACACATACACACACACATACACACATTCTTGAACAGAAGCTGTTGTAAGACACCACAGAAATGCTGTCTCCACAACTTCAGCTGAAACCCCATTATCAGGCATCTGGCATTCTGTCTCGAGCTGCTCATAGAGGCTCTCCCCCTCTCTCTTCTTCCCTCTCTCTCCCTCTCCCTCCCCCCCCCTCTCTTTCTCCCCCTCTCTCTCCCTCCCTCTCTCTCCCCTCTCTCCCCTCCCTCTCTCTTCCTCCCTCTCTCTCCCTCCCTCTCTCCCCTCTCCCTCCCCCCCCTCTCTCTCTTTCTCCCCTCTCTCTTTCCCCCTCTCTCTCCCTCTCCCTCTCCCCCCCTCTCTCTTTCTCCCTCTCTCTCCCTCTCCCCCCTCTCTCTCTTTCTCTCCCTCTCTCCTCCCCTCTCTTTCCCACTCTCTCTCTTTCCCTCCCCCCTCTCTTTGTCTCCCTCTCTCTCTCTGTCTCTCTCTCTCTCACCTCCCTCTTTCTTTCTCTCTCTTTCCCCCTTCCATCTTTATCTCCATATTTTTGTAGCGTCTCTCTCTCTCTCTTTCTCTCCCCCCTTTCTCTTTTC
>PYXC01001846.1:1382500-1417359 GCA_015244755.2 Tenualosa ilisha | reverse complement strand
TTTTTGTGACTCTAATTTTAAGTAGATTCGTTTTTGAAATAGGCAATTTTACTTTTACTCAAGTAGGCATTTTGACCCAAGTAGCCTCTTTTACGACACAATTGAAAAACTCCCGTTACTTAGTTAAAAATTATATGCGAGGGAAAAAGCAATGGGCCTGAACTAAAAGGAAATAGCGGGATTCCCACTATTTTAATGTAGCATGTATCCAACCCAGTGCAATATCATTGGATGATGGCTTGTGCCGAGCAAAAGATAGCGGTAAGAGGCTGAGGATTGCTAAGCAGAGACATTGAATTACAGTGGAAGAGATGAATCGAAAAGCGAAGGAAATCCTTGGCCACATCTCAGCTCTTTGCGTTCAAACATATATAGGTTTGTCAACCGGTTCGTAAAATGTGTCCTGTATTTGAGTGAAAAAGGACGTGTTCCGCATTGAATTCATACGGTAGCCTAATTTTGATTGTCATAGAAACATCAGGTAGCCTAAGACTAATATTAGGCTGCATAATTTGTGAGATAGCCTAAAAGGAAAACCCTGCAACTGTCATCTCTTATGTTTTACAATAGGTTGTGCGCCTTTTTTGAGGAGGGGGGGGGGGGGGGGGCGTTAGTCGTTTGTCAGAAAAAAACCTAAAACGGTATTGGCATTGAATGTTGCAAGAGAGACGGGCGGCGCAGACGGGGGAGAGAATGAGGGGAGCAGAGAGAATGACGGGGAAAGCGTTTTTTACAGACCTACACAACTATTTTCTCGCGGGCCAGGCTTTGGCCAGTCCCTATTTCTTTATGTCACTAGCACTGCGCCAGAGTGGTCACTAGATATCAATTGTGCCCTGCAGCAGTGTGAGGATTCAAAAAAAGGATTTAACAGCGCTGTGCGTGCGGATTGCACCCTCGACTACAGAACTTATGTGACATCTAAACGGTTAAACATAGCCTAAACATAAAGTTGGTTTGGCTAAATGACATTCTGAGTTTAAAGCAACACTGACAATACCTTGTTGCTTTATAAATATAAAAATCGTATGAGAAATATATGTCGGTGTCATAAATTCGCATTTATACCAACCACATATCAAGCTTACGGTCAGAAATGGTAGGCTGCTGGTAGGCTATTTGTGTTTACATTGCATTGCTAATTACGTAAGACACATCGTACATTTTAAAGCTTCACTAAATCACAAATGTTATACCTGACACAGCACTGGTCACAGAAAACAATTCATTTGTATGAAAATTTGTAATAAATTCTTTCTTAATGCTATCGGTTCTTATGCAATTGACAATTGTCTTACACAATACGTTCTTTATTTTCTTAATTTTTCTTTAATTTTCTTTAATTCTACAACTTTCAAAATAATATAAATATAACGATATAGAACTTACCTGAACAAATGACTCCAGCGTACTCCTTTGTACACCAAAGGCGTGGACTTCCTTATTTGGACATTGCTCTAGAGTGGACTCTGATCCTTCACAATGAAAAACTGGTATCCAGAGGCTCTGTGATGTCATTCCAGACTGATAATCTGTTTTAACTTCTAAGGCATCACCACAGCCCAGCTCTTTGCATACCACAGCAGCATCACGCATGTCCCACGCATACCCACACACTTCAGCCCATTTTGCCTTTGCAAAAAACTCCACTTTACCAGAACAGTGACTGTCCCCATCCACCAACCTCACACCTCCGAGAGATACAAAGAGAGAAATATAATGCTTGTTCCTTTGTTCATATCTAAAGTGACATTTGAAAAAATATTTTCTTATTCTGTATTTCATTATGACTACTTATACGATGCATATTGTCCAGATCTTTCACTGTAGGCTAAGAAAATTGCAGGTAAAACTGTACCTTCTTGGTTGGTCAAGGCCACATAGGCCAGGAGGATGATCCACAGGCAGCCCTCCATCTTCATCTCCCCCAGCAGAAGCTCTTAGTTTGGGGCTTAGCAGACAGCACAGCTCTCACCTCTGCTCTCCCACACGACTCACTGACACAGCTGTGCCCTGTTCGCCCCACCTAGACCCTCTGAGTTCCCTGAGCCACCAATCACACTCGATGTAACCATATTAGAAGAGCGATAGGAAATTATCAAAAACACTTGAGTGACAAATCAGAAGGCGCTGTTTAGATTTCTTTCCATATTTGTCAAACTGGTGGTAAAACAGCATCTCTAAACTCACCACCCCCCCTACCCCCGCCCCCGCACCCCGGCAGCTTCATCGGTGATGTCAGGAAGTCTTTGCACTTCAGAGATCTGTGCAGAGGGGATGCAGGTGGCAAACGGTAACTGCACAGCAGTTGCTCTTGCCAAAAACCGCCTCGGTTAATAAGTCAAACACTACCCATAAGTTATATGCAGTGCATAAGATATGCAGATTTCTTTTTTAAACACTGAAACCGTAAGAAAGAAACTGTTCAAGAGGGCATTTCAGAAAACACACACTGTATGTTTCCCATTCCATGTTTCCTAAAAGCTGATGAAAAATGGTAATGTTATAAATGTTTTTTTGTAATACAGACTTAATCTGGCAATCAGAAATGGTTCTCTGAAGTAAGAGAATGTTCACCTCACATATACCATGATATTTTGGTGAGAATATAATATCTGACTATTATGATTTCAAAATGAAGAGTTGATGGATTTTTACTTCCATTGCTTTATTTCCAGGCAGGGAGTAGAGCCTTAGTCCTCATCATCACATAAATATACACCTGATTTCACTTTATAACCCCCAAGCAGCTACTTTAAACACAGCTTTGAGGCCCAGCTCATTCTGAATTCTGTAGTACTAAAGGAAACCACTAGGGGCTCTCACACACCCAACGCTGGAGAATCGGCCTGCAGTGACACTCAAACTTTCAGGGACATCCCAGGGGAAATGTACATATGAAACATAAACACATTATAGAGAGTTTAAGGTGAATTATAATCTTCTTAGTGATCACTGAAGTTTGAAGTTGAACTGCTGAGACTTAGGTAGAAGATTATGACCTAACATGCTTTTGTATATATTATTTGGGAAAATATGAACTTCATTCATAATTATATATCTGAATTAGCCTACACAGAATGTATACACAACTACAAATAATAATTCTAAAAACAAATGGTTTGGCTATGTGTGGTTACAATGGTCTCTCCCTTGGGGTTCATACCATCAGTACCCTTTAAAACCACTAGGGGTCCTCAGCAGGCCCAGTCAAATGTGGAAACCTCATTATTTGAACCCATTGGAAGAGCATGTTAGGTTGTGTTGTAGATATTGTGATACTTCATGAGGAGAGTGCCTTGGTTTCAACCATCAGAAGATAATATTAGGATAGGGAATGAAAACATGTTTGTTGTTTGCAGGACCACAAAAATCAACAAAACTTTTCATCATTATTTATTTAACAGACATTATTCAGTTGATATATATACAAACAAACTTATAGATTATCACGTTTATTAATATTCCATCAAAAGAATTCAGAAATCTACATTTAAACATTAAAGCATTGCAGAAACCAAGCAACATTTTTCACATAAATTAAGTTCAAGTGAATATTTTGAATCAACCAGCTGGTTTGATTCATCAAAAACACGTGGTCTTGCAGATAGATGAGGTGAAGGCACTGATTACTAATTACATGACTGATTACATGCCTCTGGCAACAAAGTTAAAATATGTGACAATTCGATCCTCACTCATAATAAGCATTCTAATTGTGGACCACACCGGAATAACCATGTAATTGACCAGTTCTTTTGGTAAAGTGCTGTTTCCCATGAATGGGTATGATTTAATTTGGAGAACTCAATAAGGGAAGGCCCCATTCCTATTTTCTTATTATCTTTTTGTTTTTGGAGAGTTAACTTTCCTGTTTCTTTTCCACACAGACAAAAAACTTTGCATTCAAGAGAGCTGGCAGGTGCAGATATTGTTTGATAGTCAGGGGCTTATTCACAAATGGGGTAAGACTCAGTGGCTGTGACAAAAAGGTGAATTTGATGTAAGCAAAGAGTTAGCATGTATGACTTTAACCACAAGCAGGGGGAAACAGAACTGCTGTCGCTATTTAGGAAATCCCACTCTGCAGTATTTTCTCAGCTTGTCAATTATTAGAGGTGTCACAGACAGAATTAGAGGCCTTCTCCAAAACCTTGTTTTTTTTTTGTCTTTTGTTTTTGCTGGAGTAGGCTTAATGATAGACTACTGAGCTGTACAGAAGGCTGTATTACAGAAGAGTGTAGGCCTGCCAATGTTTAGTGCAATAAAAATCAGCTGTCAGAAATAGTCAACATGATTTCAATTTACCATAACTGGCCTGTAGGTGGAGCCAAAGGGTCAATAGCTCCAGTTCACATAGTGTGTAGAGGACATCAGCAACGGACCACACAACTGGCTTGTGGATCAGAAAACAGACATTTATCCTGTTATTGGGCATAAAGTTAGGGGCAGTGAATGTTACAGATATTGTATGCTTTCCCATACTAAACAGACACACATATTTTAATTCTTTAAGACACTCCTCAAATTCCTCACAGCCAGGGCTGGACTGGGACAAAAAAATGGCCCGGGCATTTTTGGCTATGGTAGCCTACAATGATTATTTATGCAATATGTAGAGGCATGCAACATACCTGAGGATATATGCGCATATTGTGTTGTTTTCAAAAATGAATCACCGTATTTTCCGGTTCTTTTTCCTACAGACAGCATCCAGTGACCTTGAACAACAGGGCTATTGATCGATTCACACGTATTTCCCCTTGAACCTGCTAGCAGCTCCAAAGCACATTATGCCCGGCTCATAAGGCCCAGTTCATTTTAAATCATCTGTAGTACCACATCAAACCACTAGGGGCACTCACCATCTCAGAGAAGAGAATCAGCCCTGAAGCGATTATCTACCCATAAGAGACAGCCCAGTGGACATGCAGATAAAGGTGCACTTCTGCAGTCTGTTTTAGAAGGGAAAGGGAATTTCACAGTCTCATGTTGGAACTGCTTGCCTTAGATAGTTGCCTACCAAAACAAGAACTTCATTGTGTGTTATGTAGGTTTTTAAAACAATGACACATTTTGGACATTAGGTGGCGCACTATGATCAACAGCGCTGACACATTCAGTATTAGCATGGCTGAACAAATATCAAAGGTTGAGACAGTGAGTGATCTTGCTTCACAGTTGTCTGGAAATCAGCCCAGATGTTTGGGAAATAAATAAATAAATCTTGGTTAGCTTTTACACTTGGCTTGAGTTAACTAATTTGTTCACAAAGGTGGTCCCTCAACATCTGTCTGTCAACAGCATGTGGTGTTTGTAGGCCTTGATCTATAAATGTTTTGGAACCGACTCACTGACAAGACTGATCCACACACTCACCCAGTCATCCACATATTCTGTTACTGAAATGGTTGGACTCAGATGTCTCAGCTGCCTGAATAAGTTGAGTTTGTTATTCACTGTGAAATGTCACTGATTAATGCAAGAGATTCACTTAAAATGTGTTAAATGACAAGGAAAATCAGAAAATATAATCTTTATGGCTAGACAAACTTTATTATTGAAGGAAATAATCACATATAGTTTGTGTTCAAATTACACTAATTACACTTGTCTCAGTTTGTATAAATGCTATAACAGGTGGCCTACTTAACGCATATCACGCATGTAAAATCATTGAAATTCACAAAATAAATCTTGGAAAAAGCAAAGATCATAAAAAGACCCTAAACATTTTTTTGAATATAAATGGCTGCAATATACTGTATAAAACTGAAATACTGTACTGACCTATACTATCCTATACTGACCTACACTGACCTATAATATCTCTTGTAAAAAACATTCTTTTTTATATGACATCTCTTAATGGAGAAATCCAGTTTGAATCAATCTAGTCCTGTTGTTTAACATTTCCGAGTGTTGTCATTATTAGAACGAGATAATTTTTACAATGTAGACCAAATAGCAAAACAGCAGCTAATGCTAACTAATGGGGATACAGGAAAATTAACCTAACAAAGTTCCTTATGCCCCCATCAGTTAGTGTTAACTGAAGTTTCACAATTTCGGTCCACATTGCACCAAACTGTGTCGCTCTCATACTTACCGACAGCTCTCAGCAAACAGGACTATTGATTGATTCATGTCAGATTTCTCCTTCAGTGATGGGCTCAGAACACCCACCCAGCAGCTGATGGAAGTTCTCTGCTCTGCTGACCCCCTCATGTGTCACTCCACAGACTCCTCCCCTACATCATCATAATCAATTCCTACCAAGAAAAACAGGACTTACTCATACCACTGACCAGTCAAAGCAAAAGCAATAAAACCTACAAAACACCATTATGCTGTATATCAAGTAAAAAAATATTATTATGATTATTATTATTATTAGTAGTAGTAATACAAAAATACATGGATAGCTGATTGGAGATTGAACAACTCACCAGTGATGAGACCATTATATTCCTGAAGTTGGTCTGCAGTCTTCATCACTGCAATATAAAGATGGAAACAAAGTGAACTAGACGGAGACATACTGCTTTCCACATAAAACATTCCTCTTCACCATCCATCAACCCACAGACCTGCACAGCATTTTTATATATATATATATACATATATTTAGCCCTAAACCCACATATTCTCCCATCTACCCACCCCCTTTCCCCCACAGCTCTGTTCTTTACCTCTGCCCATCATCAGAAAGCCCCCACCCCACACTGTATTCTGTAAAGCCCCCTCCCCCATCCCCTTCTAACCCCCCCCCCACACACACACACACACACAAACACATGTTGGATACAGTGGCACTGTGGTACAAAGTGGTATTACAACAGGCATCCTGTGTCTGGCTGGATATCGTGCCAATACTAGTGGATATTTGGGCATCAGACAGTGTATGTGAGTTTACTTAACAGTCTTCTATTTTTAGGTTACTTTTGAATTCTCTACACTAAGAAAAGCACACATAGCCCCTGTACATTCCAAATATGGCATTAATGTCTCATTTAATGTCCAGCCGAAAAGACTAAACAGACGAAATCAAACGGCAAAGTGTACCATCATAAAGTAAATACTGCATATGTCACATAAAGTCTTAAATATCCTTGTATCCTCAATAGTACTGAAAGAAATTAAATAAACCGCAGGAATACCTAAGAATTTAGGTGATTATTTCTGTAGCTTTCGCATAAACAACATACCTGCTGTCATTTGAAGGTCATCCTCCTTATGTCCCACATCATCATAATCCTCCTGTTCCTTATTGGCATGATTTGTCTTGTCCACTGTTGATGTTAAAGAAACATTCAGCAGACATTAAGCACATAAACAGACTGGTACAGAGATATGTAATTTTATATGTGCAAGTCTATAGTGTGAATACACTATGGCATAATAGTTGATAAAACACAGACTCACCCCTGGTCATTTCAGGATCATTCTCATCAGTGGTGATGTCATCATAATACTCCAGCCCCTCTTCTCTCACAGACTCTGTTGATAGAAATCCTCTCATTCAGTCGTCCAGGCATTGTCTCACTGTTACAGTAACTCTCATTAAAACTCTAGGTTATATACAGCATAATAGACAGTATAAACTATATAAACAGTCTACAGTTAGCAGCTATTTTTTAAGTATTTAATGCACCTCAAAGAATTTAATGTACTGATGTTGTGGATGTGACAGAAAAATCCACGTTTTATAGCATTGCCCATAATAGAATTGTGTCAGTTTCCACTGATCCAAGATCAGTTCTCATGGCTGTACTCCCTACCTGAGATGAGTCTCTCATCACTGACTCCCACATCATTGTATCTGGTGCTGTCTATGTTATCTGTGGAAGAATGGTTGGACAGTTATTTAGGCCAACTATAAAAAATGATCAAAACATTACAATTGAAGATACTCACATTCCAAAATATAAAACTTTGCCATAAATGATACCAGAAATACCAAGGGTAAGTGTTGTACAACTGTTGCTGTCTTTATAAAACATTTCAGTCAAACACAAAAATCATGTATTAAAACGTGTTAATAAGTAAGTACATATTTTTTTTATTTGGTGTTCATTTGCTAACTCCTCCTTTACAAATGATCAAAGTCAGCTTCTGTCTCTGTTCCACCTGCTGCTTTGCTTTGATCTCACTCACCAGTCACCTCAGATGACTTCTCCCCGCTCGTGACGTCATCAACATCATCGTATTCCTCTGACTGCACGTCTGTCTTTGTCTCTCCCGAACCAAACAACAAGGCTCCTATATCTGTAATACGTTCATGCATGTGATTATTTACCTCCATATTTATACATACTAGAAAACAGCAACATGCAGTTTATCATAATAATGATAATAGTAAATTAATGAAATGAAAATGTAGAAGTGCTGACAGTAGTCGTGGTACTAGTGTACGAATCAGAACTATATACATTTTTTAATTTTTAAAGTCGATCAAACGCGCGTTGGGCATTCGAGGCTATAGCCCGGGATCTCTGTGCTGCCAAAAATAAATAAATAAAATGAATAATAATAATAATAATAATGAGCACACGCGCACATAGCCACGTAGAGGGGATTTTTGTGTGGTTGCATTGCCAGCAGTCACAAATGCAATATTGTATTAAGTAAAAAACCGCAAGAAAATCTGACGTGACCATAGCTGGGCAGATTTAGAATCATTTGCTGCAAAATACTGCAAAATATTTTTTCTTCTCTATCACATTGCAGGGCTTCACGTCACACTTGACATCGTGCAGGCGCATGGCAGTGTTTATTAGGCTATAAGCTATTTTAATATCACATTTTGGCTGCCGGTGTACTTGGTGCACTTTGGCAGAAGATACGTTCCATTCCTTATAGGCTATCCTATCTTTAATGTAAACAGCAAACTATTCGGAATGATCCGACGTGAGCCATGACGATAGGCCTTTTCCTTCATTCTGAAACTACGTTAAAACTGCATGTTCATCACCCCGATTTTCAAAATTTCTCTGGGCACAAACCCCGGAACCCCCAGGCAATGGCAGTGGGGATGCAGGGATACATTTGCATTCCCACTTTTGGCAGACAAATTTAAAAAAAATGCTGTCCACGACACGACAATATATTCATCATTTTGCATTGGCAGCCACAATTTAGGCTGTTTTGTGTTAGGAATTAAGCCTAGGCATAGTAGCCTAGGTTGTAGGCTCGAGGTCGCGCACAGGCAACCCGCACAATGAAGCGAAGGAATGTTCAACCATAACATGAAGCGCGAACTTCACTTTCATAGCGTCTTAAGTCCAGGTGGAAAATACAACGTGATTCTATGCATCGGTTAGTGATTACGCTACGCCAATGCATTTCTGTTTGAGATACATTTTGAATGAATTAGTGTTGTGTAATAGAAGTAGAGGCGGGCGCTTGCCAAATCGATAGTTTGGTGAGTTTGCTAATTCACTAAGACAAGAAGCAATACACTTTTCCGAAAGAAATAGATGACTGGGACGACTGGAAGTTGGAGGAGGAATATCTTCTGTTGAGTCAGGACGAGAGGGAGGAAGACTGTTACACCCAGTATCACAACGGCATTCTGTTTAATTATATATAAAAAATATGATAAGGCTAGGCCCACTGTAGTCGTGATGTGAAATGACGCAGGAGAACATTGTTTTCTTGCATTCCCTTAGGCATATTATTTCCTTTGTCTGAAGTTACGTCAAAAACATGTGTGTAGAATAATAAACATTTTCTCGGGGATCCCCAATCCCCCGATTGGCTAAATCTCTTCATCCTACTTCAAAGCGCACCTACATGATACAATATAAGAACATGTTTTCTGTTAGCATATTCACACCGTCCTCTTTCTGGCTAAAATTGCGCAGAACCCACTATTTAGCCTCTACAACCTTGCAAATTTTCTCGAAACCCCCGTAGCTTCTCCATTCTTGCATCCCTACTTTAAAACTCGTTTTAGCGCCAATGACTCGTATAAAAAGGACTCGGATTTCTAGGCTTTAGCCCCGAATGTTTTAAATAACTAGCGAAGCAGGCACAAACCTGTCAACATATCACCCAGCCTGGTCTCATCATCTGTAGTCGCATCATAGTAGTACTCCGCCGCTGGCTCTCTCAGAGAAGCCGCTGGAAAAATGGAGACAGAGAGAGTCTTGATTCAGACATCGATAAGAGCCTGTCCAATAGGCAGCAGACCGCGTCTCATCCCCCTACTTGAGATGGGTCTCCTCTCGTCCTCCTGCACGTCTTCATACCAGGAATTCTGACCATCAGACAGGATGCGTGCTGTTGGAAGGAAAATTCGAAAGCTGTGTCACATTCAGTGACCTAAACAAACATAACCTTACAGTGTACTGGTTGTGCATGTCTACAGATACATAATGACATGCAGACCAACACACTTGGTATGCACGTATTGCTGTTTGTGAGTTCTTAATAATTTGCTCAAGTTCTTGGAAACACCACAGATGCACACTGTGGTTTGGCAGTTATGATTCTCCTCCTCTTTCCCATGAGCTCCTGTGCTGTCTGTTGATGCAGCTGTGAGACCAGTGTGGTTTTCTGCTTCTGATCTCAAAATAAGAAGCGCTAATGAGTTTCACTCCAAACTTCACTAAAGATTCTTATCAGTTGGGGCACATAACTCAAAACATACTTTTATGTCACAGACCTAAGAACGCATTCAGGCATTCTGCCAGTGGTGTGTTTGTGCCCTCAGTGTGTGATATGTTATTTACAGTACATGTTTGTCTACACTTAGCCTCAGTGGTGTGAGTAGCATGGCTTGCGTGTTGGAGGTACACATAAACTGAGCCTGTTGACCTCTCACCTCTCTGATGATGTGTGGAGGAACTGGCTCTGGTCAATCTGTGGTCCAGCTCCTCATAAACAGCTTCACTCAGTGCCATGAGCCTCCTCTTGGAGAGAGCTGGAGGGTGTGAGGTATTGACTCCCATACAGTATTTCATATACTCACATATATCTCATTAAAATATGAATTTAAATGAATTTAGTACATTTAATTTTAATTTAAAGTCTGTAATACTTTACTATAACAATTTCAAAATTATTTGACATCATTAAAAAAACTAACCTTTATACAAAGGAACATGACCTTTTCTAACTAACTTTTATAGGAAAGAATGTGGTAAATCATAAAGCAGAAATCAAATGAAAAACAGATGTTGAAATATGTAAGATGTTGCAGCACCTCTCCTGAGTGACCTGTTCTGCCCCACCAGCACAGCCAGAGAGCCCAGCAGCAGCAGGAACAGGAGCCCCAGAGCCGCTGCAACCACTGGAGAGACAGGCTCACATGGAAGAACTTCGGTTCTCACTGAGGTGACTGGAGGATGGGTGGGAGGTGGTGGAGGCCCTGGAGAGAGGAAAAGAGAAAAATTCACAATAATATATGTATGTTTTAATGTGTTGTGAATCAGCTACAGAGCAAAAATTTATCAATGAAAAATCTTTTCAGAGAGGTCATCTGTTGCTCTTTCATTGCTCTCTCAGTAAAACCAAAGACATTGATCTTACCTGGACATTCCTTAACCCAGTCTTTTTGTATGATTATTGTAGCCGTTTCAGATCCTGTGTCAAAAATAAAGCCATAAAATCCAAGAATATAAAAAGAGTCAACGTACTACTAAAGAGATTCATATTTTAATAATAAAAAATATAAATATACAAATATAGCATAACCAACCTTGATCTTCACACTCTATATCAGCAACCGTCCCACAGGCTGTTCCCCACTGAAGAGGTTTGCATTGCTCAAGGTGTGTATCGTGCTTCCTACAGTGAGGAGGGCTCAGTCTCGTGGCTTTAGTTGGAGTCTCTTCAATAGTTTTTTTATGCTCTCCACAGCCTAATTGATGGCAAATCACTGAGTCTGTGTTTTTATCCATGTCACTGAAACATAAGTTTCCCCAGGTGCCATTGTAGTAGATGTCTATTAGACCTTTGCATGACCCACAACTGCCTGTGGTCTGTTTCAGTTAAATGAACCCTGCGGACAACAGATAATTTATGTGTCTCTTGCCTTTCTTAACCAATGACCAGATCATACACCAAAAAAATAGTCAGATGTTTGTCAGATATGTAAACCACTGTTATTTGGTTTGCAATAATAATATTTAACACTCTTTTCACTTTGCTGGACCTTTAAAATTACACACCCTCTGAAGTTTGAGAACTACTGACTAAGACTGTTTTAATCTTCACACACTGATGCATAGTTGGGGGTGTAGGAAATCAGATATTTAAACCACTGTTGTGAGGACGTATCTCAATGAGCATGACACCATATGGTGTTTGTAGCTGAGCACATGACCCACACATCCTCTTTGTGTAAACAGTCGTGTCGCCCCCACTTTTAAGGGACACTCCCACAGGCTGCTCTCGTCTCCCCTGCAGCCCACCTCACTCAGCCAGATGGACAAATCTCCTGGAGGAAAGGATGTGGGTACCTCAGCACTGAGGACTGTGCCACACTGCAGCTGTCTGCACACTACCTGGGCATCCTCCATGTCCCAGGAGTCATCACACACAGTACCCCATGAGCCGTTGTGGAAAACCTCCAGCCTGCCAGCGCAGTCTCCTCCAGATCCTGTCAACCTGACTGGCTGATGGCCTGATGTGGGGGAAAGAGATGCATGAAAACAACAGAACAGAATAGAAGAGTTTTATTCATATTTGCGCTACAGGATCACTGATAGACTTTGTAATGTCCCCACCTGAACAGCTGACGGTCACCTGCTGGCTAGAAGTACAGTTTAGTATCTGTGAAGCACTGCAGTTTCCCAGATGAGTCCCATGTTCAGAACAGCGTATCCCTGAGACACACTCATCACCCTCTGTGTCAATAGAACCAGGGAACCCAACAGCAGAACCACAGGCCAGCTGTCTGCACACCACTGAGGATTCAGACTGATTCCAGGAGTCCAGCAAAACTCTCCTCCACCTCTGACTGACGTAAACCTCCACAGCTCCATCACATTTCCTCTCTCCAGACAAACGCACCGTCCCATTGGGTAGGGGGAGGGAGGAATCTGTACATATAATTCAGTTCAATTAAGTAAACTGCGTTTAATAAAGTAAACAATAGATTCAGACATTTTTCTTATTCGCATGATAGCTATGTGCTCAGTTCAATAGTTCTCTTGTACTCACTTGAGCAGATGACTCCAGCATCTTGTCTATGGGAACAGACAGCTTGACGCCATGAGTAGTTTCCACATTCTGAGAGATCAGTTTCGTTCCCCTCACAGTCAAACACATCAGGCCAGATGCTTCCACTCCCCTCACCAAACCACTCTGTGTCATGACTGCCTGGTAGTATCTCCCGCTCTCTCTCTCTCTCTAATCACTTGCCCCTCCCACTCACTCACGCTCCTGATTCAATCAGTGCCTGTTCACCTGCTGCCTGTTACCTGTTGTCTATTTAAACCCCTGTCTCCCAGTGTTCCCTGTCAGATCGTCCGCGAACCTACTGCTACTCACGCAAGGCAAGCATTCTAGACCCTGACTTCTGTTCCCGTTCCCGAAAATCCAGTGTCTCTGTCTCCTGTCTGTTTCCGTGTCGCTGTCTTGTTCTCCTGCCTGCCCCAGCCCTCCGTTTCTTGTAACCTGCCTGATTGCTTCCCCGTTGACGACCTTGGACCGATTGACCTCCACTCTGCTCTCCTGCCCCTGGTACCGACCTCCGCCTGTCCCTGGCAAACGCTCTTCTGCTCTGGCTTTTGACCTCCGCCTGTCCTCGATCCACGCTCTGCTCTCCAGCCCCGGCTCCCGACCCGCTGCCTGCCCACGACCCACGCTCTGCTCTCCAGCCCCGGCTCCTGACCCGCTGCCTGCCCACGACCCACGCTCTGCTCTCCAGCCCCGGCTCCTGACCCGCTGCCAGCCCACGACCTACGCCCTGCTCCCCAGCCCTGGTTAACAGACTCGCCACACTCGAAGAGCACCCACACGCTCCCTTTCCCCATTTCCCTAAATAAACTGTATTAACGTGACGCTTTTGGGTCCGACTCGCTCTGTTCGTCCTGACAGAACGATTTGACCAAATCACAATGGATCCAGCGCACGTATCCGGTGGTCAAGGCCAGGAACTGACGGGAGCCCCCTCTCCTCTGCACCGCCTCGAGGTGACCGAGGGAGAGGTGCGTCGGATGGCGGGCGACGTCGCGTCCCTCCTGGCTATGGCCCAGCAGCAGCAGCTCCAGCTCCAGCAGCAACAGCAACAGCTCGCCGAGCTAACGCAGCTGCTAGCCCGGCAGACATTATCAGCCCACCAGCCCTCTGACGGGGCGTCTGCCGCCCCTCCAGCTGGCCCTGTCCATTCCCCGCCGGCTCTGCCTGCGGAGCCCGCCGCTGCGAGTTTCGCCGAGCCCCGTGTTGGAGCCCCAGAAAGGTTCAGTGGTGACCCAGCCCAGGTCCGGGCTTTTCTCACGAACTGCCGTCTTATCTTCGAAATGCAGCCGAGGAACTTCGCCACCGAGGCGGCCAGAGTCGCGTTCACGATCAACCACCTGTCTGGGCGAGCCCGGCTATGGGGAACTGCGGAGTTCGAGCGGCAATCCCCTGCCTGCGCCTCCTTCAGTCGATTGGCAGATGAGTTGATTAAAGTGTTCGACACCGGGTCATCCTCCGTCGAGGCATCCAGAGCCCTGATGACGCTGCGCCAGGGGAGACGCACGATCGCGGACTACTCTATTGATTTCCGCACCCTGGCCAGTCGCAGCTGCTGGAACATGGAGGCTCTTGTGGATGCCTACCTTCATAGCTTGGCGGACTACCTGAAGGATGAGCTGGTTGCCCACGACCCACCGTCCAACCTCGATGACGCTATTGCCCTGACGGCGCGCATCGACCGATGGATCCAGGCCCGACGACGGGAGAAGGGTCGCCAGAACCAACCGGTCTCCAGTTCATCTGAAGGGGGTAGCACCACGCCCCCTCCTCGGGCGCTTCCCGTTGGTCACCAGGACCCCCCAGAACCCATGGAGGTCGGTCGGACCTCTCTGTCTGCGGAGGAACGACGGCGCCGCCTCACGGCTAACCTGTGCCTGTACTGCGGTGGGGAGGGTCACCGGGTCTCGTCGTGTCCGTTAAAAGGGCGAGCTCACCGGACGTAGGAGGAGTCCGGCTGAGCTCGACAGCGACCCAGTCCTCCAGAGACGGTAAGCCCCTGCTTCAAGCCCACCTTCACCTCGACGGTCACACTCACACTTTAACCGCCCTAATCGATTCAGGCGCGGAAGCTAACATTATTGACTCGTCTCTCGCCCGGCAGATGGGACTGAAGCTCCGTCAGCTGCCTGCCCCCGTTCCTGCCAGAGCTCTGGACGGTCATCTGCTAGGAACGGTTACCCTCATCACCGAACCTGTGGAAATGCGGCTCTCTGGGAACCACCAGGAGAAGATTCGTTTCCATCTGCTCCATTCTCCTGGCCAGCCCCTCATCCTTGGCTACCCCTGGTTGCGTCGGCACAACCCTCGCATCGACTGGCGGACCGGAGCAGTCTCGGAGTGGGGGATTGACTGCCACCAAACCTGCCTGCTTTCTGCCTCTCCTCCTGCCCGTTCTGGCTCCACCTCTTCTCCGCCAGACCTGTCCGGTGTTCCTGAATGCTACCACTCACTACAGGCTGTGTTCAGTAAGGCCAGAGCCTCGTCCCTACCTCCGCACCGCCCTTACGACTGTGCTATCGACCTCCTCCCCGGCTCCACTCCTCCCCGGGGTCGCCTCTACTCCCTCTCGGCCCCGGAGAGAGGGGCCATGGAGGAATACATCTCCGACGCTCTGGCCGCTGGCATCATTCGCCCTTCCTCCTCTCCTGCTGGGGCTGGGTTCTTCTTTGTGGCAAAGAAGGATGGTTCGCTTCGGCCGTGCATCGACTACAGGGGCCTGAATGAGATTACGATAAGGAATCGCTACCCCCTGCCACTGCTCAACTCAGCCTTTGAACTGCTCCAGGGAGCCACCGTCTTCACCAAGCTCGATCTACGTAACGCCTACTATCTTGTGCGGATTCGGGAGGGCGACGAGTGGAAGACGGCATTCAATACGCCCTCCGGCCACTACGAATATCTCGTTATGCCGTTTGGGCTCACCAACGCCCCGGGGGTTTTTCAGGGGCTGGTAAATGACGTGCTGCGAGATATGTTGAATAAATTTGTGTTCGTCTACCTGGACGACATTTTAATTTTTTCCAAGACCCTGGCTGAGCACACGCAGCATGTTCACCTGGTCCTTCGCCGCCTCCTTGAGAACTCTCTGTATGTCAAAGCCGAGAAGTGCGTGTTTCATGCGAAGACAGTGTCTTTCCTGGGATATGTCCTGACAGAGGGTAGCATCAGCATGGACCCTGCCAAGGTGTCGGCGGTCGCCTCCTGGCCTGTACCCGGCGATCGTAAGCAGCTACAACGCTTTCTGGGATTCGCGAACTTCTACAGACGTTTCATACGGAACTACAGCTCCGTGGCGGCTCCCCTGACAGCCCTGACCAGCGTGAAGAGGGCGTTCCAATGGACGGCGGCCGCCGACAACGCCTTCACCGCCCTCAAGACACGCTTCACCTCGGCTCCTATCCTCCAGGTACCGGACCCAGACCGTCAGCTCATCGGGGAGGTGGATGCCTCGGATGTCGGAGTGGGGGCAGTTTTGTCCCAAAGAATGGCGGGTGACAACAAGCTTCATCCCTGCGCCTTTTTTTCACGCCGGCTCTCTTCCGCGGAGGGCAACTATGACATTGGGGACCGGGAGTTATTGGCGGTCAAGCTCGCCTTAGAAGAATGGCGTCACTGGCTGGAGGGGGCGTCGGTTCCCTTCCTGGTATGGACTGACCACAAGAATCTTGAATATATCCGCTCTGCTAAGCGGCTAAACCCCAGGCAGTCCCGCTGGTCGCTATTTTTTGCCCGGTTTAATTTCACCCTTTCCTACCGCCCGGGCTCCCGGAACGCCAAGCCAGACGCCCTCTCTCGCCTGTTCCAGAAGAGGGACGACCGTTCCCTGGAGCCGCCCTCCATCCTCCCCGGCTCCCGGGTCGTGGCGGCTTTAACCTGGGACATTGAGAGGCGCGTGCAGGAGGCTCTTCAGGAGCAGCCCGGTCCCAGCGCTTGCCCCAACGGCGATTGTTTGTCCCGGAAAACCTCCGCTCGCAGGTCCTCCAGTGGGGACATGACTCCCTTCTGGCATGCCATCCAGGGGCGGCCCGCACTGGCCACCAGGTCGCCCAACGTTTCTGGTGGCCGACGATGGACAAGGACATCCGGGAGTACGTTCAAGCCTGCCTCACCTGTAACCAGAACAAATCTTCCAACCAGCCTCCAGCCGGACTTCTCCAACCCCTGCCTGTACCCTCTCGCCCGTGGTCCCACATCGCCATGGACTTCGTCACTGGTCTGCCTGCTTCGACCGCTTCAGTAAGATGGCCCACTTCGTCCCGCTCCCCAAGCTCCCGACAGCCAAAGAGACTGCGCAGGCAGTCCAGAACCACGTTTTCCGCGTCCATGGAATCCCTAAGGACATTGTCTCTGACCGTGGCCCCCAGTTTACCTCAACATTCTGGAAGGAGTTCTGTCGCCTGCTGGGGGCCACGGTCAGTCTCACTTCCGGGTTCCATCCCCAGTCCAACGGCCAGTCTGAGCGAATTAATCAGGAGTTGGAGAAGGCGCTCCGCTGCGTGGCTTCCCGGAATCCTCTCTCCTGGCTCCTTAGTGTGGGTGGAGTACGCCCACAATTCGCTTATCTGCTCGGCCACCAAAATGTCTCCCTTCCAGTGCGTCTACGGATACCAACCTCCACTGTTCCCCAGCCAGGAGGGAGAGGTGGCCTGCCCGTCGGCTCTCGCCAACACTCGCCGCTGTCGGCGCACCTGGGCACGAGCCCGGACCGCCCTGCTCCGGGCTGTCACCGCCTACTCTGTCGGAGCCAACCGCCGGAGGACCCCCGCGCCCGTCTACCGTGCGGCCAGAAGGTTTGGCTGTCAGCCAAGGATCTCCCCATCCGAGTGGAGGCTCGTAAGCTGGCGGCTCGCTTCTTGGGTCCGTTTACGGTAGAGCGGGTGATTAGCCCTACGGCGGTTCGGCTCCGACTCCCCAGCACCATGAGGGTCCACCCCACATTCCATGTCTCACGAATCAAGCCAGTCCGTCAGAGCCCGTTGGCGCCGGTTGCTCCTCCACCTCCTGCTCCCCGTCTCTTGGATGGGGACCCCATCTTCACAGTGCGACGCTTGCTCCGATCCCGGCGGAGGGGAAGGGGCATCCAATATCTAGTAGACTGGGAGGGTTACGGTCCAGAAGAGAGGTCCTGGGTGCCGCCAGGAGGATTCTGGACCGTACCCTCATAACCGATTTTCATTATCAACACCCCGACCAACCATCCATCGCCCGGGGCGTCCAAGGGGCCCTCGCCGCCAACCCACTCGGTGAGTCGACGTGCGCCTATGCCTGTGTCTAACCCTATGTCTATGTCTAACCCCGACCCAGAATCAGAGCCAGAGGTGGTGGCGCCATCTGCTGACGAGAGCGAGGCAGAGCAAGCCGCATCCGGCGATGAGGCCATGGACACCGACCGGTCCGAAGAATACTAGCCCTCCACCAGGGTCCCCCTCCTCCCGCCCAACTCGGTGTTACCGGGTGTTGGGACGTCGGGGGCCGTCCCTTGAGGGGGGGGTTCTGTCATGACTGCCTGGTAGTATCTCCCGCTCTCTCTCTCTCTCTAATCACTTGCCCCTCCCACTCACTCACGCTCCTGATTCAATCAGTGCCTGTTCACCTGCTGCCTGTTACCTGTTGTCTATTTAAACCCCTGTCTCCCAGTGTTCCCTGTCAGATCGTCCGCGAACCTACTGCTACTCACGCAAGGCAAGCATTCTAGACCCTGACTTCTGTTCCCGTTCCCGAAAATCCAGTGTCTCTGTCTCCTGTCTGTTTCCGTGTCGCTGTCTTGTTCTCCTGCCTGCCCCAGCCCTCCGTTTCTTGTAACCTGCCTGATTGCTTCCCCGCTGACGACCTTGGACCGATTGACCTCCACTCTGCTCTCCTGCCCCTGGTACCGACCTCCGCCTGTCCCTGGCAAACGCTCTTCTGCTCTGGCTTTTGACCTCCGCCTGTCCTCGACCCACGCTCTGCTCTCCAGCCCCGGCTCCCGACCCGCTGCCAGCCCACGACCTACGCTCTGCTCTCCAGCCCCGGCTCCCGACCCGCTGCCTGCCCACGACCCACGCTCTGCTCTCCAGCCCCGGCTCCTGACCCGCTGCCAGCCCACGACCTACGCCCTGCTCCCCAGCCCTGGTTAACAGACTCGCCACACTCGAAGAGCACCCACACGCTCCCTTTCCCCATTTCCCTAAATAAACTGTATTAACGTGACGCTTTTGGGTCCGACTCGCTCTGTTCGTCCTGACAATTTTAGGCTTTATGTTATTACACTTTGGGCATTTACCAGTATCCAAATCTAATCTCTAGACAGAATTTTGTATGCAGTACTACAGTATGCCTGTAAATCACCTTGGGAATGATGTAGTCATCCACTTGGGTATCTTTGGTGGTACACCTGCCCACATTAAGTGGGATAATGTTTCCAAATCTCTGTGTCTCGTGGATCACAGCATTAGTGTAAGGCAGGTTCTCTCTGTCATCTGTGGAGGGCTGACGTGAAGACCCAACCACGTGGTCTATCTCTTCCTGTACCTTTCCTGAAAGTCATATAATAGGTTCTAATTAGTAGGAAATTACAAATATAAGTTTGCATGAAATCTACACCTCTAGGCTCATTTAACTTTTTTTTGCATAGAATTGTGAATTGATTGACTGGTTAATTGAATGAAGCATATACTGACGCTGGATCTCAGGATATTTCATCATGTACAGGAGGCCCCAATACAGTGTTGTAGATGTGGTCTCAGTTCCGGCTACAAACAAGTCCAGGGTGCAGAAACACAAGTTCTCCAAATTAAAGCCCGCTGCCTCATCATCCTTCCACTAGAGAGAGAGAGAGAGAGAGATGTAAGGAAAAAGGGAATACGGGTAGATGACAGGAATGACAGTTTCCAGAGATTTGACAAGTGGTCTGATTTTGCTTGTCATAAAACTTACCTTTTCCCTTTCTCCAAGGAAACAATCAATGTAGTCCCTCTGGTTTGAGGGATCATAGTCTACCAAGTGGTCCTCAATTCTTTTCCTCACAAAGGCAATCACTTCTTTCCAAAGAGAAAATATTTTCCTATGTGGCCCAGGCACTCTCCGCATTAACCATGGAAACATGTTGTACAACTAAGAGAAAACATGGAAAAGGACAATTTAACAACTGTGGGACTCAACAGTCCACGTTTCATTTCATTTCATGTTCCTTTTCAACATATGAAGAGACGGGGCTGTGGGAGGGAGATCACCTGGGCCCAACCTCCCGCTTCCAGTATGAGGACCTCGTTGATGTTCTTTAGAAGAGCTTGGAAGTCATTGTTGGAGTATTCGAAACGATCCCCAAACACCAGCACGCAAATGATGTTAGACACTGCATTGTTAATGAGCCATTGTGGGTCAAATGGTTTACCTGGAAGCACCAAAAAAGAGAGAATGTAAGAGCATGTATCCAGAACTGAAGAGGTTGCTGTTTGAAGCGGTTCATGGAACAAACACGAAAAACAGAAACGTTTGCCATTTTGCTAGGAACAAACTTTATGATTTTTATGTTCCGGAACAGAAACGTTTATTTAAAATAATGGTAACCAGTTAATACCGTTTTTTCGTTCCTGAAAAGGTGTGTGAAATGGTGAGGTAGTCTGGAAATCTAGAGACACCCTAGCAGTAGCAAATAGTTTTGCTCAGCGGGTTGCCAACGTCTAGCACCGTGAGGTTTTACCATGCCTTGGTAAGAGCAATCACAATGTTGTGGGGAGTCGTTTGGCGGGGTTAGCAAGATAACGACAGGGCTGTCAACAGTGGCCGTTTGAATAGGCTTTGGCGTCGACTATGTTGGAGCTTTTCTTTGAAAGATGAGCAGAGAAAGGCATTTCAGAGAACGAGGTAGGCTATTTGCTACTTTGCCGGCGTTGCTCTTATTGGTCGTTGCGCTATCCAGTTTGAAAGACAACAGGTGATTACGCCCCCAGGATTGAGCCCGGTCTATCAGTCGTACCCGCACTATGACACATGTGATAGGATGGCTTGTCAGGCAAATGGTGAGGTTCACCCCCTATTGTTCACTGAATGCATATAGAGTGCAGAAAGACAAACTGGCTTACCAACTCCGCCAGCGGGCAATCAAAAGGCCTATGCAGTCTCCAAGTCTCAATCATTCAGGTAAATATTGTAGGCTAACAATCATACAAATATTTGTGTTGGAGATTTTACCTATTTTACTCACTTTAGTAGGCCGTGACAAACATTGTTGGAAACCGCTTACATTAGTGTTCACATATCAAATCATTTTTGAGAATCTTCACAGACAGCGTACATTAACGTCAAGGCTACTGCTTTAATTTATTTGGTAGAATCTAATAGTTCTCATTGTTGGCATTTCAACAATTGTGTTTAGATGGTAAGACGTCGCAACAATCCTAGACTATATCAGCCTACGGCACCCTTAAACAAAATAATGACAGCATTTTTGTTTGACCGGGAAATTATTCAGTCACGTAGGCCCTAAGAAGATGGTGATGCAGCTTGTATAAAGCAGAACCCACCAACTGACAAAAATCTGTTTCAAAGCCCTTATTTAAATAACAGAGATAACACACTGCAGGGGTTGAAGTTATTCTGATACCATCAGGACATAAACAGGTTGTTTTACCTTGTTCATTAGCAAACGATTCATTTAAATATCTGCTTTCTTGAAGAATAGAGGGTTCAAGGCTTCTCTTGCCCAATCCAAAGTTCCTTAGAGTATGAAGAGCAAACCTTCTCTGCTGTTTCCAGGCATAGCCGTTGGACATAACCACCCCTACATAAAGAACCCAAAAAGTGACTCCATGTTTGAACTGATTATGAATGAATATGATGGTCATGAATATGATGGTCTATATGTTACACTGTCATTACACAGTGGTCAGAATGGCAATGTCATCAGCCTGGCTCTTTCTCTGGCAGAAAATCACCTTTGTCACCCACAATATCAGATAATACAGGTATGATTGGCCGATCAGCAAAGTTTTCGCCTTGATTGACATACGCTTCTCTCACTTGCTTGTGTCCAGAGAGAACAATAATCCTTGGTCCAAAAAATCGAATACTGTAAATACTCCCATATTTTTCAGCAAACTGAAACAGACACAATATCACTGCAACAGTAACAAAGACAATAAACCAAGTGTAGTTCCAAAACTGTATTTGGTAAAGTCTGTATTTGGTAACATTTGTAGGGTATGTAAGATCCATTTGAAATAGAGGAAAAACAGCAGAAGGCTTTACATGTAAACCAAATAAGGTTAGTGAATCATTTTATCATTTATTATGAATTGTCAGATGTACTGGGCTTTGTGATGTTAATATTCACTCTAAAATATTTCCATGGTAATTGGTGCAACATCTAGGCTCTATAGACATTATGATTCTGACAGCTCTGTGTAGGTTGGACAGTAGGATACTAGATGATACTAGACAACCCCCCCCCCCCCCCCCCCCACACACACACACACACACACACACACATACACAAACACAAATATATACCAGCAAGAACAAGACCATGAAGTTTCAGCTACAACTACAGCTATCTTAATGATTCATCTGCTCATTTAAACATTTTGTCTTCTCAATGTCAACACAAATATTTGGGGGTACCAGCATTTTGATCCTGTAGAACTGAACTGACAATAAAGGGGAACCTGATATGCATGACTTACTGTGACTAACTGCAGATGAACTTTGTTGCGGTCAATGTGATGCACATCTCCAATAAAAGGCAATGACCATGGTCCAGGAGGAAAATTCTTAGGTGGTTTGGTTTTGACGTAGTCAAACACCAGAAGGAAAACGGTGAGAAAAAGCAAAAAGCTCTTGATGTCAAACAGCTCCAAAAAATGTAGTATTGCTGACATTTTGCTAAGCTAACAAACCAGGGTCAACCTTTGCTCTAGGTCTAGGGCTTTGTAAAAGGCGTGTGAGTCTGTGCTCTTTTACTCTTTGCTTAATCTCTCTGCTGTCAGAGATAGTATAGGCCACACCCACCCAGCACACAAGTTCTGTTGCAACTGGAAGACAAGAAAATCACAAGGGATTGTCCTGTCAAAGATGATGAAATAACTTGTGTATCAAGTTGAGGTCATACTTACATTGGGTTCATTTGGAGTCTGTTTTTCTTTGTTTGATGTTAAATATGTACTTATTATTATTTCATCTCAATTAAATACAGTGAACATAATAAACTGCATAGTTGTACAGCATTCATTGCTTGCATTAATTTGCAACAATAATTTGCCATTCAACCTATTGCATATCTGCCACACTGACTTATTTATAGCTGATATGGCAGATGCTGTATTTTTTCTTCTTCAGATAAGAATAAATAACAAGGATAAAAGAATTGAAACCTTTTAGTCACTGAATTAATGTGTTTCATTCAGACCAAGTAACCCTTGCTCCTGTGAGATATCTGTCAATTTCCTGACATGTCCCAAAACCTCCAAAAAGGGTGGCAATCAGCAATGATATTGGTTTCAAAACCAACCTAAGTGGCAGTACTAATTTGGTAGCAACATTTGAAATCATCAGTAACATCAGGTAGGACTCAATTTATGAAAGAAAGTTAAATATATGGTCTCCCCAATATATTTAACATTGGCAATTTGCAAAGCTTGGGCATCATTAGGAATCCCTTAACAATACAGTTGGCTTGGCTGGACCAGTGGTTTTACTGTAAAATAATGTATATTCTATGCCCATTGTCCTTTTTCAGAGGAAAGTGGCCAAACTCACAAATTGAAAGAAAACAAGTGACTCCAGGAAACCACATGAAATAAGGAACTTAGTCACGCAGTCATTTGTGAAATTATGGGTTATTTGGAGGAACTCCGTGAAGTCAAGCTTGGTAGGCCACAGGGGTGACAAAGCCCAGCAAGGTGTAGACAGAGATAGCTGAGTGAGTGTGGTGGGGAAGAACTTGACTGGTTTTAGCAGAACCCTTACCTTAGCCCCATAAATGACACCAGGATTCAGTCCAGGATATTTACTGTTAACATCTTTATGTTTTTCATGTGCTGGTGGTATTCCTGGTAGGTGGTTAAGTGGCAAACCTGCGTAAGTTAGATTAACCTTTGGAAAAAGTGTTAAATAGAGCAGCCTGCTCACTTTGCTTAGTTAAAAGAGTCCCCGGCTGGTTAAACAAGACTGACATTGATATCAGCTAAATTTAACAGCATTTAAAAACACTCAAAATGCTTTCTTTGTTGAATATCCCCATTTCTATATTTTTGTTAAACCAAAAACATTTTGAGTGTTTTTAAATCACATTCATGTTCATTATGTGAATGAGGCCAACATCAGTCTTATAAGGCCAACATGTCTTACTCGCCAGGGATCATTTAAGAGAATGTGGACTTAAGGCTCTTCTATCATCAGGTTTATCACTACCTCTGTCTTACTTACCCAGGTTTGGCACTTAACCCCTTATTTGGTGAACCCTCCTAACTTGTGGCTTATTTGTCATGACCGCCACTCATTGATTCTATATGGTGCTGTTGCTGCACTTGCTGAATGGTGTTGCTGTTAGCTGAGTCATGCTGACAATCACATGCTTTAACTCTCCTATCAGTCCTATGTCTGTGAACAGAGAGCAGAGAGGAGCAAGCCTATGCCTCCAACCAATCACCACAAGGGGGCGGGAAAGGGGAAGGGAGAGTAGGTCAGGCAGGTTACAAGAGTTCAGGAAAATGGAAAAGGAGTTTGGAGAAAGGATTGGTGACTTTTCTCTGTTTTGTTGGTGTTTGATTGAATATCAGTGGACATTCTATCCAGAATTGGCATGATTTGTCAGTTAAAAGTGCTAAAGGTATGTAAGTGTAAGAGTGTAAAGCAGTGAAATGATTCTACATAATTACAGAGTGTAAAGTACTGAAAATTGCAATGTTCCAGAAACGGTGGCCTGGCCATGCCTTCTTAGTGTTTTCGCTTGATTATCATCTCCCTACTGGATTTGATCACATTGAGCTTGTTTTGGCATTTTAACCTGTCCAATCAGTGAACGGAGGAAGGCGTTGTGAATGCAGAGCTAGAATCCTATCAGTCAAGGCAAGTTATCACTCAGGGGCTGATCCTGTGTTTTTAAACTTAAACACCTCAATCTAAAGATCCACCAGCTGCTCTAACTAGACAAGGAAATAGCCTGACTTGAAGTACCGTTCCAGGTTGACAGAGAGTGGCATTAGTCATCCTATTTGACGTGGCCTGCACTGAATCAAACCATGCTTAGTGCCAGCGTGGTATGCTAGAGCAGATAGCCACTGATGCAGGGGACAAACCTAGACAGTGCAAGCATCGAAACAACCCAAGCACATAAGATTCCACCTTATCTCTAGTGACGAGAACGGCAGGAGCAGAATGAAAGAAAATGTCATATGTGGAAAGACAGTTGAGTCATTCCTAGCTCAAACATAACAACATAAACAACATGACTGAAAATAATAAAACATATATTCTGATTCCAATACTCTCAACACACACACATACACATTAGTTTGTAGGTTTGTCGTAGGTTTAGGAAGCTGCTGCTGCTGCTTTGTTCTGCTGTAGGTGTGAGATCACATCCCGGGAGTGCTGTGACTTCATGAATGGCTTCTTCCATGAGGAGACCACCCTCTCCTCTGCTCTCAAGTAAGCTCCACAAACCCTTCTCTCTCTCCCTCAAAGCAAAGTGTAAGTATTCTATGTTTAATTTTATGTTGGCTTCAGTTGAACACTTTCAGGTTATTAGGCCTGACTGTCACTTTAAAGTGGGTAGTATTTGTCACTGAAACTTGTATTGTTTTGTTTATTTATTTATCATGATTTGTTTATCACTGAAGCAGCAATAGCACATTGTGTATCACAATCTGGACTCTTACTGTAAAAATACAGGAAAGATAAAAGCAGCAGAGCATTTTACTGTAAGTGTGTCACCTCAGCTAGGAACAGCACATAGCTGGTAGGGTTTAGGACTGTGAGTAACTCCGAGTCTGCACTCCAGACTGGGTTCTACTCCCTCTGGTGCTGTGAAGGAGAACCGCTGGAGCAGCGAGGTGAAGAACAGGAACAGCTCCATTTTGGCCAGCTGCTCTCCTAGGCACACTCTCTTCCCTGAGAAAAGGCACACCACAAATCACTTCAAGTCAGCCTAACATTGGGAACACAACCACATCCAATACTGTCTCTAGACTGTACAGAATTATATCCTGAGCTTATGTGTGTCATTATAACTGACTTAAAGATGCACTCAGCGTTGCTAAGTGGCTTTAGTAAACTAGTCCATCGAGAAAGGCAGGAACGCATCCCTCTTGCGGAACTTTCCCTCCGCATCCAGGAAGTGTCTCCCACTCTTTCTCATCAAACAGAACGGACGTCAGGCTACCCAACATGATTGTGCCCTACAGAAAAAAAACACAAAATTTCACGATACTGAGGCAATTTAAGGCTTTATGTTATTACACTTTGGGCATTTACCAGTATCCAAATCTAATCTCTAGACAGAATTTTGTATGCAGTACTACAGTATGCCTGTAAATCACCTTGGGAATGATGTAGTCATCCACTTGGGTATCTTTGGTGGTACACCTGCCCACATTAAGTGGGATAATGTTTCCAAATCTCTGTGTCTCGTGGATCACAGCATTAGTATAAGGCAGGTTCTCTCTGTCATCTGTGGAGGGCTGACGTGAAGACCCAACCACATGGTCTATCTCTTCCTGTACCTTTCCTGAAAGTCATAAAATAGGTTCTAATTAGTAGGAAATTACAAATATAAGTTTGCATGAAATCTACACCTCTAGGCTCATTTAACTTTTTTTTGCATAGAATTGTGAATTGATTGACTGATTAATTGAATGAAGCATATACTGACGCTGGCTCTCAGGATATTTCATCATGTACAGGAGGCCCCAATACAGTGTTGTAGATGTGGTTCCAGCTACAAACAGGTCCAGGGTGCAGAAGCACTAGTTCTCCAAATTAAAGCCCGCTGCCTCATCATCCTTCCACTAGAGAGAGAGAGAGAGAGAGATGTAAGGAAAAAGGGAAGATGGGTAGATGCCAGTACTGTTTTTAGAAAAGGAGATTTCATTTACAGTAATGTTTTTGGGTAGAGGAGAGATTTTTACACCAGACATGATGCATGGTTGTATATCTCACTAGTGATTGTTGAGTTGATGCAGATAGAAATTTGATGAAGCCTAGTCTGGGAACCAGACCCACATCAATGAAGATGTAGTAGGGTATGGAAATGAACAATTAGAGGTGTAACTAAGTATAAATACTTCACTACAGTAATTAAGTATGTTTTGGGAGATACTACATTTCTTGAATTCCATACTTTTACTGAAAGTGTGAGTCAATTCCACCTCCACTTTCAGTTTCCAGAGATTTGACAAATGGTCTGATTTTGCCCGTCATAAAACTTGCCCTTTTCCAAGGAAACAATCAATGTAGTCCCTCTGGTTTGAGGGATCATAGTCTACCAGGTGGTCCTCAATTCTTTTCCTCACAAAGGCAAAGCTTTTTCAGTTGTTGTAGAGTACTTCCTTAACTCACCACCAGAGGGCAGACTTGCTCTTGTTTTTCAACTCCTAAACTTGGAACTTCCTGCTACATTGTTCCCATTTGGAGTAAAACTTCACATCACAGATAGTCTTAGCATGAATTATAATTAAGTCCTAAATTAAAATAAATGGCTAAAGTAACACAAGTACTTTAATGAAAACAGCTTTCTACAATGCATGGACTGATGGTTGTTTCAGTAAAGCAGGCCTATCTTAGGCCAGGTCTTCCAGTTAATGGATTGTGGAGTATGTGTCACAAAAGAAATGAGGCAACCATGGCTGTAGATTCTGGCCATGTGCTGGCTATTTATGTTCTGCTTGCATAAAAACCTGTGCTTGCCTAGTGAATAGTGCCCAGCATATTGAGCACTCAAAAGATAATTTCACACGGCTATATAGGCTATGCAGTGTAGATGGTTTTGTCATGTAGAACATGCACACACATAAATATTTTGCCCCACCGGTGAAACCTCTCTCTCTCTCTCTCTCTCTCTCTCTCTCTCTTTCTCTTTCTCTCTCTCTCTCTCTCTCTCTCTCTTTCTCTCTCTCTCTGGTGCCAGACTGCCTGAGGCGACAGCAGCGCCAGAGTGTCTTCCCACCTCCGTGTTTGTGGTCAGAGATGACATCTCTCAGAGCTGGGAGGGAGCCAGATGAAGGGAGGAGGGAGGGAGGGAACTGGGGAGGGATTAAGACAAAAACACCACAGCCAACAGAGGCCCTGGCCTGAAATGTCACACACACACACGCATACACAGATTCACACACTCACACACACGTGCACATACACACACAGATACACACGCACGCGCACACACACTTGCTCACACGTGCACATACAAACACAGCACACACACACACACACTCTTCTGCTAGTGCTACTGCTGCATGTGGGCGGCATAAGAATATATCTGCTCCCTTCTCACTCTAGGTCAGGTACTGCGGCAGTTTCTCAGCTGAGCTCTTGGGACACTCTTTCTGTTCTACCAGAAAATGGCAGAACTTTGGCACAATCACCACGTTCGCTCGAACACAGTCGCCACGTTCACTCGGACACGGTCGCCATGTTCGCTCGAACACAGTTGGTCTTTGTATGTCTCAAAGACCCAAGTTTTAAATCGGCCACTGTTGTTGAGAGACGGTTTCCCCGACAGCTATAGCAAATTCCGAATTCCGCCACCCACCACAGGTCTTGGTCCAGACTTTTACAGTCCACTTTTACCAGTCCTTGTGTATTTTGGTCATCGTAAGTGGGTTGTGGGAACGTGAGTCAGAGGAAGAAGTAATGTCGAAAGGGCTCCAAGACAGCTAAGAGGAAAGAATGGCACATATCCATCACTAGGGCCTTCTGGATGACTTGTTTTTAATTAAGAGTTAGATAGATAGATAGATAGATAGATAGATAGAATTTCAGATAAATCTGAAATTAGTCTTGCATGCAGTGTGGATAGAGTAGAACTCCAAACATTCATATACTACAGTAATAATCTGTCTTCATCTTACAGTGTGGATGATTTAGTGACATATCAAGCCAACACTTTATTTATTTTTAATTAGTGTATATTATATTACAGTAGGTTGTGTAGAGTGAGATATTTGAAAACAGGATAGCTCTTTCAATCAGTGATAGTGTTGATTGTGAGGAAGGATCCGGTGGGTGAGGTATTTCAGTACTGACGGGCCCTGGATTGCCGTGGCCCCGTAGGCGATTGCAGTGTCTGCTTACCGATAGCAACGCCACTGGGATGGGACGCCACTCCAAATATTATAAGTGACACCAGTTTTGCTGTATCCTGAAGCCAGGTACTTTACATAATTAGGGAGCTGCTGTAGCCCTGTTGTCACCAGATGTAAAGAAAGGAATGTGGGTAACACTTGTAATTAGCACACACAGATTCGCCATTAACAAGCTGCTTATTAACATGCTAATTAATAACGTACTAGTCATTTGTTAGTCATTACACATCACTTATTAATACCATATTCTGCATGAGCTTATTCTACCCATAGTAGACCATTAACTAAGAAATTTGAAATTACAGTTTATTCATTGTAAGTAAGTTGGTTGTTGTGGAGTTGTTGTGTATATGAATTATGATATTAATGTGCTTTGCTTAGTGAGGGGCTTATAAGGTGCTAGTACAACAGGAACAGGTATTCTCAGGAATAATTATTCTCAATCAAAAAAAAGTAATTAGGACTTATTTGGACAAGATTAGAACTTGTATCTTTGGGTTTTGTTCCTATGAATAGACCATCTTTTCTCAGTATTACTGAAATAGAATAACTGCTCCTGTTGTACTGCCATTTTATAAGCCCCATATTAACCAAAGTATATTAAAATCATAATTCATATACAACAACTAACTTACTATCTGTGAATAAACAGTAATTAGGAGTTAATATTAGAAAAATTCTGAGTTAATGGTCTATTATGGGTAGAATAAAGTCATGCAGAATAAGGTATTAATAAGTGACATGTAGTGGCTTTGTGAACCCAGACTTCTGCAGCTGTCTCAGATGTCAGTTGTGCCTTTATGACCCAACCTCATGGCCCCATCAGCAGGTCATTGGTGTCTATGACAAAGACACACCAGGGACGTCTCCAGATGTTTAATGCACACACACTCAGACACACAGCAGTACGCACACACACACACACATATATAGATAGATAGATCAGAAGAGCTAGAGAAAAGGAGATGAGGACAAAGTGGACCCAAGTCATAGAACTTCTGGATTGGCCTGATGAGGGTCAGATATATAACTTCATGGTACCTGCACATGCTCTGGGAGATTTTCTATTAATCATGACACATGCAGGGTTTTGGACAATGGCATGTGATTTGAAATTTCAGTCTGTCTGCTGAAATTTCAGTCTGCTCAGTGAATCATGACGATGTGTTTGATGAATTCATTTGCTTCTCAAGATGTTTCGCGGAGATGTCTGATGCTCTCCATTGACAATGACTTGAAGTGGGCTGTTGTGTTGTACAAAACCAATGGACAGACACTGTTATAGAGATAAATGAACCTCATCCATTGTTGTCAGAGTTTGACAAAGAAAGACTTTGGCAAAGAGTTTGGTTAACCTTTTTGTTGATTGAAGCAATGTCAACAACAACACGTCTAGATCACCCTAATTGTGACTCAACTTGAAATGCCATGGTATCTTCACAGAAAACAAACATGTGAACTATTTCAATGTTTTCCCTAATTTGGACTGATGCTCTCTAGTATGTGCACCCTGCACAGCTTGGTGGCAAACCCAGTACTGTGTTTACAGATGTCTGCCCTATCCTCTAAGTGTGGCTGGGTGGGTCCCCCCACAACCTCTCACCAAAGCTATGGGTGGTCGTTAGTCAGCCTGTCATTATGTGGGCCCACAAAAGCCTCCACCATGCCTCAAGTGCTGCCAAGCTGTAAACGTTGACTCTAAACCATAAACCTGTCTTGAGACTTCAGAGATATTCTCACATTTACGTAGGTAAATATTGCCAAACAGAGAAATTATGGGGAATAAATCACGTCACTCTGGATGAGGTTGTGAATGTTATGTTTTTGAATAAGAATGGAAGAATGGAAAAAAGACTGAGTCTGGAGTCTGGCATTGATTAAAGATGATGATGACGCAGCCACACTGGCTTTGTTACTTGGACGAGGATTGATGTGCTTAATGATAAGCTGTACTGACACCTCATGTCGGAAATGTACATGCTGATGTTCTAGAACTTCTCCATCTCCATCTTAAATGTGGATGGTGATGTTCTAGAACTTCTCCATCTCCATCTTAATGTGGATGGTGATGTTTTACCTCTCCATCTTAATTTGCTTTTCATTTGGGGATGCTTCCATTCCAAATTTGTGAATACAGTATGCAGATGATATGTTAGATCACCAACTGATACATTAACCAGTGCTAACCTTACTCCTACTGGTCAATTCAACTCAGGGGCCAAAATATTGTCATGATGTCCAAAATGACCAGTCGTCCTATCCAACTACTGCATTTGTGGGAACAGTTTCCTAAATACATTTACACACAATTCTATATTGTACTTCCCTCTGCAAATTTTTAATGCATGAGCATGTACAGCATGCCCTTAAATATAAGTTTCTCTGTGTGTGTGTGTGTGTGTGTGTGTGTGTGTGTGTGTGTGTGTGTGTGTGTGTGTGTGTATGAATAAGAGCACAGAAACAGGACAAAAGATATCAGTGCTGATGCACAGTTGGTTTCTCTCTCCCTCTCTCTCTCTCCCTCTCTCTCAGAATCTAAATAGAAGACTATTTTTATATCCATGTGAGTTGCTCCTTCTAAATTATAGACTTGGCCTCCAAAAAAAACTTTTTTGAGGAGACAAGGCTGTATAAATTGGAATGAGATACATACAAGGGCATGAAGACGAGGAAAAAAAAGACAATTGTGCCATGTAGCATAACCCATATTATATTTGTGAAATATAATGCTTTTAGTATGACATTTACATTTATGCATTTAGCAGACGCTTTTATCCAAAGCAGCTTACAACTTGTCAATTGTTCAGTTTCCATTAGAGGAAGTCAGTGTTAAGTGCGTTGCTCAAGGACACAACAGTGGCAGCTGGGATTCGAACCCACAACTTTTCAGGCTACTTGCACGCTAGCCAGGTTCCTTAACCACTACACTACCACCACCTACCATATGAGTCAGACAAGGATTCACTCCAATTTGAAACGTCTTGGCAATGATCAAGGTATTTCTCTTAAAGAGTAAAGAAGGTACTTGCTTGTTCTGTCGCTTTCAGAGATGGTCTGTTGTTACTGTTACAGTGCTATACATTAGTAACACTGGACTGAACTGAATGGTACTGAAAATAATATTAAAATATAAAATATATTTTAATAAATATAAAATATTTTTCAGTTATTTTGTTACAGAATCATTTTGTGCAAACACTCACACACACACACATGCACAAACACACAGATACACACAAACTGAGCTCAGATGCAAACACTCTCGTATGTACATGAAAGCACCAGGAAGTCTCTCTCATCTAAGCGCTGAGAAAGTCATGCAATCACTTTTCTGTCACTCTCTTTCTACATATGACATGTACACAAATAATTGTACACACACACACACACACACAAACTAACCTGAGATCTCTTGTATGTACAGAAAAGAACAAGGAAGTCTCTTTCATCTAAACCTGGAGAAAGGCATGCAGTTACTCTCTCTATCACACACACACTTTCTTCAGATGACATACACAAATATTTGTAGACACACACACACACACACAGCTGAAGGTGACTGTCCATTCACGCCTCCTAAACAAAAGCATTCCGGGCTGCAGCCGCCCCTGCACTGTTGTGTTGTGCCTCTGGGCACCCTGCGCTACAGCATGACTGACACACGGCGTTTAGTGGCACTGCGAACGTCATCCAACAAGTCCAAGTTTGCACTGGGTGTCTGTGGTCGGGCTGGGCGTCCGTCTGGCCCTCCCCGGCGCTTACAGGAACACAAGCCAGAGAAGAAAAATGGGGTCTGGGCAAGTGACAACACGCTCACAAGACCTGCGAGCATGTTGCTGAGCCAGCAGGTCGTCCTAGGCATCAGTGGATATGTGGTATATGCATGATGCTGAAGAAGGGCGCACAGACCAAAATGTCTGGTTGGTGATTCAAGCTTTTAAAAGGCAGCTGAGAGCGCTGCTTTTGCTTCTATAAACTATGTATATAACATGTCACTGCATGTGGGATTCAGCACCCAGTTAAGTTAAAATAAGTTAGACGGTGCGAGCATGTTAAGAGAATACACATTAACAAACACAGGGGCTGTGAGTGCTCAGAAGATTATGGGCAGAGAGTTCGACAAGATGTAGCAGATGAGAGTGCTGGAGCTCAGAAATTGTCAGGTTTCACTCAGTTGTTGCTCAAACTTGAAAAGAGCCTGGTTTGAAGGACGCAAAGGGACAACTCGAATCTTCCTTTAGTTGTAGTTTATTGAGATTTGCAATTTTGTTTTCCAGGCAGATTTAAACAGTAGATCGTGGATAGAGTGGACTTAAATAGTAGTTTGCTTAGACTAGACGGAGACAGAGTTGACAGGGAGAGAAATAGACACAATGATGAGGAAGTTTACCATTCATATTAGAAGCCATATAATGGTTATTGTGAAATAGGTATAAAAGCAGATACATGCATAAGGAAACACACACACACATGAGAGAGGGAGAAAGAGAAAGGTAGAGAAGAGAAAGAGAGAGAGGAGGCAGTTATTTGGGGATTCAACCAAGGGGGGGCACTCACAACCCAGCTAGTTCAGAGCAGGATTTAGTAGTTCTTGTGATTGTTTACAGGAACTAGCTAGACTTCATTCGTGTGTTATAAAGTATATATATGAAGTATATATGAAGTATAGACAGCAAAGCTGTTTTTTTGTGTTACTGTTAACTTCGAACTTAACTCTGAACATAAAACAGTTAACACACAGGCCAAAACAGAAGGCCACAACAAGAAATGGGCAAAGTCTAACACTAAAATCTTTGAAACATACAGCAAAAATAAATAGTTTTTTTCAAATAACAAATCAGTGTGTTCACTAATTTACTGTAAATTATACAGTAGACCACAAAATGGACAGGATCAACCTTAACTTTCGCTATGTTTGTGCACTGCTTGATAACTTTGCATAGTTATGGTATGTGAAAAAAAGGAACATGAATTGTACTCTTTCTTCCCAAAATGTAATTGACACTAACATGTAAGCTTTACAGTGTCTAGACAAATCCCCACACTGAAGTACAGCTTCTCAATGTTTCCTGCTAGAGACCTACAGCAAGCTCGACTCATCATACCTGCACTGCTTTCTTCATTGGATAACTGAAATTGTGCTTTTGGCCTCTTGCATCCATGCTTGCACGTACATAAGAACCCATGTTTCCTGGGGTCTGTGTAAAAGTTTGTTACAATATAATAAATAAAATAACATGGAGGAAAATTCTACAGGAGAGAGCACTGAAGCGTTGAAGCGGATCTCTGATCTTTGGTGACAGTATCAACCCAGTCGCATTCTGCTTGTTATTCCCATCCTCGTAACACTGACTAATGACACGCTCTACGTCAAGCTGTCCAAACACATAC
>PYXC01001846.1:1355000-1377500 GCA_015244755.2 Tenualosa ilisha | reverse complement strand
TATGGCTGGACAGTGCAGTAGTGGCCAGACGTAGGAGTGTCAAGGAGTGAGATGGGTCATGGGAGTAACAATAAGGGTCCATTTGGCAGTGCCATTGTGAGGGGGGGTCAGTCACAAAGCCTTAGGGAAGGGGAGTCGGCCCTGGTACGGGCCTGTCGTAGTGTTGGTTGCAGTCCATTCAGGAGGGAAAGGTGACAGGAGTCCGCCGGAAGATGGCAGGGATGACACTCAGCAGAGATGATTGTGGACAGAGGAAGCAAATGAGTTAGGCCAGGCTCACACAGCAGTGATCATATGTGTTATTTGTGCATACATATATGTATATAAATTTATATATAAGTAAAGAGAGGGAGAGGGTAAGAGAGAGAGCCTTGTATGGCATGACACATGAAAGGTTTGTGGTGGCACTATGCTATAGCAGCATAACTAAGGTATGGTGCATGGCAACCCAGCACTACAGCAGGGATGGTCAGTGGCCGCCATGCCTCACAACTGGGGGCAACAGCAGAGGCAGTCCCTCCCAAAAGAGGGAGGTCTAGACTTAAAGGTACTGAGAGTGTCTGCTTGTCGGTCGTGGGGGGGGGGATTATTGCACAAAAGGGGCGCACGGTAGCAAAAGGCTCTTCCTCCTATCGTAGATTTTGATATTCTCCAGATTACACGAAGACCAGCATTGGGATCTTAGGGTTCTAGGAGGGTGGTAGGAGACAGGAAAGTATTTAATATATGTTGGAGCATGGTCATTGGGGGCTTTGTGGGTTTGGAGGAGTATTTTAAAATCGATTTGACTTTTAATAGAGAGCCAATGTAAGGAAGCAAGGATAGCAGCGATATGTTCATATATTTTAGTCCTAGTGAGTGTTCGGGCCGCGGCATTTTTTTTCAGCTGTAGGTTTTTGATACAGGTATTACTACACCCAGAGAACAGAGCATTGCAATAATCAAGCCTGGAGGTAATAAATGCATGTATTAATTGTTCAGCATCCTCAAAGGATAGGAACTTTCTAATGATGAACATGATCTTATTCTACCCATAATAGACCATTAACTGAGAATTTCTCCAATATAAACTCCTAATTACTGTTTATTCATAGTTAGTAAGTTAGTTATTGTATATGAATTATGATCTTAATATGCCTATGGGGCTTATAAGGCTGTAGTACAACAGGAGGAGTTATTCTCCTTCAATAATATTTAGAAAAGATGGTCTGTTCATCAGAACAAAACCCAAAACTACAAGTACCTACTAGTGTCAAACTAAGTCCTAATTATGTCTTTTTGATTGAGAATAAGTGTTCCTGAGAATAACTGTTCCTGTTGTACTACCATGTTATAAGCCCTAAGCAAAGTATATTGAGATCATAATTCATATACAACTATCTTACTTACTATGAATAAGCAGTAATTAGGAGTTTATACTGGAGAAAGTCTAGTTAATGGTCTACTATGTGTAGAATAAGATCATGCAAAATAAGATATTAATAAGTGACTTCTAATGACTAACAATGGGCTAGTATGTTATTAATTTGCATGGTAATAAGCTGCTAGTTAATGGTGAATATATGTATCCTAATCTGTGTAACCGAAGCTTACCTTAGAATATCAATACATTCCTTTGTATTGCACTCTAATAATTCAAAGCTTGCCAAGGAAGAACCATACATTACACCTGTATGCATTGTAATTACTTCTCAACCACCACACACAAACACGCACGCACATTCAAAGAACAGATTCAGGTGATGATGTAGAATGAGAAACTTGAGTTGTGTTGTCTGTAGGTGGAGGGTGATCCATGTGCCCTACAGACAGCCAATGTCACATTAAACGGTCTCCCCCTCCTTCAGCTGTTTCCCTCTGGGGCAGTACACAAAAGAATGGCTTTCTCAGGTTAACTGCCCCAATGAAACAAAAAAAGTTGTTACTTGGTTATGTAAAGTAAGGAATAATTATGAAAATCCAAATATTTCTTTCACTTTATTTGCATCTCTGATTACTGTTCCCTTTACAATGAAAAGGAGAACCAGGTGTTTACATTCATGCATTTACATTCATGCTTTCATCCAAAGCGACTCACAAAAAGAGGATTAACATTCAAGCTACAACACAATTAAAAACCTCTCTAGGAATGCAGCTTGCTAACAGGAAATTGGCAAGAGATGAAAGTGCAGGAGTATGATAAAAGAGATACTCTCAGAAAAGCTGAGTCTTCAATAATTTCTTGAAGCTAGAGAGGTATTTTTATGCCTCATTAATAATGTCTATCATAGATCATCTGGTTGGTAAACAGGATGTCTTTGTTGTCATGGTCATCAGATACTTGATTTATGTATCAGGTGAAAACCCCCTTCTCTATAGCTGAGTTTGAATGAAGATATCATGTCTCATCCTTAGTTACAGTAGTCAGTGTCACAGCACATGCCGTCCACATTATAACTCTTCAGAAGTTCCTCACAGTCTGTCTTCTTGTAACATCCTTGGATCAGCATGGCTGAAAGACATTAAACAACACCGTCATTCGACAAACATGAGAAACATAACTTAAGGGTTGTGTGGACAACCCCTCCCACCCCCACATCCTACCCCAAAAAGTGGCATTTTAAGTGCCAGTGTATTATTTCTCGCCGTGCACTGACTAAACAGGTGATACTGATAATCAACTAATTAACTTGAACTTGACAGGACTGATTTTTCGTTCTGCTCCCACACGGTCCCACAAGTTTCTGTCCCGCGCCCGCCTGCACCCGCACTAGAAAGTAAAACTAGTAAAACAAACTGCAACAACAATTTGCATCTAAAAGGCAATTTTTATTGTCTCTGAAAACTTGTTTAGAGCATGACATATGTAGACTCACACGTAACCTGAACGGTTAGAGAAACGCTTGGCAAAATAGAATGTTGCCTTCTGGTACAAACTGAAAAGAGCATTTTTAAAAGGAAAAAGTGAACTTACTTTAACACAGAGTAATCCATAGGTATTTCAATGTTTAGCCTGTCATTTTTATAAGGTAACGAAAAATGCAACAGTTGTTGTCAGGGGACAAGTATCCACGTGTGCTATGACCCCGCGCAAAGTGCAATTGGTTGCTGCAACATGGGTTGATGGTACAGGTGGAGTTGATGGAGTTTTAGGCTACGCTTCTGTGAGCGAGTTAAGTTAGAACACAGAAGTTTCATGTTTGTGAGTGCGGACCAGTCTGGAATCTTCTCTCTGCCTTCATTTCCAATCATTTTTTCCTGGATACCAGGACTTTTTTTAACATCCTTTTGTGAACACCTTGAATATGTTACAAAACACAAAGCATTGTGAAAAATCTGCTTTCTGCAGTAGATTAGCACAAGATCAATTGTGTGCGTCTAACACAGGTGATTTCACTAATTAACTCATCTATCTGGCTGTCGTGTCTTGCTAATCAGAATCAGCTGGGGCACAGACTGGTTAGAACTAAAGGACAGAAAAGCTGAAACACGGCTTCAGCACCATCAGCTATACAGAATACTCCACATTCGCATGATTTCAAAATGCAATTTTAACATAGGCCTGCTTGTCTGTTGTTATTGACTCAAAGAGTGTAATGGTAAATGGCACCTGTTTCTTAACTTGCAACACACATTTTCTTGGTTTACAGAGACATTACAAGGCAGCAGAATATTACTGCTATAATATATCAAACCTATTGAGCCAATCATGGGAGAAGTAAGTGAGGGATAACCAAAGTATCCTGATCTAGGGGAATAATGAATGCCACAACGGTATAAAGCAAGGTCCATTAGTCAGCTGTATTGGGACACCTCGAAGGCCGTTATTGGGGAATAATGGACTCTCTGTCAGCCAATCCGAAAACAGTATTTAATTTCTCCGGGTGATAAATAAATATAATCCATTTATGACTGTCACTGGAAATGTGTGATTCTGGATATTCACCATGTGGTAAATGTATGGATCCCACAGCTCATGGGCCCCATTTCACAGCAGCCATTTTTCTAAGAAATAGCAAGGAAGCAACAGCTGTTACTAATGACATCTTGATGCCATCCAGTAAGGATCTGATTCTGCTACACTGAATCAGAATCTTATTAGCTGTCATTAATAACACCTGTGCTTAACTTGCCATTTCTTGGAAAAATGGCTGCTGTAAAATGGGTTCATCCCGATGAATGGGGATGATACTTGGTGGTTATTTAAAATCTGTGTAAGGGTATGAATCCCACAATTTCTGTGTGATTCTTAATGTATAGATATTTACATTATGAAGAAACATTTGCATAGGTGTAATGAGGTAAATTCTACCTGTCAAACCCACGTTTTCCCTATTTTGTGTCCTGATATTGCTTAATTTTGATTATTAGACATTTATAAATTTGTTATGCTTACTGGGGGAGCCAGTGAACCAGAAATGTCCACAGACATCAGTGCCGATACATTTCTGAGTGTAGAGGTTACACACATTCCCTTCCTGTGCAATACAGACGTTACACTCCAGAGCTTCTCCTGTAAAACAGAAGGACACCCTCTCACAAATGCCACTGGTGAGTAACACACACAAGAAGATCCTCACAAATACTTCACAGACTTAACACAACACTCATGCAAATAATGCACAGACTTAACACAATAACACTTGTACAAAGACTGCACAGACTTAACACAATAACACTTCTACAAATACTGCACAGACTTAACACAATAACACTTGTACAAATACTGCACAGACTTAACACAATAACACTTGTGCAAATACTGCACAGACAACACAATAACACTTGTACAAATAATGCACAGACTTAACACAATAACACTCGTACAAATACTGCATACATCACATACACACTAACAAATACACACATGTAAGTCACAAGAACACTATATATAACATTCTTTTGCATACTACACACACACACACTCTAAAAAGCAGGATGGTATTTTGTAATGCAACATTTAATATAAAAGAGGCAAAGATATTGTAAAAAAAAGAGCCAGTGTGAAACATGTAATCAGCAGGCTTGTATTTTAACACCTCTAAGTCCGATGAATCACGCTGTAACTCTTAACTAATAGGTGGGTTAAGAATGAACTCCTCTGTCTCACTTCAGCTATCATTGAAACATTTAACATAAAAGAGGCAAAGATATTGTAAAAAAAGAGCCAGTGTGATACATGTAATCAGCAGGCCTGAACTCCTCTGTCTCACTTCAGCTATCATTGAAAGTCAGTTCCCGTAGTCTTAAACTCTCCAGACTTGACTATGACAAAATACCCACCCTGAGGCAGCCTTCCCCACCGATTTTTCAAGCTCTCTCTCCGTCTTTATTTCACTGCATCTCTTTCCTTCATTTCTATGCTTATACTATGATCTGTTTTTCAAATTGGACAGACTTACCAGAGGTAAGGAGTGCAAGGACGATTGAGGAGAAAATTAATACTTTCATCTTCAGTAGTTCTGTTTAGAAAAGAGGAAAAGATGGTTTCAGCCATAAATGTATAGCAGTACACTACATTAAATTACTAGGAAAATAATCAATAATTTAGCAAATTATTCTTGAATGTAATTTAGAACGCTAAAACCAAAATACGGACACTGCTTTAATGATATTGGACAGTTTCAATTTACATCTCTTCCCAGTATCTGAAAGATATTCATGTACTCACCAGGGCACTCCTGATTTCAACAGACCATGCAAATCTTCTCCTCCTGCATTAAATATTTTGGGTGGTGTTTCTTAGAACTTTTTTTTCAGCACAAAGCAAACATGCGTCTGTACTGCATGTTCCTTTGCTACCTGATAGAGGTGAAAATGGGCAGAACATTTTGAGGCTTATCAATATTTTGATGCCCTTGAAAGGTATTCAAGCACTAATGTTTTTATCTTACCACGAGAGCTGAGAGCTCTGAAACACCTTTCACCCAGGTTTGCTTATTAGTTGCATGTGATTCACAAGGACTTTCATAAAAGTGAGAACTTTATTGCTAAGCTTTCAAGTGATTTTCAGACCTACACACTTGTGTTACTTGTGTAAGTCAATACATATGTTTTATTGTCAATAAATATTTCAGGGTGAGTGTCCCTAGTATAACATTGTAAACATTTGGAAATTAAGTCTCTCTCACACACATACACACACACACACACACACACACAGGCACACACACACACACACACACAGTGGCCTGCCATCATTGTAACATTGTAGACATTGGAAAGCTTTCTCTCTGTCTCTCTCTCTGTCACACACACACACACACACACACACACACACACACACACACACACACACACACACACACACACACACACACACACACACGTACACACACATACACATACACACACACACACACACACCATGATGCAGGTCAGCACACAGGCATAGAGAAGACACACAAACACACGCAAACACACACGTACACACACACACGGACAAACACACACAAACGCACGCACCATGATGCACGTCCACAGCACTGTACACTGTGCATACGCTGCAGGAAGTTATTAACTGTGTGAGATCAAAGGCAGTGGACAGGATAAACATCCCCTTTAGACCCTCCAGGCAACAAACAGCTTCCGCCTCCAACTTCCTCCTCTGCCTCACACACATATTTAGCACACACCAGTCAGGGTCGAGTCCGCACAGCCCTTCTCCAGACATGAACTGCGATGTGCTGTGCTGTGCTATCCAAGCTGTGCAGAATCACACAGGCCTGGGAACAATCCGAGCATGAAAAATTTCTAAATTTCCCAAGGTGTTGCAAACCAGGTTAAAAAAAGAAATCATCACCTCAAGCATTTTGGAATAATGGACACCATGCCAAAGGCAGTGAGCAATGTCAATGTCATGTGTGTCATGAAAAATCACTTTTGAGCAGCAGCTATAAAAATAACTCCTGCGATAACTGGTTTTACCCCAAGTCTATAATTTTTATCCTACAGGTTAGAAATCATAGCATTCAAAGAAACATGCTAAGAAAGCCTGTACCAGTCTGCACACGGTAATAAAGCATTCTTTATTTACTTATACACCAAATATGTCATGTGGACTAACTGTCACAATAACAGTGTGAAATCACAATAGCATCACAAAATTGTAATTTGTAGGCCAGTAGAGGGCAGCAGAATCAACATTTCAACCATCCCACTGCATTGTTGTTTGAGAATCGTGGGCCAAGGACAGGCAAAAGAGCCATGCATATTAAATATCAAATCAAACAAGCCTTATCAGTTCATACCTATATACAGTTTCAATACGGTATCTGCAGAGTAAGTGTTAATGAATCTGGCGATACTAAACTTTTTCCGAAACAGTGATCAGTCCATTATTATATAACATCATAACCCCAAAACTTCCAGTAGTCCTTGATGCTGCCTATACCAGTATTCACTCACTGTTTGGCAAAATAACAATGGTTAAGCACATATTCGGAACAGATGTTGTGTTATCTGTAAAGGAAATGGTTCTGGGTTCTGCATATTTAGCAAAATACAGTAGTCTCAAGCACAGTAGCTGGACTAGTGCCTCAATTTCATTATTTTGTGTGTGTATTTGTGTGTCTGTGTGTGTGTGTGTGTGTGTGATTTTGGCATTCCTTTCCACCAAGACTATTTTCATCCAGCACCTCTCAGTCAAGCTATTTATGTCAAAAACGATTTCCCTTTCTTTTCAGCGCTGGCAAAGTAACGAATATGTAACTATGCGATTTTTTATTTTTTTTCCAATTATGGTCTCTATAACATTAATATGACAATTAAATAATGAGTGATTATAAGTGATGTTTAAACATGACACTCTAACAGGCCTGTGCTGACACCAATACACAGACAGGGTAGTTTAAGGGTGAATGCGCGGAATGTCCAAAGTTTGCAGCATGCAAAAGCAACATGTGGCCCAGTGCAGTTGGATGGCCAATTTCCAGCCATTATAAGTCTATCACAGAACAGCTGGAGGGTCCAATCCCAGCCATTATGAATCTATTACAGAACAGCTGTGCAGTTAAAGCTCAAGTCATTATAAATCAATTACAGAACAGCTGGATGGATAATGCTTTGCCATTAGAAGTGTATCTCGGGGCAGCTGGAGAGGTTGACACTTAGCAGTACAGTGACTTTTCCACCCAACCTGTTGTTGCTCCGATGGAGACTGAGTCCATGTGTTGGTGGTGGGGGGTGGGTGGGGGGATCTTGTAAAGTCTGGCGAATGTCAACCATATTTACCGTGCTTGGGCTTGCCATAAATGCTCACAAAAATGCTTTCCTGACACCTCATCCCCAATGAAGTTTATATGTATGGCTTAATGAGTGAATTTGTGTTTGTGTGTGTTGGGTGTGCATGTGTTTGTGTCTATGAGGGTGGTTGTTTTTGTGTTTGTGCTTGTGATGTGTGAACGTGTGTGTGTGTGTGTGTGTGTGTGTGTGTGTGTGTGTGTGTGTGTGTGTGTGTGTGTGTGTGTGCACAATTGTATGTGTGTCATGTGTGAAAAATATAATTTTGTTCTGGAAAGAAAGTATTTAGTACTCTGCACATAAATGTCATTTTACTATAAAACTGACCAGCAGGTATATTACCAAAATCATTGTATTCACCTAAAGATTATTTAAACAAATGTTAAAGACGTACATATAAAGTGTTTCTAAAGACACAAAAACTTCTGTAAAGTTTTTATGCCTCATGAAGTCCGAATGGCAAAGCCAAAACTTACCTATAACTTAAGATAAAAACTATAACTTAACTATAACAAAACATGTTTTATGTACTGCTTAAGGTTATTGCTTGAGGTTAATGTTAATAGGATGGTAAACACAAATGAAATCCAATAGAACATAAATGTGCACAAATGTAGATTGTAAGGATAGTTAAGTATAAGTTTAAATATTTAGTCTCTTCAGTGTATCGTTAGAAATGTATTTGCTGATGAACTGATTGATTTAAATCTGTTTTCAAATTCTTCAGCTATTGTTCCTGATTTCCAAAAATTTATTTTCATGGTACTTGACGAAGGATATAAACTCGCCAAACATTTTTGCCACCAGCTGTCTTCCCAGTCACAGAGTGTCTGCAGCTTTTGTTAGTTGTGTAGTTAAATTGAATTGACACTTTTTATGAAACCAACTGAAGTTACAAGAAGGGAAGTTATTGTGACACAGATGCAGTTTGTCAGCAACTATATAAGTTACTTGTCACTATTACCTCTATGATGGAAATATTAGACCTTTTATGTTTACAGAATAAAACATGCTGTACTGGCTTAAGAAGCACAGCACATGTATCTTAAAAGGGTTTGTTATATTCAATATAAGGGAAAAGTAAAAATGACATAACGGTGAAGTTGAATTCTGTGTTTGGTAGGGGACTAGGGCTTGATAATAGCTTAGACGGGACATACTGGAACAATTAATGCCTCCCTCAGATACTCTAAAGAGCATAAAGACGGAGGCCAAGAGGGGAGGCCATACGGGTGTCACACCCTCTCTTGGGGCCCCAGTGGTCACCAGTGGTGGGGGGTGTGGAGTGGAGTGGGGGTTGATACAGTGAACAGAGGCAGGGTGCTGATTCTTTTCCTTTTTCTTTTTCTTGTGTATGTACACACCAAAATGCACACATACACACACACACACACACACACACACATACACACATACATACACACACACACACACAAATGCACACATGTGTGCACACACACACACACGTAGAGAAGAACATGCACACACACACACACACACACACACACAAACACAGAAAAGCTTGCACACACATGCATACACAGACACACACTAATGCACACACATGCATAAACAGACACATAAACACACACACACACACATACACATACACAATTGCACACAAGCGTGCACACACACACGCATAGAGAAAAACATGCACACACACAGACACACACACACACACGCAGTCATATTCATTGTTTCAGAATGGCTTGTTCTTCCAGCACACTGGGCCTGTGTCCGCTGTATGAACCTCCGTTGTTAATTAGGAGCCTCATAGAAAGGCTTGTCTGGGGATCACCAGACGGCTCTGAGACAAGCCCGGAGAGCCTGAGTAGAATGCTGGGGCCACGTCAAGACACAGACAGCCTAGGTTATTACTGTAAGCCCCAATCTGGCAATCTGGTGAAGCCATGTTTGATTATTTATTCATGTGTTTGTTTGTTTGTGTTTGCTTGTTCCACTGCTACTTGTTTATCTGCCACTAGACCTCCAGCTGGTTTGAGTTGGAGTTTGATCCCTCATCCGTGTTCATCACATCGTCCTTCTCGCTGCTTCACTGACCAAACACTAGCAGGCCAAAGTCAGGAAACACAGACAGATCAAGTAGATACAAATACCAATACAAATACAAAAACAGGATGAAAAAAATCTTACTCCAGTTGGTTCTGCCACTTGATTTCACCAAAGGAATTTGCACATCATTTTCTGTGATGGGGCTATTGTGTCACATGTCAAATTGGGTGAAAATGTTGAAGGGAATACGAGACAATTTAGTGATTCACTTCTGCTGGTGGTGGGGATGTCTTAATGGAAGGCCCTGGCTCATTATGGAAGAAAACAAAGAATAAACACCAAGCAAATGAGTTCGTAAAGCAGACGTGGGACTACCACAAGACTTCCAGCAGTAAAAAACATAAAAAACTACCCTCCACTGCAGTAGGAACTGCATGAGTTGCACATGAGTGGCCGTTTCTAGTCCTCACTAATCTATACCAGAGCGGAGCTGTGTCCCGCCAGCCATTCTGTGAGATCCCTGGCATAACACTGATGGATGGGGCTGGAAAGGAAGAGACGGGATGCTATGGGGATGGGACAGCCGGGGGAAACAGCCGTTTTGTTGTCAAGGTGCAACGCCAACGCTCATCCGACCGACGTCACGGAGTGTTTCGTCTCCTCAGCTGGCTGAAAGCATATGGAGCATCTGTCTCGCTCGTAGCTAAGCGAGCTAACAGCACAGAATCCACATGTCAGCCCCTGAGACTGGCCACCCTTACCCACAGATCGGCCACAAATGGGCCCCTGCTTTTTCATAGGGTTTGGGGGTGGAGGGGCTGGTGGTGATGGTGGTGGTGGTGTGTGTGCGTAGGTGGGGGATTATGGGGGTAGCGTGTGTGTGTGTGTGTGGAGGGGGGGGCGGCAGGAGGAAGGCTGGTAGTGATGGTTGGGGGATAGGGGGAGAGGGGGAGGCATCAATGGTGGAAAAGCACCCACATGTGGCATAAGGCAGCATGGCTAGCACTCTGTCTTTATCCACATTCTGATTGGGCCATTTGTCTTCGGGGGCCGTAGCAACACCGGCTCGTGATTGGTGGAGGGGATGCAGGGCCAAAGGTGCAAAGGTCAGCTTGGTTGTGAAGGACGGCATGCTTTTGGGAGAGTGTTGCCAGGTGTGAAAAAGAGTCCGGGTGTTGATTTTGGGCTCAGGTTGGGACTGGACATCTGTACCAGTCCATTAACTAACTGGAGCCGGGCCATCATTCCTGCACTTAAAAAAGTGACTGTTTTGAAAGGGCTGAAAAAAGGGAGAGAGAGAAAGAGAATTGTAGTGGTTGTGGTGAATAGCTTAGGCAAAAGAACTGCCTGTCTCATGGTGAATGAAACAGATGTTTATCCAAGATGAGTGCCATGACATTTATTTTGAACAAAGATGAAACAGTAGACTGCATTTGTCTTCTGATCAAATTCATGAAAATATCCACTTGAAGAGCTGTGATTACTTTGAAAACTAATAAAATGAAGACTGGATGTAAGATGCCTTCACTTCCACATAACTCGAGGCTAGTACACTTTTCATTATTTATTAGCTTGCCTATTCTGGAAATAGATGCCATTTTTGTTTTGTTTTTTTACATTTTGCAAAGAAATTTTCAATCCCTAGTTTATGGCCCTACAAAGACCAGAGTTTTTCTACAATTTTCTGTATTGTGGAGGTTTTATTTTTTCTTTTAATTCATGGTATGACTACTTCCTTTCTAAAGGTTTGCTTTTTGAAAGTTTTTTGAACATTTTTTTTGAATGTTTTAAATGTTGAGCAATGCTCAGAAACTCACAAACTGCAAGTTACAACAGTGGGCCAAACCACCACTCGTTATGTTTAGGAAATGTTGAGCTGAAGATGTATCTAATCACTTTTTTTGTAGATTGTCAAGCATTCCTCAGACTCTTTGTACAGCTGGTCGACTCAGTATAGAACAACTCTGTTGCTTTTTTTCTTACTTTATTTGAAATCTCACAAAATACTGTAGGCCATTTCACCCAGAGAGATCAAGTGCCCCTTTTCTGGGGCTGTGCAGGTGAATGCCCCAGGCTTTACTATCATCTAGGGTCATTGTCCCTAGGGAGAGAAAGTGTGTGTGTGTGTGTTTGTGTGTGAATGTCAACAGGTGAGCTATTAACAAGCAAGAGAGTTCTGTCTAAGACATGAGGGCTTGTGAGGAGCCCCCCGATGTATTTAGGGCCACGGTCAGCGTGGATAGGGGTTGGTGAGCTTTGGCAGAAAGCAGAGGTCATGACCCCAAAATACCAGTTTATTTTTAGTTGTAACAAGGCTGCTATTTAAGGCCAGGAGAAGAGGTGGTCCAGTAATTACCACCACCCACATCACAATGCCCCCCCCCCCCCCCCCCTAATTTCAAATGGATCCATCTGTGAGCAAACCAGGGGGTCTGCTGCCCCACCTCTACTGTCTGTCAACACTGTGAGTGTATGTGTGTGTGTGCATGCATGTGTGTGTGTGTGTGTGTGTGCGTGCATGTGCATGTTTGTGTGTATGTGTGTGTATATGTTTAAACAACTGTTATTGAAACACCTACTCTGCCCTGGACCTTTGGAGGACCGAAGTAATGATAACCTGCTTCTTTACAGAGTTTAATTACAAAGTCACTTACACCCACAAACTGACAAACAAAAAGAGAAACACATAAACACAAAAACATTCTTTGGTGGCCATTCTAGAACTGTCACAAGTTATAAATTTGTACCTGTAACCTGGTGTAAATTTTTTGAGAATGCACTTAACAACTTATACTTAATTTCTCTTTTATACTGCACTTTACTGCACTTTCAACTTAAAATAGTGCAGTTCTATCTTAGCAATATGCACTCTTTGTTAGTTTCTTTCATTGTGTTGTAGCTTGAATGTTATCCTCTTTTGTAAGTCGCTTTGGATAAAAGCGTCTGCTAAATGCTTAGATGTAAATGTAAATGTAAATAAACTGCATCTACTGGACAGCACAATGCTAATATGCACTTGCTCTCAGTCCAAGTCTCCCAAGTGGAGAATCTGCCCCAATGAAAGACACTGATCTGTGCAATGCAAGTGTTCAGCGACTACATATTCCAGGGGATGCCGTGGGATTTGTGCATGGGTGGAGGCTAACATCTGCCCGGGCCCTTATGGACGCACACCTGGCCTGAACAGTGTCCCAGGACTGGTGGTCTGGCTAATGTTAGCCGGGTTTAGGAATTGTTAAGTAATTGGATAGATCTGTCCACGACCTTGCAGAGGACGGGTGCTTAGCTTGACTTAAAACAGCCATGTTTGTGCAGCTTGCATTCACCGGAACTACAGAATTCCCCTTTTCCAGGTCTGTCTTCTGAACTGTGTATCCATGTGTGTGTGTGTGTGTGTGTGTGTGTGTGAGAGAGAGAGAGAAAGAGAGAGAGAGAGAGAGACAGTTTTATATAAATATTATGTTTTTATGTCTTTTTTTGTAGTGTGTTAATACACCTTTACCATCCTAATAGAGAGGCAGAAGAAATCAATGGTGATGTTTCCTGAGATGTTTAAGTGATTTGATGTTTTAACCAGGTGAGCTTTATTCATTCACTTTGACATGCAGCGCAAGGCACCTATGGATCACCATTGAGTATGGGTGTCAGGCTTGCCTGTGGAGTAATTCATTCAGTTTGTTGGTTTTGGCTCCATCACTTCATCTCAACTTTGGCTTCCCTCCTCTGCTTCAGCCTACACCCCCCAGCGACCTACCTCTCTTCTCTTCTTCTCTTTCCCTTGTCTTCTCTCCCTCCCACTGTGTCTTTTTCTTCCACATCATCTGACTCCCTCCCTCCATCTCTCCCTCCATCTCTCTGTCTCGCCCACATCACATGCGGAGGGGCTCTATGATCTTGCCAGGGTATGGGTCATTCATTAAGGCCACTCCTGACAGCCTAATTTGGGGGTTGCAGGCTGGCCCCCTGCCACGAGCCCAACAAGCCGTCATTAACGTCCACCAAGAAGGGGCTGGGAGTGTACTCCTCCACCCCTCACCCCCTAGGGCCTGTCTGTCTGACGAGACCCAGATCGCACCTTTTAGTCCCTTGTGGATGGCCCCTTCATCCCTTTGACCTTTGACCCCCCTCCAATGCCCACTTGACCAAACCTGTCCTCCATTATACAGGTGTGCCAACAAGACCGAAACTGTGTTGGGTGGAGACTCACAGTGTTCTTCTGGCCAGCATACATGGTCTGAATCTATCTATCCTTGTCCTTCCAAAGTCAGAGTGCACGGCTTGACTCAGAGACATATGAGTTGGTGTTTCCATCTTAAAGGGAAAGACCAGCGTCAATCAACCCATACAGTAGCCTTGTTGTTCTAAGCTGAGACTAGACTAAGTTAAGACAGTTTGGTATAACATAGACTGAATTTGCAATCCAGTAGCTAGCACTAACTAAATGGGGCTATTCTGTCTAATTTGGTGTACGTTGAGTCTATATCTTCAGGCTCTGTAGTTCATGAAGAATCATGAGTTGGTACACAACAGCATATTGGTAAATGTAGGACTAAAGTAGGCCAAAGTTTAGTTTAGTCACAAAAAGTGACATTGTTCTTCTTTCACCTCTGGGATTCTCAGAAGTGCTGATCTTGCAGTTCATTAAACCTGCTGATCTGACTTTTTTAGATCCTCTCACTTGAAATGGGGAACTGGCATTTACAAGATGTTCGAAGTAGTCATTGAGACATGTTTTTACAGGTGTGCCTGAATGGGTATGAGATGAGGTCACCATTACGAATCATTCAAGGCAGTGACCTGTGATCAGGCTTAGGTAGAATTCAGCTGCTTATTTGGTGAAGGTCAGGCCCAAGGTAAAGCCCAAATATATGAGTGCTCCTATACTTCTGTGGCTGCAGCCTTATGGCATTCCAAACAATAGACCTCTGCAGTGACATAGCGTAACTGAAACTGTGCCCATGTTTCCATCCTGAAAAAAACTATGGAAACTAACAATTGTTTTTGAATTTTCAACAGCCGCTTCTGTAGGGGAGGGAGAAGTCTGAGATACAGATGTGTTTGCCCACACACTTTTTTTTCATCTTTTCCCACTTGATGTTTGTCATCTTCGTTGCCTGTTAAGAATGATGATGAGCTAACGTCTGTTGGAGCTAACGTATATAAAACCATTATTCACATTGTTATCATTATAGCATGCAGTGTGAACATTTCCATAGATTTTTATCTCAAAGAATTCAGTTGTTTTTTTACAGTTATAATTGACAGTATCATTCCTAGGCCTTCATAGGCACAGTTTTATTGTACGGTTCCTTCAGGCTGTGTTTCACATATCTACAATACTGAATTGTTACAGGGATGCTTCTTTTGGATTAGAGATTTTGGAGGTATGGAGATTTTAGTTGGTGCTACTATGTGTCATTCATCTATAATACTAGATGGTTGAGTGAGTAAACCAAGGTTTTGGTTGTTCTTCCAGGGTTGTCTTTCGTTATGATTTATCAACCAGACATGTTACATGATACATCTCCTCAGTGATGCAGTTAAGAGATTTTACAAAGCAATGCTACCCCCCCCCCCCCCCCCAGAAAGCTACTGTCAGTCTGAATTTACTTTGGCTTTTCCTCTCTTTCTCTCTCTCTTTCTCTGTCACCAGTGTTCTCTCTCTCATTGCTTCACAAGCTGTCTTTCTCCTCCCTATTTCTCTGTCAGTCTCTCTCTCTGTTTCACCACCTGTCTTTCTCTCCCTTCTTTCTCTCTGTGTCGGTTTCTCTCTCTCTCTCTCTCCCTCTCTCTCTCTCTCAGTTTCCGGTCTTTCTCAACCCTCCATCCTTTCCCTTCACCCTTTTCCATCAGGGCATCTGCTCAGTAATTTTGTTCTTTCCATTACCTAAAAAAAGTGCTGCAGGTCTCACTCAAAGGCCCTTTCATATTCTCCACACTACACTGCAGCCTGGCTGGGAAAAGCTATTCTGGCTGTTGTCGCAACTTCGCAGTACTCGTTTTTGCACTCCCAACTGGGTGTGCGGAACGTCTGAATGCCTCTGCTGCCTTCGGTCCCATGCCCCTGTGGGTACTGATCCCTATCTGAGAAATAAACGGCTGGCGCTTAGTAGCGCGGCTTCCGTTGCAATTTGCCATCCCCCTAGGGAGACTCAGGCTCCAGCTTGGAAGCAGCTCATGTGTGTCGGTGCAAAAAGCAAGAAAGACCAAATACTGTCACTGCAAATGCAGCCTGAATGCTAAAATAGCCTGTGATCCCTCTCCCCTCCACGCCCGGGGTGTACGGTTTCCACTGGGCTAAAGACGCTGTCTCGTCTCGGGCTGAGATGAAAACTCTCGGGGTTAAATGTCAGAATCAGCCCCTCAATGTCAAAAAAAAAAAGATTGGTTTCACCATTTTTGTCTGCTGATTTCTGCTCTGCAGCCAAGAGGACTTCTCTGCTTGAGGAGCAATTTCGGGATTAAGCCAAAACGGTCCGGTCCAAAAAAGGTCCAATCATAGGCCTGAGGGAATTTTTCATCCTAGAAACAAACCGTCGCCAGCTAGAATGTCAGTGCTTGGGGAATGAAAGTGAGAAAGTTGAAAGCTCGTGGAGAAGGGCGAAAAAGACTGGCGCAATATTGATTTAGCTGCACATTGTGGATGACACCATTAATCATGAGTCGTAGCGCTGTGGTTGTGTGTATGTGTTTTTGTTATTTTAATCTGAGAAAGCTTGAAGGAAAGCAAAGCTCAAGGATAAGATAACCTCCACCAGTGGACATCTGGTAACACTTCACAATAATTGCTGTGAAACCCTGAAGATCTGAGGCGAAATTCCAGCATGCTTTTTTCCCCCCCTCCACCGTTTTTTCCTTGTGTTTGAATTAAGGTGGATTTTCTTTCAGTCTGCCCGTAATACATTATCAGATCACCAAGTATTTCTTTGACAATTTGTAGGCTGATAACAATACGCACCGTCTTTCACTGTGAGTGAGCATTATCTCTAAAGCCTAACACAACTGTTTTATGTTTCATCAGAGGACATATCTCACTTAGGGTCCTGTTATCTTATATTGGTTTCCACAAAGACGGCCTGTCTTATATCTTGTATGCATTTTACACAGAAAAAAACTACAGTTCACCTGAAACACAGTAATGGCTTGTGGAAATTTCAAAATACCAAGACACTTTAAGAAAGAATGATAGGCAGCTTTACCAGGAAGAAGGCACGGTCACTCAAGTGTAGTGTGGTAGAGAGACATGATTTGCTTGCTCAACAAACATTACTCTCACATGAATATAAGGCATTGAGCACATCTGCCGCTGTGGCAGGCTGAATCATGTAAACATTTTAATGACGAGCCAACACAGCCCTTTTGAATTCTTCAAAGGTGATCTGGCAGTACAGTGCCCCTCATCTGCAGGCCATGCCACAGGCGCTCCACAGGGCTAACATGGTGGATGCACTGTGCGTCAGATCAGCACTTCTGAGGCCCGCGGTTCAGACGAGGCCACCAGCATTGGCACAGGAGGTGGCACCACCCTGCCTCCCGTCGTCTCGCTTCTCTCATCTCCTGAGCTTGGCTAGTCCACCCGCAACCCCCCACCCGCCTCTACCCCCAGCCGGTGCCCACCATGCCAGGCAGTGGCACAGGTCCCTGCAACCCCCACCCCCTCCTCCATCTCTCTCCAACTCCAACCCCACCCCAAGACGCCCGCAGTGCTCTGATTACAGGGACTAATGAACCACAACCAGGAAGGGGCACCGCCAGGCGGCCGACCAGGCGCACCCCTCCTACCCTACCCCCCCCACCCATGCACACCCAGGGCCCCCCGCCTCCTGGGCCGACCTCCAGGATGCAGACCGTGGGTAGGGTAAACACTCGGGGTGGGGGCTGAGGGCTTTGACGGTGAAGGGGTATGGGGAGATTGGCATCTCTTGGGCTCCTGGGAGAGCTGAGCACTGGGACGGCCAGCTGGGGACAGCCACGGGGGCAGACAGAATGAGCGGGCGGAGGCCACAGCGACAGGCAGAGGATGGATGAGGATGGAGGATGGGGGGGGGGTGGGGGGGGGGTTGTGGAGGAGACCGATGCCGCTGTGGTTTCCTTAACTAAACTTGGATGGCATTTGCAGCTTATGCCACCCACCCTGCGTGCCTCTCAGAGGTTTCACATGCAAACAAGCTCCCCCTTCCCTCCCACTCCCCCTGCATGATGTATCATTCTGTCCCAGAGCATGATCGTTTGTTTAGAAAATACTGGAATAATAAAATGTGCTTGGAACTTTTCAGTGCTGTGTTCATAATTCATGATTTGATTCATGATCTATGTAGTTTTTGTACTATGGATGCTTTCCTCTAGCAAGCACAGAGCCTGTTGTCACGCAGATAAAAGTCAGATTATCCCAATAGGATGCCACAGACAGGCTGGTACAACTGTCACTGAATGAAAACAAAGTGTATGCACAGGATTGTAGACAGACAGGCAATGAATCAAACCACTACAAAATGATCGTGTGATTTTAAATATACATTTGTATTATTGTGAAATTAATTAGTGCATAATAATTCTGCATAATAATCATGGAACTATGGTTATAATATTGTACCATACCAACAAAATGTATAATCATTTATTATTGTTGTATCCCTATATGGAGGTACTGAGGACCTGAAACTGTAATAGGGTCTGTCACTTGACCCATAATGAATGTAAACAGGTTGTGCCCCCTTCCAGTAGCCTGATGCATCAGCCACTTTCACATTGTTTCACTTCGTCCAAAGTGTCTGAAACCTTGGCATGTATTCGCATGCTTCAACCAGTCGCTACTGTTTGGTTGTGACGAATGTTATGTGCTGGAACGCACTGTTTGAATTAAACATTATCACCTTCAACCTTTCCTCTGTTGGCTGACTGGCCCATCCCAGCTCAGAGGGTGTGAACTGAAGCTTACACCCAGCTCCCTGACGCTGTGGTGGAGCTCAGTTCAGCAGAAGCACTAGGTGGCGCTAGCCTGGCTACCTTTACAGTTGTCTAACTAAGTATGTTTGAAAAACAGTTTTGGTCATTTACACTATAGTAAGGCCCCAGTGTTGTGCTGTCCTTAGATACAGAACCTAGTTCCCAAATGTCTGTGGTTAGACAAAATCCCAGGACAACTGTCATTAAGGGCTAAGGCACTCCCTCAAATTGGTTCATTCACAATCAAGACCCACTAAAATGACCCCAAATATGACTAATTGGTTGGAGTTTTGCCACTGTCCTCCCTGCCAGAAGGCCAAAGGCATGTTGATTATGCCTGTGGTGAGAAGACAAGCCCTCTATGATACACATGAACCAATCTGGGGCATCTGTGAAATACTATCCAAGTGCAAACTTTGACTCTCTCTCAATAACTCAGTTCACACAACAAAAATCCTGAACAACAGACCAGTGGTTGGGAAACAGCACATGTAAAAAATAAAATAAGAGAAAAATAAGACGTTTGGCATCAGAAAAGTGACCATGTCACCCAAACACAGAAAACTCTGAGACATCCCAACTTGGCCGCCTTCCAGCGCCGTACCAGACACTGTTTTGTCTTCCTGTTTGAATAGTTGCTATGGTAACAGCGACTGAGCAGTACACCGTTCCATCAGCACAGGTCTCTTGACCGTTTTCACAGCTGAACGTAGGGGCTACAGAGCCTGCTGGTGGAAATCAAATCAAAGCTGATCACAATTTATTTATACAAGCGATTTCACTCATTCATTTCTCTAGAAAGGAGGAAAAGACAAACACGACGCAGACACCAAGAGAGCGCTGATCCAAAAACCAAAGAGGAAAAGAAACCGTCCATGTGTGCAAAGAAATTAGAGAAATATGTAACCTACCGTATGTGATTCATACCATGTCTTATGCATGCCGTTTGTTAGCTGGATAGGCTAATTCATCACAAGCATTTCGCACATATGAGAACTGAAATTCTTGGTCCAAAACAGTCCATCAAATTCAAACACCTCACTCCCTGAACAAGGTCAGCAAAAATAAATGAATACATACAAATAAAAGTATTCAAATGGGAGCAGAATTTGCACAGGTTCATTCAGATAATTCAGTCATGTGTGGTACGACTAGCTGTTCAAATGTCACTTCCAGGAAGACCGTTAAACTGTCGGTGTGGATGTAGTTGTAGTTTTAACGTTAGCATAAGTGTATGTTAGTAATCCTCCTTTTCTTTGCCTTAGGAGATGTGCTGCAAGTTGTGGGTTCAAGGCAGATGCAGGACGGATTACACCAACACAAACACATACATATACAGTATGCACATGCACATGTATATGAACAAACACATACTAATATACACACACACACACACACACACACAGGTCTAATATAAATACTGTATATGTCTTTTGTGTTTTAATAACACTTAAACAGACTACAGCTGTGATTGGACTACCTGAGCCAAGGGGACAGACAGAGAGAAATTGTAAAAGGAAGCTTGCCAGATTTCACAGCCTTTTAACAATGTTGAAGTGTCAGACTTCCCCTTGAGCTCTTTCCATTGGGCCTTGGACACACACACAGACACACACGTACACGTACACATACGCGCGCACACAGACACACAAAAACACTGCCAGCCACAGATACCTCTACTGTTACTGTTAACTCCCTCCAAGGCTTCTTCTCTCTCTCTCTCTTTCCCTCTCTCTCCCTCTCTTTCTCTCTCTCTCTGTGCCCATACAACAACTGTTGCTGATTTTGTACGTGTGAGTTTTTACCCGGTTTTTAACAAGCCCTGTTGGGGATCTCAGGATTGGTCCCAGACAGCGTGCAGGGAGTTGCTGGTGCAGCCCTGGCCCACTCAACCCTCCAAGCTGGCATGCTTTAAGTTGCATCCGAGCCAGCTTACTTGATGTTTCATTATGCGTAAATACACAAGTAAATCTTTGTGTGTGTGAGTGTATATGCCTAAGCGAGAGAGAGAGAGAGAGAGAGAGAGAGAGACAGAGAAAGAGAGAGAAAGAGTGACAGAGAAGGAGAGAGACTCAACAGTTAACGAGCGTATGAGAGAGCGATGTAGGAGAGGACGGACAGACGGTGCATTTGATTCTATTTTCCAGCACTTGAGAAAGAGTCTCTAGAGACCAACTGGCCAAATGATCTGGCCCTGCAGCCCAGACGGAGGGGTGGGCCCACTTGCCTCTCTGGAATGAGACGCATGTGTGAAGACATGGAAGAAACTGCATGCTGGATCATCAGTGCATCAGAGAGGTTTTCGTCTTAGGATTATATAAGATAGAAGAACTTGCACCATTTAACAGAAACTTGTACCATAAGCAGTGGCATATTTTCCCGGAGGCCAAGGGAGGCATGGCCTCCTCATAAAAACATTCTAATACAGAAAACAAAATGTATTCATGACTGCATATTTTACTTCGCTATTTCAGTTCAAATCATCTGGGTTTCTTCTAAGGGTAATGCAGTGAGTAAAACAGTGCCCCTGTCAAACTGTGCATACACTATGAGCACATGTCAAATACTGTCATCTAGGGAGGCAAAGTTAGCATACCGCTGCATTACACTGTGAACACTAGTCAAATACTGTCATCTAGGGAGGCAAAGTTCACAGAGCCTCCTCCTTCACCAGTTTTAGCCAATCAGATTGAAGCTCGGCTTGGCATTCAGAACATAGGAGGAAACACAAGGGTGGCTAGCTTGAACAGGCCTCCAGGTGAGCATTGTGTGTGTTTGCTGCAACAGACAAGTCCTGTAGTCTAGTGTAGTGCACCATAGAGGGGCTCAGGTGCTAGTCCCGTAACGTAAACCCCAAATTTATTTATTTAAATAATAATACATTTTTTGGCCTCCTAGGAAATTTACCTGTCACACTGCCACTGACCGTAACTGACATGAGACATAAACGTCTCAAAATAGTAGAAAATAAAATTTTAAATAAATTATCGTGTGTCATCAAATTCAGTATGGGTTGAATGAAAGCAGTGGATGTAGCAGTACTTTCAGATCATCAAACATTTCTTTTGCATTGTTGTATATAACTTGTATAACTTCAACAATCCCAATTTTTATTAGATTATTTTTATAACCAGGTTGTTAAAATAAAATTTCGTATTTTATATAGCCTACTGAATTACTTTACGGCCACTTCTGGTTTTATTTGTGGCTTATCAGAACAATGTTGACTGATGAAATGTCATTTCAAATAGTGCTCAGGGCCATGAGGGTTTAAGGAATGTCTCAGTGCGACTCATATTGTTTGAGTTTGTGCACAAA